>BSBK01004463.1:0-504264 GCA_027943335.1 Chamaecyparis obtusa
ACATATATATATATATATATGTATGTATATATATATATATGTATGTATGTATATAAATATATTATATATATATTTATACATACATACATACATATATATATACATACATACATATATATTGTTGGAAATATTCAAGACTAGCCAAGTTACTAAGAGGGGAGGGGTGAATCAGTAACTTCAAAACTTTTTACAAATTGCAGATCTTAACAATATTCCAAATAACATTTAGATCAATAAGCTAACTACATTCATGAGTAACAGAAAGAATAAAACATTCATAACACTTTGAACATAGAGATTTGATGACCCAGAAACCTTCCAAATAGAAAGTAAAATTGGGGTGGGATGATACCCACAAAACTTCAATACTACAATATAAAGTTGGCCAGTTAAGGCTTACAATGATCACTTCTGATGATCTACCCTGTTAGGAGCAATTAGGACTGCTAGGTCCACCTTGTTAGAGGATTTACAAACATACAATGAAGTATGCACTCGGTTAAGAGATTTTACAAAAGACTATTAAGTCTACCCTGTTAAAGGATTTCAAGCTGATTCACCTGTTAGGATGAAACAATAGATCTCTTACTTGTAACTGTACTTGCTGATTGAGATTCTTTGATGTACTGATCACCTTCTATGATAGATATGTCTCTGCTGCTCCTTATACTACTGTAGCCCTTTGTAATTTTCCTATCTCTACCTTTCTTCTCTTTTTCACACATTACTACACTTTTGATATGATACAAAACATTTCTTATATATCAATCCAAAATAATTACAAAGTCGGCTGCTAAAATACAAGTCAACACAAGTATTACTAAGTCGGCCCTGATGTAGTTACAAAGTTCCTACAAACTAACTTGGTGACTTTTTGATACTCGACATCCATTGCAATACTCGACATCATCATGCACTCGGTAGGGGTGGAGGCTCGGTCCATACTAACCACTCGGTCATAGTTTTGAACTCGGTATACACTAGAGACTCGGTAGATACAGTGTCACTCGGTAGAAACTGAATTCCTTGTTTACTATGCTGGCACTCGGTAAACACTGCTCATCTTATCACTCGGTAATGCTAACTCTGTAAGCACTGTGAAGCTCAGTCTGCTTGGTAGGCACTGTTCTGCTCGGATTACTTGGTAAAAACTACGAAGCTCGGTAACCACACATAATCTGAATAAGTGTTGTCAGTAATGACAAACATACTTAATGCCAACAATCTCCCCCTTTGGCATTAGTGACAGAAACACTTATTGCCCAAAACTTATATACAAAAATCATGCTGAATCTATTTTTCATTTTTCAAAATTTGTCTTTGTCAATCTATTGTATATACATTTCATGTGTTGTAGATATACATTTCATGTCTCCCCCATACAATATACATATATACAAGTATCTTATATCTCCTATATCTCCTGTTCTCATATCTCTTCTCATATTTCCCCCATTCATCACATACTCTCCCCCTTTTTGACAATAATGCCAAAGGTGTATATACAAATATTTTACATGGAGATGCCAAAATGTGAGAGAAAATCAGAATGTACCTTGCCAATTAGTGCCAGAGTTCTATCCCAATTCTCTTGCAGAATCTTGCATGTATGGAGTGCAACTTGGACTTCTATAGAGAGTTCAATCATGTGATCTGCAATTGAAAACTGATTGTCATGGATCAATGTTTTTGAGTGTGCAATATGCTTCTGCATTGTATCCATGATGGGAAGGATCATGTTCTGAATATCTATTAATGTTGACCTGATCCTTGCATCTTTTCTTAATAACTCTGATTGCTTATCAGATAGGAATCTAACTTTCATATGATGTGCATAGCTTGAACTAGGTTCAAGTTGCAACTTTTGTGCACTGATCTTCAGATCCTCATCAATCTTATTCAATTTGTCCTTAACTTCCTTTAAGAACTCAACAACATTACATACCTTGACAAAAAGTGATGTTACCTTGGAATAGGAGGATTCAATGCTAGTCAAAACTGAAGATAACTCATCTTGATTTATAGCTATCTGCTGAGCAATATGCTCAAGCACTTTATTGTCGAACTTCTTCTCAGCCTTCTCAAGCAACTTTTCTTGACCAGAAGAGTCCTCATTGAACTTAGTGACTGCCTCTACCAACTGCAACAAAATGTGTTGAGAGGAATCAACTTCAACACCTATTGCTTCTGTCAAAATATTCTTGGCATCCTCAATGATCTTATATTCGTTATCTCTTTCCTCTTTTAGTTTCTTCTGCTTTGCTTTCTTCTGGAGGAGTTCACCAACCAATTGCATTAGATCTGTAGAAAGATTTGCAAAATCTAATTGTGAAATTTCTATCTGCTCATCCAAATCTATATCTTTACTCCTACTCAAAAATCTTATACTCGGTTGAACCTTAGTCCAACTGTCATTACACTTAATGCCTTTGAAGTAGAAATTATTGTAGACACAGCAGGACTTGTAGTGAAAAATGATAAACTTCCAACTGATGGAATGCTCATTGGAAGACTTGATAAACCCAAATTTGAAGTATTTACAATTATAGAATAAAAAACTGAAGTACTTACTGAAGTGTCCAAAACTAAAGTACTTGTTACTGAGGAACTCAAAATTGTAGAAGGTACTAAAGTAGATGTTGAAGACTGCAACTCGGTGGAGGAAGGAGGTTTCTGCTCGGTGGATGAAGTGGTAGCCACTTCTGTCATTGATACATTGAGCTATGTGAGAGATAGGGATGATTGGACATTTGATGTATCTGTTGGATTTGTCACAATCACACTTGCTAAAGCTATCTCTAAGCTAGATGTAGCAATTTTCATTGGAGAGTGAGGAAGTGAGGCAGTTACCTCTACAGCTATCCAAACTGGATCATCTTCCTCAACATTCTGCTTAGCTTCCTTGGTAGCTTCTTCCTCTGTTACTTCTTCAACTTTAATACTATCTAGCTAAACTATTTCTGTGGTAGCTTCTTCTTCTTTATCTTCATCATTGTCATCTTCAATATCTTTTATCAAAATAGTTTCAACACTCGGTTTGTGAAGATGATAGATGTTTTTCCATGTAGTAGTGGCACTCTTTACAACCGATTCTACATTTTTGATCAGAATCATACAAGTGTTGAATCTAAGTGTCATCTTATTCTCATTTTCTTTCAATGCCTTATTAACTTCAGCATTTTTCAAATTTGGCATTAACTATCTTAAGGTTTAAGCATATATATCTTTGACAGTTTTCCTTGCATTCTCCCATCTCATCTTTACTTTATCCAATAGAACGTCTTGAATTTGTGAAGACATATCATCAGGTGAGTACTTCCATTGCCCCATTTTCTCAATAACAACATCTTCAATCTCCTTCTTCTCTGTCTCTATTCTAATTTTGTACTTGAGAGATTTGAAGTTTTCCATTCCAGATCCTTCTCTCAAACTCTTAATGTCTTCTTCAAATGTGGGAGGAGGCCTTTTAAATACTACATCATCACTATTTTTACCTGCCTTGCCCCTTGTTTTTCTTGTGAAGACTGCAGTAGATTGTTTAGGTGCCTTGGTGATGGTTGCCTTCCCTTTCTTCTTCACAGGTACTTGTTCTTCTTCACTCTCATTCTTTTCTTCTTCTTCTTCAATGTCCTCTCCTTTTCCCTCGGTTAACATTAGAGGTGTGCTAGATTGCATCTTGGCCATCCTCTTTGTTGGAAATTTGGCTAATGTGGATGCATAGATGTTGTCATTATGGAAACATATGATCTCTACTAAGAGCACATAATCTGGAATGCAAGTATGGCAAGTTGAAGGAAGAAATTGTCTAAGTATGGATACAGTGATCCTGAAAGAGCACCTGATGAAGATTTAGTTGGCGACATCCACTGGAGCAATATTTTTGTTTGCACAGTTAACTAAAGCTTCTATAGAGTATGAGGATACCTCATCTCAGTGCACATAAATTTTGGAGAAGTATGGATGAAGTTACTCAAAGTTTACCGAAGATAGTTTTTGCAGACAGAACAGTTTTGGAGACAGTATTAGCAAAAGAGTTAAGGGATTATTTTTGCTTGTCAAAATAATGACTTAACATTATGAAGGGATGACATCCTAGATTTTTACTCTTGGATAAAGATTTTGGAAGCTGACCATATAAAATTATTAGCTCTAATAACTCATATATTAGGCATACTTGAAATGTAATGATAAGGATATGATATGATGTGTGAAAAGAAAGAAAAGGATAACTTGTGATAGTTGTATATTGTGATAGTAGAAAAGGCTATTGATGCAAAGTTGTAAGCAGTACCATAATATAGTCAGAAACATTTTGTATTACCTATTTGGGTAGTGAGCTTAGCTGGTGATCAGGTTTTGTAATCTAACTCCTAATAGGGTTAAGGCTTCTAACAAGGCCTAAAGTCCTTTAACCAGGATAGATCTACTATATATATTGTAAATTGACTCTTAATAGGGTCCAATATCCCTAAAAAGATACTTTTGATTAGTGATCTTTGTGGGGTACCATCCCCACCGGGGTTTTCCCTTGGCTAGGGTTTCCTCGAGAACATATCATGTGTTATGAGTTCTTTCTATTTACTACTCTATTTGTTAATCAACTTGATAATCTTTATATGCACTAAAGTAATCTGGTATATCCATAAGTGGGCAAAAGTAAAAGTTTTGAAATAATGATTCACCCCCCCTCTCAGTATTTCCTATTTCTAACAATTGGTATCAGAGCACAGTTACTCGGAGAAGGAACATTCAAGGAAAGCTTAGCAGCTTGAGTAAGATCTCTATGGATATGGATCAACTTCAAAAGAATCTTGAAGAAGCTCTTGAACATATTGATATGCTTACTGATGAAAGAAACTCCTTAAGAAGAAAGTATGAAGATGCAAAGAATGCTATTGACAAATTAAAAGGTAATATTGAAGATCTAAAATCTGAAAAGAAATCTGATATTCTTGTTGAAGATTGTGATGAATTAGAAAAAGAAAATGAGATCCTTAAGCATGAGCTGAAGATAGTAAATTTGAAGCTTAGTATGAAAGATGGAAATTTGAGATTTGATAATGAAAAATTGAAAATTGAGAATGAAGATCTGAGATCAAGACTTGAAAAGGAAACATCCGAATTTGAAAAAGTAAAAGTTCAGTATGTGGAACTTGAGAAGTATAATAAAATTGTGAAAGGTGAATTAACTCAATCTAAACAACAAATTGAAAGACTATATTCAAATAGTGATAGGAATGAAATTTTTTTTCTTTTGGAGAACCATTCTTTGATAGAACTAGATTTGGATTTAGTATGTTTAGAACAAATCATGAAAGTAAGAAGCCAGATCTGAAGACATCTGAAAGTATGGAGGAAATGAAGCTAGATGAGAACACATTGGAAGATCCACCTAAAGAAGAACCACCTAGAGAGAAAGAAGAATCAAAGCTAGAAGAATCAAAATAGGAAGAATCATCTAAAGGTATGCAAAGAGAATTCAAAGGTAGATGTTTTGCTTGTAATACTATTGGGCACATGAAGAGAGATTGCACAGGTAAGCAATTTAAACCTCTTAATGGACATTGTTATAATTGTCATGGTTTTTGGACATAGAGCTAATGAATGTAGAAGACCTAAAGTAATTTTGAATAATTATGATAATAGAATGATTGGAATACTAAAAATGTAGATGAGAGATCTATTGAAGAAATGAATAAAAGAAAAGTGGTAGTATGTTTTAGATGCAACAAATTAGGACATATTGCTAGAAATTGCAGGTCACAGATTAAATAGCAAGGATAGAGATTTGGAAACAATGTAATCATTTGTCAGATATGCAACAAGTTTGCAGACTCAGCAAGAGTTTGCAGAATGAACAATGGAGGTTATCATCATAACCCTAACCCTAGGAACAATGCAAGAAGGAATGAAAATGCAGGAAACAAAGAGAAAGGTTGTTGTAGCAATAAAGATGAAGTAAAATTTGATAAAGGCATAGATCAAGGAGGTATATTGAGCATTGAAAGTAGTTAGGAAGGTAATGTAACTAATGGTAAGGATGAATCTTTACCTGACCCTTCTTTAAGTACTTAAATTATGTAAGTTTCTATAGTTTAGGACTTAGGATTAGTGTAGATTAGGAATTTGAATGAGGTAAGTTTTGTGTAGTTAGATATAGGTTTTTTATGTTGTACTAATGCTATGGTTAAGTGTGCAAAAGAAAATATTGTGTTTTGCGAGGTTGCAAAAAGTTTTATGGTTGCAGGTTTGCAGAATCAGCTTTTTGAGGTTTTAGCGGCAAAATGAATGAATGTGATGTCAGATCAAGTTAATGTGAAGTGTTATAAGGTTGAAATCAAAGTTATCATGATTACAAAGTGATTGAAAAGAGATTTGGAAGAAGAAAAAGTGAGTTGAGGATGATTTGAAGAAGTTTGGAAGCAGTTTGCAGTTTCGATCATACCGAAACCCTAGATTTGCAAAATTTCCTTACACAGTTGACTGGAGTGACAATGTGAACACAATGGAAAGAATTAACTTAGTCTACATGAAGCACCTAATTGATAAAGTCAATGATAGTGTGAAGCTTGTATTGAAGACTTTTCAGAATATTGTTAAGAACAGATCAAGGATTCCTCAATCCTTAGTTGAAAAGCATAAATATGACATTTGTTTTATGGTAGACATTGATTTCACCTACATTGAAGTAGTTGAGCCTAGAATGGAATTCATAGACCCTCTTGGCTATGAAATATCTGAAGTAGAAATAGTAGGATATGTGAATAGACTATTAAAGTGTGAGTTGGATGGTCATGTAAATAGGTTTGGAACCTATGAAGAGAATTTCAACTCTGTAATAAGTTTGAAAGAAAAGAAGCAATCTAGTAGGAGAGTTGAATCTACTATGAAGAAAATACTGAAAGAATCAGGTATGTCAAGTCATGAGTTTGACATAGCTAAGAAGACTGCAGAAGCCTTGAAGCAAAGTGAAAATCTTGTAGTTCCACCTGTGGCATCTAGTGTAGACCCTGTTGATCCTATTGCAGTAAAGGTAAAAGTTGAAGTACCTGAAAAAGATGAAGGAGAAAAATCCTTTTCTCCTATTTCTAGCAAAAGAGTAAAAGTGAGTGCAACAGGACCCGGCAAGAGACAGAAAGTGATTGTACCACCTGTACCTAGAAAAGTAGTAGTAATTAAAGATGATGATGAAGTTTCAATCAAGAAGAAAACTTGGAAACCAAGAATTGAAAGAGTTAATGAAGATATATTGTAGCATGGAGACTTCACTAAGATAAATAAATTCTATGATCTATATGGATCATTTGATAGATTGAATTTTGAAAATGCAATGATTACACATATGATTTTGACAAATAAGAACCTTAGCACTATTCATGGTAAGATCCCAGAAGATTTGTATAACAGACTTGTGAATAGAAAATAGAGAGCACAAGAAGAGGACATAAAGATGAGAGAACATGTAATCAGATAGTTCTATGAAGTTGAGGATGAAGATCATTTGAAGAGAATCTTGAAGCCTCTTGGAACTTTATTGAGAACTAAGAGATAATGGGAGGCAAAAAGGAGGAAGTACAGAAAGAGACTAAGCAAGTAGTAATGCAAGTTCTTGCAGATATAGTTGTAGGAAAGCATGTTGAATCAGATCCTCAGTAGAAGCAATTAGAGGAACCACATGCAGAGGAAGTTGGTATTGAAGAAGTCCCCATCTTCTTCACATATCAATATTGGCAAAGAATCAATGGACATTGAAGGAACCAAAGTGACACTAGAGTTAGATGATGTAGTATTTCATGATCTAGGAAACATTGTTGACAATTTGGGCTTTAGAAGAGCAAGAGAAGATTACAGAGTCAGAAAAGGATACAGAGGCAGAGGAAGCACCAGCTGTATTAGAATCAGTTCCAGCAGAGCAGACAGTTAAAGGTAAACAAATTTTGATAGAGGTCACTACCCCTCGTGCACCTGACAGTAAGAAGAGACAAATTGGTTCAATTTTTAAAGACCTTGGAAAAGAAGTTGAAGATGATGATCAGCTTGAGTTCATCACATCTCTTAATAAAATTATTGGAAAGAATAAGAAGGTGAAGGACCTTGAAGGAAAAGTTAGAGTTTTGACAGAGAAACTTGAGAGTGTGATCAGCACTAAGGTATTTGAATCAGATCCACTTGAGAAAGCTAAAATGGTAATAAAATCTTTTGATTCTTAATTTTCTAACTTAAAGGATATTGCTAGAATAAGAGTTCAGGAAGCCTTTGAAGCAGAAATGCAACAAAATTTAAGTGTAAATATTCAAAATGATATTGGTAATTTGGATGTATGCAGAAAGAATTTGACGAAACATTTGAGACTAGAAAGAGTTTGTATATACAATGCACAAAATTAGAAATCCTAATAGCTAAAGAAGATAAGAAGATCAGAGAGAAGATAGATGCAATTATAGCTGAAACAAACACCTTGACAAGCCCAAATGTAAAGATAAGTTCTGTGGAGAAGAACATAAGGAATTTAAATGATGAAATCAAAATGTTAGCTGAGGAGAAGAATAGAAAGATAATCAGGATTAACATCTTGAGAGAGCATATCTCAATCAAGACCTCAATTGTTGAAGACCAAATTGAGCAGTGTCTTTCAGCAAAGACATCTTTTCAGAAGTTTAGCTTTAATTCCCTGCAAGCTTGTTAGACAGCAGCATACGGATTGAGTACACTACTCAATGTTGCTGAATCCATCAGGAAGATATGGGAGAAAGATTTTGAATCATGGAAGTCAGAGTTTGGTGATTGTGTTGCAAGCCTACCGGCTTTGCAATAGCTGATAACAAGGTATCAAGTTTTTTATTGAAATTTTTGTACAACCTATCTTTGTCATTGTTGTCAAAGGGGGAGAGATAGAAAAAAATTGATAATATGTTGAGTAAGGATACTCATAGGGGGAGCTATTCTATGGAGTACAATATTTTATATGTGTTGTATAATATTTGGCCACAATTTTGTGTAAATGCTTTGAAGTTTTGTTTGCACACTTAGCTAATTTTCCCATATGTTGCCACCAATGACAAAGGGGGAGATTGTTGGCAATTTGACTAATGTGGATGCATAGATGTTGTCATTATGGAAACATATGATCTCTACTAGATCAGTATGAATGAAGTTATTTGAAGTTTACCGAAGATAGTTTTTGCAGACATAACAGTTTTGGAGACAGTATTAGCGAAAGAGTTAAGGGATTATTTTTGCTTGTCAAAATAATGACTTAAAATTATGAAGGGATGACATCCGAGATGTTTACTCTTGGATAAAGATTTTGGAAGCCGACCATATAAAGTTATTAGCTCTAATAACTCATTTATTAGGCATACTTGAAATGTAATGATAAGGATATGATATGATGTGTGAAAAGAAAGAAAAGGATAACTTGCGATAGTTGTATATTGTGATAGTAGAAAAGGCTATTGATGAAAAGTTGTAAGTAGTACCATAATATAGTGAAAAACATTTTGTATTACCTATTTGGGCAGTGAGCTCAGCTGGTGATCAGGTTTTGTAATCTAACTCCTAACAGGGTTAAGGCTTCTAACAAGGTCTAAAGTCCTTTAACTAGGATAGATCTACTATATATATTGTAAATTGACTCTTAATAGGGTCCAATATCCTAACAAGATACTTTTGATTAGTGATCTTTGTGGGTACCATCCCCACCGGGGTTTTCCCTTGGCTAGGGTTTCCTCGAGAACATATCATGTGTTATGAGTTCTTTCTATTTACTACTCTATTTGTTAATCAACTTGATAATCTTTTTATGCACTAAAGTAATCTGCTATATCCATAAGTGGGAAAAAGTAAAAGTTTTTGAAATATTGATTCACCCCCCCCTCTCAGTATTTCCTATTTCTAACACTCTTTTTGCCTTTGTTAACTGCCTGTGGAAGCTTTATGCTTAGTTCTATTCTTATCTTTGCTTCATCATATGTTCCAAAATATGGAACCTTTGGATCAATAGGTTGATTTATTAGGGCTTCAATTATGTCCTTTGTCTCATCAATATTTACCTCATAAGGAAGAGGTTTCACCCATACAGTTCTTGGTCTTATTGCCTGAATGTACACTCTATCACAATCAACCATAAAACAAATATCATCCTTATAATCTTCCACCAACTTTTGTGGAATCTGGAATCTGTTATTCATCTTCTCTTTAAAGGATTCAAAATAGTTATCCATTATGCTTACAAAATTCTCTCCCATTTCAACAATGTACTCATTTATCTAATATAGAACATGCACATCTTTCCTCCATTTTACCGTGCCTTTTGATGGGAAAATTTTTTGAGAATAGAAGAATAAAAAAACCAACAGCGAGCCAAACTTACATGGATTGTTCTTTGAAGTTTGAATGCTCTCCATATTCTTGTTGAACTGCTTCAACAACAAATCTGCTAGGTCAAATGACAAGTTGTTCTTCACAATTTTGTAAGCTAGGTCAACTACTTCACACAAAACACTATTCTGCTGACTAGAACTATATATCTTGTGAGCTATGACATATGTCCCAAATTTCAACTCTACATCAGTTATACTACTTATCTTCATACCTCTACCATCCCACTTGGCCAGGGTTTTCTTTTCCAGCTCTGCCTGACCTATGGTTTTTGTAGATTTTTCCTTGGCAAGCATGGAAGACCAGTGATTCGATGAATCATCTTCTTTGTTATTTCCACTGGTTGCTCAAGCCAAATTTTACCTTCATGCACTCGGCTTAGGATATATCTAATCCATTTTATTTGGAAACTCTGAGGCAAGTGGGTGATATGTGTCAAACCCTTATCTTCCAAATGTTTATACTCAGGTTTGAGAACACCATCAACACACAGTTCATTTCGGGCAACATCTATCTCTAGGGTTTCAAGCTCTTGAATTGTACCTTTAAAATGACTATGAATATTGTTAACAAGAGTACCTTGGGAGGTATCTAAGATTGAGCTCCACTTGGGTCTAGGGTTTCTGCAACCACAGGCATGAGTTTGAAATCTGGCACCTTCCATTGTCCTTGGACCAACATTTTTGAACCTTTCTTTACTTTGGTGCTAGATGATGCCATGGTAGCTTGGTAGACAAAGAAAATTCTTCGAAAAAAATTTTCTACAAATTTTGCTTCGAATTGCTTGATCGCACTAGAAAATCTCTTTGTTCTCAATATGATAAAATTCACAGTGAAGAATGAACTTTATTTCATGCTTTTTGTTAAAAATTTTCCATTAATGCTTAGTATGGAAGTAGGTAAGTTCGGCATTGTATAGGAGAGACTATCATCCACTTTTGCATTGATTTCTCGGTGAAGACTCCACAACTCGGCGATCATAAGAATTCATACTGCTCCAACCATACTTGGTAACCACATGAAATTTGGTTACTTCTAACCTTGCTCGGTGGTAACTAATACCGACCTTCTTAGTGGTCCTATTGTATCTTGCATACTGATTGGATCTTTCTTCCTTTCAATTCTGGAACTGTTTGGAATTTGTCTATGAAGATATAGTTCCAGTGCTTTCTTGGGGGCTTAGTTGGAATTCATAGAGCCACCCTCTTCATGAGTGACTTCATTACTTGGACTAGTTTGCTTAGTAGGTTTAGGAATCCATTGTTGTCTCATCTGCTTCCTGATGCCTTCTGCTTTAGCTTTCTTTTCATCTTCAACTCTGCCTGTATTCATGCAATTTTTAGCTAGATGACCAAGTTTAGTGCATGTATAACATCTTATGGTAGTATCCCTTTTTCTCAAGTGATGTCTTACACAATTTATGCCAATGTGTCCATATTCTCCATAGTAATGACACCTACACCAAGTGTTGTAATCCCAACCAAATATTGTTTTCACAATTTATTTTGCTGGGTTGGATGTTTTAGATCTGCATTCTGATGACTTGTGACCTTGTTTGTTACATTTGTGACATTTTCCTTCAAATCTTGGTTTCTCCTTGCATTCATTTGCTTTATGACCATGCTCATTGCAATTGTATCATTTTCCATTGAATTTTGGTTTCCATTGCTCCAACATTTGTTTGAAGTATGACCTATTTTGCCATAGTGATTACAAGTAGGTTTTTGATTCTTTTGAGTACCTTGATTGGAGGATTCACCTTCCTCTTTGTATCCAAGTCCTGCTTTGCCTTTTTGCTTATGCAGCTGATTCATATCTTCTTGAGATTTCATCATTCTCTCATTTATTTTACTTTTAGTGTTTAGGTCATTCACCAAACTTAAACTGATTTGCTTTTCAAATCTCAGCTCCTTTATTATCCTTTCATTTTCTGATCTTAGAGTCAAGATTTCTTCATTTGCATTGGAGACTTGATCAGTAAGGTTTTCTAGCTGAAGAGTTTGATTTTGGATTTCATTGTTCTTTCCATCTATTTCATCTTTCATCTTGTTTCTTTGTTCCAAGATTTCACAGAATCTTGTTGACTGAATTTCCTGTTCTCTTTTCAATTTTCTTACTTCTTCTTGTAGAGATCCATTCTTTTCTAGGAGTTCTTTGATTGCATTATTTGCTTCATCTGAGCTGCTTGAAGGGAAAAAATCTTCAATCTTTTCTTCAACATACTGGTGGTCATTCATCTGGTTTACAAGTTCCTTCCTTCTTTTTAGGGATTGGGAAATATGCCCTTTTGCTTCCTTGAGTTGAGCTATGGCCATTTCCAGATCTAGCTTTTCATTTTCAATTACTTTGTTAAGTCTGAATATCTCCATTGTCCTAGATCTTTGCTCAAGCTATCAAGCTTTATCCTGAGAACCAAAAGGCTCTGATACCAATTGTTGGAAATATTCAAGACTAGCCAAGTTACTAAGAGGGGAGGGGTGAATTAGTAACTTCAAAACTTTTTACAAATTGTAGATCTTAACATATTCCAAATAACATTTAGATCAATAAGCTAACTGCATTCATGAGTAATCGAAAGAATAAAACATTCATAACACTTTGAACACAGAGATTTGATGACCCAGAAACCTTCCAAATAGAAAGTAAAACTGGGGTGGGGATGATACCCACAAAACTTCAATACTATAGTATAAAGTTGGCCGGTTAAGGCTTACAATGATCACTTCTGATGATCTACCCTGTTAGGAGCAATTAGGACTGCTAGGTCCACCTTGTTAGAGGATTTACAAACATACAATGAAGTATGCACTCGGTTAAGAGATTTTTCAAAAGACTATTAAGTCTACCTTGTTAAAGGATTTCAAGCTGATTCACCTATTAGGATGAAACAATAGATCTCTTACTTGCAACTGTACTTGCTGATTGAGATTCTTTGATGTACTGATCACCTTCTGTGATAGAAATGTCTCTGTTGCTCCTTATACTGCTGTAGCCCTTTGTAATTCACCTATCTCTACCTTTCTTCTCTTTTTCATACATTACTACACTTTTGATATGATAAAAAACATTTCTTATATATCAATCGAAAATAATTACAAAGTTCATTGCTAAAATACAAGTCAACACAAGTATTACTGAGTCGGCCCTGATGTAGCTACAAGTTCTTGCAAACTAACTCGATGACTTTCTGATACTTGGCATTTACTGCAATACTCGGCATCATCATGCACTCGGTAGGGGTGGAGGCTTGGTCCATACTAACCACTTAGTCATAGTTTCAAACTCGGTATACAATGGAGACTCAGTAGATACACTGTCACTTGGTAGAAACTGAATTCCCCATTTACTATGCTGGCACTCGATAAACACTACTCATCTTATCACTCAGTAATGCTAACTCGATAAGCACTGCGAAGCTCGGTCTACTTGGTAAGCACTATTCTACTTGGATTAATCAGTAAACACTACGAAGCTTGGTAAGCACCATAATTTGAATAAGTGTTGTCACTAATGAAAAACATACTTAATGCCAACAATATATATTTATGTATACATACATACATATATATATATATATATATATATATATATATATATATATATATATATATATATATATATATATATATATATATATATATATATATATATATATATATATATATTATATAATATATATATATATATATTACACATACACATATATATATATACATACATACATACATACATATATATATATATATACATACATACATACATACATACATACATACATATATATACATACATATATATATATATATATATATATACATACATATATATATATATATACATACATACATACATATATATAGATACATACATACATATATATATATATATATATATATATATATATATATATGTGTGTGTGTGTGTGTGTGTGTGTGTGTGTGTGTACCGTTGGAAGTATAAGTGGGAAAGTAATATTGAGAGGGGGGGTGAATCAGATATTACCTACTTTTATTCTTTTGATCTGATAAAGCTTTATGCATGACAAAAAGAAAACTTGATCATAGTAAGCAACAAAACATATAAAGCAACATACATGAAATTACTCATAACACCATGATTTTGGTAACCCAGAAACCCTTGAAAGGTAAAACTGGGGTGGGGATGACACCCACAAATCTTCACTACTATAGTAATAAGTTTTTCCTATTAAGGCTTACAATATGTGATCAAATCATGATCTACCCCGTGAAAGGTTTTCTCTGTTAAAAGCTAAAAGACTTGTATAGTCTACCTTGTTAAAGGATTTATAAACTTACAATAAAGTAAGCACTCGGTAAAGAGATTTACAAAAAGTCTGCTAAGACTACTCAGTTAAGAGATTTACCCTGATATACTGGTCAAAATGTCTCAGTACCTGATCTTTCAGTTTGAACCAATATGTAGATTATAGATCTCCTCTTTACTTTATATTTTGATCTCTTTTATCTGATCTTTTCTTGATTCTATCCTTTCACTACTTAGCTCGGTCACTGAACTCTGTCTGAATACTTTGCTATTCTGAATATACTTCTCTGATCATTTTCTCATAATAATTCAATCTTATCTCTTTGATTCACACACTTATCTCTGATCTAGATCTTTCCCTTATATAACAACAAAAACATTTTACCATTTCAAGATCTACGGTTGAGATTTATTTCTATTGCCACCTAAACTATACAATTTTTTGATTGGCTCTAGGTTTTACATAGGGATCAATGATAATAATATGGATGTGTAATTACCTCTGTAATTAACTCAATAGAGAAAATACAAAACATTATTATCACCAAAAATAGTTTACCTCGATCATTGTGCCATTCCAAACTTGTATGCCAATTCTGACTAACTTGGAAAAAGTTATTCCTGGCACTCGGCATCAACTGTACTCAGCATCGGTTGAACTTCTTTGTCACTCGGTAATCATTGATATATGTAACTTGACAATAACTATACTCTCGGCATATTACAAACATATAGTGACCATGACTTTTCTCGACAATACTATTGCTTGGTAAGTATACAATACAAAACTTGGCTTTTACAAAATGACTTGGTTGCAGTGATGACCGACCATCATTGCCTAGATAAATGACTAAGTGTGAAACACTAATGGTCAACAAAAACTATAGAGATCTACATATAAATACATATATATATATATACATACATTTATATATATATATATACATACATATATATACATATATATATATATATATATATATGTATATATATATATATGTATATATATATATATATGTATGTATATATATATATATATGTATGTATATATATATATATATGTATGTATATATATATATATATGTATGTATGTATATATATATATATCTATATATATATATGTATATGTATATATATGTATATATATATGTAATTAAAGATGGAGAAACCTACAAAATATCTATCCAACCTTTCAGCCAACACAACACAATGGAAACAATAGCCAAGATAGAAAAGAAGTGAAAGATAAACCTTCCATTATTATTGGTACATCAATTACAATTGATCTGAACAAGTGGTCTTACATGCCAAGTATAAAAGCATGATTATGATAAAAATACCTTCTAACCCTAGCTAAACTACAACCAAATAATCTCATGAAGACTAATTTATCCCATAGGAATAATTCCATAAGCTTATTTATCCAATACAATCATTAGTCGGCCTAGAATAGATCACATTTCCCAAGAACAAAGAAAATGTAATACAACAATTATGTGAACTCCCAAAACCCTAGGAAAAACCCCTAATAAATAAACTAAGATATATGATCACAAAAACAAGTTGACCTCAAAAGTAATAACTCATTGGCAGAATTGCAAAAGGGAATTCCAATTGGAAGATTGGAAATTTGATCTGTGAACACCAAGACTGAGTGAGAAAATGAAGAACAAGATATACTTGCAAGAATATTCAAGAACTCCTGCAAAATGATTTCAAATGAGGTGTGATCATAAGATAAGGCTTGGACTGAATCCACAAACACATAGTAGAAATCACAACTCAAATTAACAAGTACAAATCAAACGCAACCAGAACACATGACTGATCAACAAGAACTAAACATATTTTTGGTTAATGCAAGATTTATTAGATCCCAAGATTCTCCTACATCAGACACCTGGAGTACTTGAAAAGTGATTCCCTCACTTTTCTTAGGCTAAAGGAAAACCAAATTGGTCCACCTCAGCTTGCTAAATCCATGAGGAATCTTCAACTGGTCTATCCTTCCACTTGAAAAGAAACTCCATATACTTCTTGCCTCTTGTACTCCTACCAACTATGCTATCTAAAATCCATTCTATCTAACCCCTCTACTTCTTAGGATACTCCTATATAACACCCAAATCCTCAACATTCCTACCCTCTAATTCATGATATTCATATAAGTCTACAAAATTGAATATCGGTTATATATCCATGTCATCTGGTAGTTCCACCTCATATGCATTCCCTAAATAAAAAATCCTCAAGATCTTACAAGGACCAAGTTTCTTCATCTTCAACTTCTTATAAGTACCAAAAATAAATCTACCCTTCTACAAGTACATCATAACCTCATGCCCCACTTGAAATTCCTTATTTCTCCTCTTCATATCCACTTTTCTCTTATAACCTTGATTCATTTACTCCAAATGATGTCTCACTTCCTCATGTAAGGATTTAATAACCTCAAAAAAATCCTCTCCTTCAAAACTCCTCCTATAATCATGAATCATATCCCTTAATTCTTCTATCCCTTTAGGATTAAATCTAGTAATTGTTAGGAATAGTCCCAAGAGATAACTGAGAGAGGGGCGGGGGGGGGGGGGGGGGGTGAATCAATTATCTACAAGATTCAATTATTTATCCAATTAAGTATATACAAACATTAAGCATAAACACAATGAAAGAACACTTAACACAACACCACAATTTTGGTTACGGGGAAACCCAAATAGGTAAAAACCCTGGTGGGAATTGACACCGACTAAGAACTGCACTAGTGTATTATGATCCCTGTTAGAAGATCTTACAACCATGTTAGGATTTGATCTTTACAATGTAGTAAGTATAGTGACTTGGTCAAGGGTTAGACCTTGTTAGGATTCTTTTACAATTAACCCTATTAGGGGTGATGACACACTATCCGAGAGCACACTGCTCAAGGGGGTGAAGGCTGCAACCTTTTGTTTAACAAATACACACTATATATGGATCTTGGTGAACTGTGCATAGACCTACTAGCTTGATCAGTTCCAATGAATAGAATCAACTCTCTACTATGTCACATAGACCTTTTGCTGATGGCTCAACACTTCACACTCTCTACTTTGCTCTTATCTTTCTACTATAAGCCATGCCTAGCAATCACAAATGACTGCCTATAAGTATCTTTTCTCTAAATGATATAATCAAGTTGGCCTATTAGAACCACCTTGAAATCATATTATAGAACCAATAAAACTCTCCAATAACATCTTTTTCGGCTCTAATAAGCACGCAACATGAACTGGGACCTGTCCAACTCAATATGAGTGAACACGTTACTTCACACCGTCAGCTCTACCAAACTAACTGATAATTTCTCCTCATGCTGAATTATGTTATGTGATCTTAACCAAACATCCTTAACTCTCTTATTAACATAAATCCAAGTGTGCATAATGAGATGATAGGTGCAACTACCGAAATCATATAAACACTGTTGGCTCTTCCAAGTAGACTTAGGAAACTATGTCTGTCAACTAGAGATTTTATAACTCAACTTGTACTACATATCTGACTCTACATCCATGAAAATAACATCATACATATGTCTAAAAAATAAATATAAATGCACAAGGCTCTACTGCAGCCGTACTATAAATCATATACAGAACTGTTCCTGGGACCTGTCAGAAATGCTCACTGATATACACAACTGTACTACTATCTTTACTCAGAATCAACCTCTATGTCTATGATATCATACTGATAACATATCCATGCAACATATTCTCAAGGCTCTCTCCATCACCCTTCCACGCATGCTACTTACCATATGTTGTCATTAATGACAAACATATAGTCAACATTGACTTGCTGGTAAATCTCCAACAATCTCCCCCTTTGGAATTGATGGAAACATATGGAATGAAAAAAACCACCAATCCAAATGTCCAATTATTTTATAACATTCTCCATTTCCTATAAAAAAATCCCCCAAGGAAGTATTCTCCATTTCCTCAAATGTACTGCTTCCCATGACTGTATATTTACTCCCCCTTTCTACTTATTTTTTATTACTATATATTCCTTCTTTTTATGTTTTTCATGACTATATACTACTCCCCCTTTGACATCAATGGTAAAGGGTTGCAAAAACATTAAGCACCGGTACTACTCCTGAGGTAGAGTAGTCAACCTTTCATCAGTCACTAAGGAATGATGCACTACTGCTATCTCTAATCAGATTCAGTGAAGGGAATTACTCCTAGCTTCTCCTTGAGATACTCAAAAGTATCCTTAGGTAAAGGATTTGTGAATATGTTTGTTTGCTTAAGTCCATAGAGGACTTTCTTCAATTTGCATGCCATATTAGGTTTGTCTAATAAAGTAAATCCTTCTGGGTACTCAATGTATACTTCTTCCTTCAAGTCTCCATTCAGGAATGCTGACTTTAAATCCATCTAGTATACCTTGAAGTTCTTGAATGTAGCATAAGATAGAAACAACTTTATGGCTTCCAATCTACTTACAGGGGAAAATGTATCTGAATAATCAATTCCTTCTCTTTGCACATACCCTTTACATACTAATCTGGCTTTGTTTCTTATTACTGTTCCATCTTCATTCATCTTATTTTTGAATATCCACTTGGTTCCAATCACATTCTTATCACTAGGCCTAGGGACCAATTCCCATGTATCATTCTTAATTATCCGATCTATCTCTTCTTTCATTGCTTCATGCCAATTTGAATCATTACATGCATCTTCAACACTTAAGGGTTCAATCTGTGATAGTAAACACACCTCTTCATTTGTTGTGGAACTTTTTACTTTTGATCTTGTCATGACTTTACTGCTCTAATCTCCAATGATGTCTTTCTTTGAATGATATATGGATGTGAATTTAGGAACATTAGGAGTGACTTTCTCAATAGACTTTTGAGATTCTACTTCACTTGTTTTAGGGTCATTGAATAACACATCAATTCTATCAAACATTTCATCAACAACTATTTCTCTAGTGGTAGGTCTAGGTTCTTCTTCAATCATAGGTGCATAATCATGATATCTTTCTTAAATCATAAACTTTTCATCAATCTTAACATGAGAAATTTCAATGATCTTCTTTAATCTCAAGTTAAAACATCTATAAGCTTTTCTTTTGGTAGAGTAACCAAGAAAAATACCTTCATCACTTCTTGCATCAAATTGCTAATTGCTTCATCTCTCTTGATGTAGCACTTGATTCCAAAGATTTTGAAGTATTTGACTGTAGGTACATTCCCAAACCATAGCTCATAATGTGTCTTGTTTGCTCCTGGTCTTAATTGAATTCTATTGATAGTGTAGACTATAGTATTGACCACAACTCTCCAATAGGTGTGTGCGACCTTTCCTTCAATCATGATGGTGTGTGATGTATCAAGAATGATCCTATTCCTTCTCTCTACAAGTCCATTCTGCTAAGGGGTTCTAGGGGCACTTAGCTATCTCTTTATCCCATGTTCTTTCAAGTACTCATAAAATCTGTCAGAGGTGAATTCTCCTCCTCTATCTGATCTTAGACATTTAATCTTCAATCTAGACTCATTTTCAACCTTAGCTTTAAATATTCTAAAATTGTCAAATGCTTCTGATTTTTCCTTTAAGAACACAACCCACATCATTCTAGAATAATCATCAACAAACAAAATGAAATACCTTTCACCATAGTATGATCTTGTTTGAGTTGGTCCACATAGGTCTGTATATATCAGATCCAACTTGTTCTCTACCAAATTATGCTTGCTTCTGAATGAATTCCTTACATGCTTTGCCATCACACATTCCCTACATATTGCATCAACTGGTTTTGCAATGCTAGGAAGATCTCTTACTGCCTTTACATTACTTATCTTTACTATGTTATCAAAATTGATATGACATAGTCTTTTGTGCCATAACCAAATGTCATCTACTTTAGCAACAAAACAACTTGCTTCAGGATTAAGTTGAAAAACATTACCTTTAGTTTTTGAGCCTAATGCAATCATTTCTCCTTCTTTGTTATTAATGATGCATTTTTTTATCTTTGAACTCCAACCAATAACCTTTGTCAAGAAACTGTCCAACACTTAGTAGGTTATGCTACAAACCATCAGCATATAGAACATCATCAGTGCTATTCTTTCCATCTAGGGTGATGGTTCCTCTACCAATGATAGGTTCAAGAGTGTTGTCTCTAAATCTAACCAAGCATCCTTTGTATCTATCCAGATGTACAAATCTATCTTTGTATCTTGTCATGTGGCATGAGAAACCACTATCGATGATCCAATCTGTCCTGATGTTAGCTTGTGAAATTAATGCTAACTCTTATGCATTCTTTTCATCTTCAAGAGAAATGAATCCAATTTTATCCTTTGCTGATTCTTCATCTGATACTCCATCTCCAGCATAGTAAAATTCATTTGTATACTTAGGCTTGTAGTTATTTTTGAACTTCTTGACTCTTGTAGGACACTTGGATGCAAAGTGACCAATCTTATTACATGAAAAGAATTTGAATGGTAATTGACCTCCATATTTTCCTTTTCCTTTCTCCTCTCTTTTAGAAATCATACCAATGAAATCATCTAGTGTTTTCTCTTCATCATCATCATCAAAATTACCAGAGGTGTTCAAGGATTTCTTACCATGTACTGAAGCTTTGAATGATGTTTCACTTTTAGGCTTTGTCTTCAATCTTGATATCTCAAAGGCTGAAAGCTTGTTGATTAAAGTCTCTCTTTTAAAGTCTTTTGTGGACTACATAGTTTCATCTAGGATGCATACATTATTGTCATATTTTGGTGTCAAGGTAGTCATCAATTTATCCATTATGTCTTCTTCCAAGATTTCTCCACCATTATTTTTGATTCCCTCAACTACTTCATTAATCCTTTGATTGTAAGCTCTGACAATCTCATCAGGTAGCATCTCTAATGTATTTTATCTTTTCTTCCATGTCTTTCTATGTGCATTCTTGTCTTGAATATCTCCTTCAAACATGTCTTCTAGGTACTTCCATATTTTATAGGCTTTGTCCATTTTCTTGATCTCTGAAAACTCACTGTCAGATAGGGTGCTGATAAGGGCTTCTTTGGCAATAGAATTTGAAGTGAATATATCCTTTTTCTTCAAGGTTGCATCTTCTTTTGCAAGATCTGCTAGTGAAGGAATCTCAACTTTTTTGGTAGCTACTTCAAAAATCTCAAATGCAATGCACTGCAAATGTGTCATCATTTATTTCTTCTAGTTTAGATAGTTCTCTCCATAAAACTTAGGACTTTATTTTCTAAAGAATGCCATCTGATCAACCTCAAGCTATTAAACTTTCTCTCTGAGGCACTTGGCTCTAATACCAATTGTTAGGAATAGTCCCAAGAGATAACTAAGAGGGTGGGGGGGGGGGGGGTGAATCAGTTATCTACAAGATTAAATTATTTATCCAATTAAGTATATAAGAACATTAAGCATAAACACAATGAAATAAAAATTAACATAACACCACAATTTTGGTTATGGGGAAACCCAAATAGGTAAAAACCCTGGTGGGAAAAGACACCCACTAAGAACTGCACTAGTATATTATGATCCCTTTTAGAAGATCTTACAACCCTGTTAGGAGTTGATCTTTACAATGTAGTAAGTATAGTGACCTGGTCATGGGTTGGACCTTGTTAGGAGTCTTTTACAATTAACCCTGTTAGGGGTGAGGATGCACTGTCTGAGAGCACACTACTCACAGATACACCCTATATCTAGATCTTGGTGAACTGTGTGTAGACCTATTGTCTTGATTAGTTCCAATGAATAGAATAAACTCTCTACTATGTCACATAGACCTTCTGCCGATGGCTCAACACTTCGCACTCTCTGCTATGCTCTTATCTTTCAACTATAAGCCATGCTTAGCAATCACAAATGACTGCCTATAAGTGTCTTTCCTCTAAATGATATAATCAAGTCAGCTTGTTAGAACCACCTTGAAATAATATTAGAGAAATAATAAAAATCTCCAATAATATCTTTTTCAGCTCTACTAAGCACGCAACATGAACTGGGACCTGTCCAACTCAATATGAGTGAACACATTACTTCACATTGTTAGCTCTACCAAACTAGCTGATACTTTCTCCTCATGATGAATTATGTTATGCACTCTTAACCAGGCATCCTTAACTATTTTCTTAACATAAATACAAGTGTGCATACTGAGATGATAGGTGCAACTACTGCAATCATACAAATACTATTAGCTCTTCCAGGTAGACTCATGAAACTATGACTATCAACTAGAGACTTCATAACTCAACTTGTACTACATATCTGGCTCTACATCCTTGAAAATAACATCATACATATGTCTAAAACATAAATATAGCAAGGCTCTATTGCAACCATACTAAAAATCATATACATAATTGTTCCTGGGACGTGTTAGAAAACTCACTAATATACACAATTGCACTATTGTCTTTACTCAGAATCAACCTTTGCATATATGATATCATGCTGATAACTTATCCATGCAACATATGCCCAAGGCTCTCTCCATCACCCTTCCACACATGCTACTTACCATATGTTGTCATCAATGACAAACATACAGTCAACACTGACTTGTTGGCAAATCTCCAATAGTAACCACTTCAAATGGTGTTTTCCTTGTAGCCCTATTCACTAAGTTATTATAAGAAAACTATGACCAAGGTAAAACACCTTAAAAAATTTACCAAACTCCAATTCACCACCTCTATTTGTCCATATGTTTGTGGATGAAAAGTAGAACCGAACTTCAAATCAGTCTTCATCTTCTTGTAAAGTGTTCTCCAAAAATACCCTACAAACTTTCTATCCCTATCTAAAATAATGCTCTTGGGTAACCCATGTAATCTCACAACCTCCTTGAGAAATAAGCCAACCACGTGCACCACATTAGTTATCTTCCTACAAGGAATAAAATGTTCCATCTTGGAAAATATGTCCACAACTACAAAGATAGAATCATATCCCCTCTGTGTTCTAGTTAGACATAACAAAAAATCCATACTAATCTCCTCCCAAGGTCTTACTAGTATTGTCAAAGGTATGTACAACCCCACATTCTGACTACTTCCTTTGGAAACATGACTTACCTTATAACTCTAAATATAAATCCTCACATCCCTTTAAATTTGTGGCCAAAAGTAATTCTCAGCTACCAATTCTATTATCTTATCAATTCCAAAGTATCTTGCTAAACCACCACTATGTTTCTCCTTAATTAGATTGACCCTTATGGAACTTATAGGTATACACAGATGGTTACCCCTAAATAGCATCCCATCCTGAATAAAATAATCCAACCACTTACTCCTGTCAACAATAATAGGATCTTTACAATCCTTCCATGGTTCACTACAATCTGCATCCTCCTCCCCATGGTGGTGTTATGCTTTGTTCTCAATTGGAAATTATGGTGGATATAAATAGTTTCCCTTTGGGTTATATTACATTACATTTTTGTGAAAGAGTATGTCATTTTTAAATGTATCTAATGATAGAATAAGATAGTTTTGGTACATATCTAGTAATAGGAATACTCTGACTCATAGTAGTTATATTATTCTTAGCTAATTTAAGTAGGATTAACATGTAATTGCAAATATTATGTTATTGTTTCTCTCTCTTCCTAATATTTAAATATTCAATGGAAATGATTTATATATGTATTGGAAATGAAATATATAACAAGGTGGATGAAGGTAAGTTTTCAGTTATGTTTTAATGAATGGATCTAACAAGAATGTATATGGAAGTATGTCTATGACTGATTATAGGTACAAATAGTATTTTAATGTTACTTGTTTATCTCTGGGAAGATCTTTGGGCAAGACATTTGATAACAACCATTTGGAAATAAAGGATAAAAAAGTTTTAATTTGTAATCTATATGGATCCATTACATGTGTCTAAAATTTTTGTAATAGGAGAGATATCTTTCCTAAACATGTTTATGTAAAACATATTAAGAAATAGGCAAGATTGTGGATGTAATACTAAAAAAAAGTGATTATCATCACTGATCTGCATGTTTATAAGGGGAATTCTAAACTATTAAGTTATTTAAAATTTTTAAATTCTAGGCTAGATTGGATTTTTTCTTTACTCCATTATTTCCTATGGGTGGCCACATTGAACAAAGATGTACATTTTTAAATTTATTTAATAAAATTTCTAGCTTTAGCCTCTTACCTAGCAAAAAAAATGGTTAAAAGATTATAATTTAGAATAGTTTAAGGTGTTTGATTAAACAATTAAAGAATCATTTAATTAATATTATAATAATTAGTGATTAATTCCAACTCATAATACTAATGGATTGACTGATTTGACAAATTTAAAAAAGTAATGGATTGAATGATTGGACTGATAGAAGAAATGTTAGTGAGAAGCATAAATTAGTGAGAGGTGAAGACTTAATTAGTTGGAATCAAGATAGGTGATGGTTTTGAGTCACCACTGAATATTTTTAATGATATCATCATTGAACCTTATTTGAAAAGAAAGAGATGTGAAAGAATCTAGATATTGACCATCTAGATACCACTACGATCTCCATTTGAATAAGAAGATAGAAAAAACATCAATGTTTTAACTCCATATTAAGGTTAATTTTCTTGAGTCGATGTATGTGTGGTGTATCATAATCAAATGCATCCTTTGTAATGTATGTCACAATTGGATAATTGATAGATATGTAAAGGCTCTTATCACAAACACCCTAGACATAGTTTCCCTAGAACTTCATTGAAGTAATCCACAAATAGAAAATAAAGGAAAAAATATTATGATCCACCATAGATACTCTCTTTACTCTGTGGTATCCTCGAGGAGCTTAGGAACACAATCGTGAAAGATACATCGATAATAGATTGACATGGATGACTTTGTCAACAACCTTACTAATCATTGATTGGATTGATGTTGTTGTTTAATTTTGATATTTGATATTTCTGGTTTTAGAAATGGACTACCCATATAAGACTGATATGTCTAGTTTTGAGGGTATCCATTACTATATAATGAAATTGATTGATTGATTGATTATAGATTGGATTGTTGATAAATATGGGTCTCATGAGTCCATTTCCGATTTATGAAGATCCTTGTTTTGATATGAGATTTTATGTTTGGTGTCACTTTCTACTTGTTGTGATAGAGATGATTTTATTACATGAATTTTGAAATGTTTTTATTTTTTTTTGTTGGTCCATCATAGGGATCATATGTTTGGAGTCAAAGTATGTTCCGTGTATCATTTAAGTAAAGGCCCTTATCATTGACACCCCAAAAATTGTCTCTTTTGATGAATGTTTTTATGTTTTCCAATTTTAAGGATTATTTCAAGATCTTTTATGATGTTTTTGATAACCTTTTTAGGACTTTTTATGATGTTTTTTTGAAAATTTTAAGGACATTTTGCAATGTTATTAGATTTTTCCAGGACATTTTCTAGATGTTTTTGGGATTTTGTTAGGACATTTTAAAATTTTCTTGAGCAAGCTTTATTGAATTTGCCCAGTGTATGGCAAGGCAAGGAAATTTTGGATTGATGGATGGACTGGTAAATGGATGAAGGAAAAAGGCTTCTTATTATGTCTTGAAGTTGTTTGGATTCCTAGGACTAATCATGAGATGTGATAACATAGTTTTTATAAGCTTAGGGAATGGTCTTGAGAAGATAAGATAATGAAATGGTGCATTCAATGACATGCGATGCATAGGAATGGACATGTCAAGATGATTTTTTGAAAAAAAATGTTTTGCATTGTACGTCCTTATTTTATATCAAGATCAAGAAAGATATTTGGTTAGGATAATGATAGGATAAGAAAGATAAAGAATGGACAAGGGGATATGCACTAAAGGTTGGGATAAGATAGGCAATATGGACCAAAGGGGTACAGATAAGAAAAGGGATATGGACCAAAGGGATGTGAATAAGATAAGGGATATGGACCAAAGGGATGTGGATATGATAGGGGATATGGGAGACATAGGATAATGGAGGAAATGAAAGGGATATGATATGATAAGATATCATGGATGAAATATACCGCCAAGTATGGAATGAAAGAGGTTCATAACTTACACATGACATCTCTTTTTTAGCATTTTCATCATGGTACTTGCCCAAAGCACATGTTTGATAGGTTTTCACTATTGGATAAAATGGATTATCTTCTCTTTTTTTGTTTGTGTTACCAAGATGCCTATTTTACGGGTTATCATCAAGGAAATGATTAATTTTTTTTGACCTTTTTTTCATTTTTTTGACTTTTTGGAAGATGATAGACTCATGATACGACATGGATGAAGGAATGAATCATATTTCTCTTTATATGGTACACTTGAAGGAAAGTAATAATGGACCATATATTTTAATGGCATTCTCAAAGATATTGGTAAGGTAATGAAAAAGGGAGATGAAATGGATGTTTGGATGACATGGGATAAGCTTTTATACAAAATACTGGATAAGAGGTATGGAAGGATAGAACATAGGAGTCAAAACATTGATGGGGTATTGGAAGACTTGTGTAGGATTATATATAAAGGGTGACAAGGTCAACATTGGAACACACATTTAAAGGTGGTGGAGTGATAGAGGAAAATGATATTTGAAAGCTTTATATTTTGATTGAGAAGTGAATATGGATTTTGATTTTGGGATATAAGGACCCAAAATGGATTTGGAAGTGGATGGAAGTTGTTTGGATGGTGGATTTGAGGAATCCTTGGTAAGATTGAATGCCAATTTTGTTTTATATTTAGTATGAAAGTCTTTTACAAGTAACTTTTGAATCCAGACCAAGAATAAAACTTCTTACTATGATGGAGAGGGAGCGAACAGGAGGAGGAGAGAGCGACAGAGTGGGAAATTTTTTTTTGAATTCCTGGTAGGAGGGGAAGCAGGATGATCTTGGTCGGGAGGCAGATTCTGATCCTATACAAGGATTTGTGGAGGTCACTAAGAAAGCAGCAAAAGAAAAGACTATTTTCCCCATGCCAGATAATGGGGAAAGAGCTAGTGGGTCTAGCCTGGCCCATCCAAGTAAGGACAGTGGACCTATCTTGGGACCAGAGGAAGAAAAAGGGGAAAAATTTGGTCCTTCTGAGAAAAGCAAAGGGTCAAAAAAATAGCCAGAAGATCTTTCACATGGGGGGAACTCATTATGAGGTAAGGGGAAATGGAGTTGTCTTTTTGGGAAAAAACCGACTAGGAAATCTTCCTTCCCAAAGATTGATATAGCTTTAGATCTAAATAAAGTTGTGATAGGTTTGAATATTCCTAATCAAATCATAGATCTTATTGTTTCTAGAATGGCCTCAACTCTGATAGGAAAGTTTACAGGTCCTAGGCTGAATATAGATCTGGTGAGAGATTTTATGCTCCAAAAATGGAAGCTCAAAGGGCAAGTGGATGTTGCTACTATGCCGAAAGGTTTTTTCTCCTTTTTATTCTCTAATGGGAAGGATCTTTCAAAAGTGTTGACGGAAGGTCCTTGGATGTGGGGAAAATCTTCTTTATCTTTGCAAAAATGGACAACAAACCTAGATTACAATGAGAATTTCTTTGTGTCTACTCCCATTTGGGTTAGACTTCCAGGTCTCCCTCTTGAGTATTGGCATCAGGATATATTAGTGGCCATGGCTAAGTCTTTTGGTGAACTGCTGACTATTGATCCGATGAATGTAGCCCAAACTAGACAAGTATATGTGAGGATATGTGTCAATATCCAACATGATACTGACCTACCTTAAGTCATTAATCTAAACTCGAAAGTGGGTAAATGGACCCAAGAAATAGAATATGAATCCATCCCTTTTGTGTGTCGAACTTGTAGAAAAGTTGGTCATTGGGCAAAACTTTGTCCCTTGAAGATAGCTATAGAGAAGAAAGACCAAGAGTCTAAAATGTCAAAGAAGTGGGAATGGAGGAAAAAAAAAGGAGAAATGAAAAATCCCCTAGAGAATAAGAGCTCAAACTTAAACTTAGATGAGCAGTAGGCTGACCAACCAAAAGGGTCAAAAGAAATAGAAGGGCCTAAGGAATCAAGCTCCCCTTCTCATGAAAATAAAATGCAGGAAAATAATATCTCGGTTACCTCTTCAGAGGAAACTCATGACACCCCTTTAGAGTCTGATCCTCTAATGGCTTCAAGTGTTGAGGATAGCCTATATATTTAAGAGGAAAGGGAAAACTACCAAAACTTGCAAAAGGTTTTTGAAACCCAGTATGTGCTAGCATCGAATGCGAATTTTTTAAAACCTAACTCAAAGAATGATAGATCAAATGATTAGTATGAGGACTCTGAAAATATGGAAGCAAAGAACAAAAGTCCTTGGATCAGTGTGAAAAAAAAGAATAATAGATCTCCTATAGGTGTGGGTTTAGGGTCTCAACCTAGAAGAGAAAAAAAGAAGGATCTGACCCTTGCAATAGGAACAAATATTGCTATGGAAACACATGGAGGCTCAGCTTCTAAATCAAACAAAAAAGGGGGTCAAATCAAACCTAGAGGAGTTAAGACCAAAGGACAACAACAAAAGGTGGATACAGGAACACCTAAAAGAGAAAGGGGTAGAGCTTCTGAGAAGGACCAGAGACAACAGGAAGCTAAACATAACATAGTGGATGGTAGACAACGTACCATCGATCAGGTGTGTCCTCCAAATTTTTAATGAAGATTTTATCTTGGAACATTAGAGGTCTCAATAGTCATCATAAACAAGATGTTATTAGGAACCTAGTTAGAGATTCTTAGCCTGATAGTTTTCTTATTCAAGAAACTAAAATGGTTAAAGATAAGATTGTTAAAATTAATTTGCTGAAGAATGGGGATAAGTTTAGTAGTGATGTTGATGGGGCTTCTAGCAGTTTGGCCATTTTTTGGAATACCAAAATCTTCACTTGTGATCTATTGAAAGAAGACAAGAACTTCCTGGCTGTTAATGTTAGTAGTATCATGGACAACTTTTCTTGGACTCTGATTAATGTGTATGCCCCAAATACTAAAATTGGTCATCTTAATCTCTAGAAAAGGCTTCATGACATAAGAAAGGATTACCTACATGATAATTGGATGATGATGGGAGACTTCAATACTCCCCTAAAAGAAGCTAAAAAGAAAGGAGGGAACAATACCCAAGTGGAAAGTAGGGTAGATTTTATGGATTTCATATCTAATGAAGGTATGCTAGATGTTGACCTTGAAGGAATTGATTATACTTGGATGAATAGAAGAGTGGGAGTGGATCTCATTCAGGTCAAGCTTGATAGAGTCCTTCTCTCTCATGGTTGGATTGCTAATTTTTATTGCTCTCTTTCTGCTCCTAACCACATCGGGTCGGATCACTACCCTATTTCCTTTATCACTAATTCCTTCAGAGGAAAAGGCAATACTCCCTCCAGAATGGAAAAAATGTGGTTGACTCACCCTTTCTTTAAAAATAAAATAAAGGAGTGGTGGAGTATTAAAGTGGAAGGAAAGGCAATGTTCCAGGTGGAAAAAAAAATGGCTAATATCAAATCTAAAGTTAGACAATGGAATAAGAATGTCTTTGGAGATATATTCCAAACTAAAAGAAAAATTCAAATGGACCTTAAAGAAATTCAAGATAAGATACAAATTATAGGGTTGACTGAAGAAACTAGAAAAGAAGAAAATATTATCCTTGTTGATTACCATAATATCATATCTAAAGAGGAAACATTTTGGAGATAGAGATCTAGGTCTCTTTGGCTGAAAGTGGGTGATAGAAATACTGGATTCTTCCATTTAACAGCAATGAAACACAAGGATATGAATAGAATCAACTCTTTGATTACCCAAAGGGGCACTCTTAATAAAGAGGAAGAGATAAGGAAACATATGATGGGCCATTTTTCTTCGATCCTTTCTAGAGAACAAAGTCTCAATCATGATGATCAAAATTATTTGCCGAGCTCTATTCCTACACTATTGGAGGCTGAGGACAATCTCTTTCTTAAATCTATACCTTAGGAGGAGGAAATTATTAAGGTTATCCAGTCCTTTAAAGGTGAAAAATCCCCCGGGCCGGATGGCTTTCAAATGTTTTTCTTTCAACACTTTGGGAAATAATTGGAGGAGATATCTATGGTACTGTGAAAGAATTCTATGGATCTAAAGCTATGCTTAAAGAGCTCAAATCCATCTTCATAGCTCTGATACCAAAAAAAATGGGAGCTAATATAGATGGCAGCTTTAGATCTATTAGTCTTTGTAACTCTTTGTATAAGATCATATCTAAAGTCATGACTTCTAGGATTCTCAAGAACCCCCCTCAACTCATTTCCCCCCAACAAAATGGTTTTGTGCTGGGGCATCAAATCCTGGATTTGATTATGGTTGTTTGTGAGAATATTAATTTGTTGGATAAATCGAGGAAACATGGGTTCCTTATGAAACTAGACCTATCAAAAGCCTATGATAGAGTCAATTGGGAGTTTCTTATGAAAATTATTCAAGCATTTGGTTTTGATGAGGGAGTGATTAAGTTATAATGCAACTTGTTACTTCTATTTCTTCATTGGTGATTATGAATGGGGGATCCTCTCCTTTCTTCAGACCTTACAGAGGGTTACATCAAGGTGATCCTATATAACCTATCCTTTTTGCTATCATGGTGGAAAGTATTGGGAGATTCCTTTCCCTTCAAGTGTCTCAAGGTTTGATTTCGGGTTTACATCCGACCTCTGGAGGGATTGTCTACTCGCATGAACAATTTGTTGATGATACAATTGTGATGGGAGACTCTATTGTTAAAGAGGCAAGGAATGTGAAAAAGGCATTAAATGTGTATGCTAATGCCATAGGTCAACTCATTAATTGGGAGAAGAGTGCCCTATTTTTCTTCAATAATCCCGAAGCCAGAATGAATAGAATCTTTGCTATCCTTGGGTGCAAGATGGGAAGCCTCCTGACCACCTATCTTGGTCTGCCATTGTGCTTGAAACTGGAGGCTAATTTTTGGAATGAAATCCTCGATAGATTTCAATCAAAATTGGTGGGTTGGAAAGGGGCAATTCTCAGTCAAGCTGGGAAAGTTCAATTACTGAAGGCTACTTTGCAAAATCTTCCAGTCTATGCCCTTAGCCTATTCAAAATACCTCAAAAATTTTCTGATTTAATAGAGAAGATACAAAAAAGGTTCCTGTGGTCTAGAGTGGAAGAGAAAAAGAGACTTAGCCTTGTGGCATGGGAGAAGATTTGTAAGCCCAAAAAGATGGGGGGTCTGGGAATAAGGAGCATAAATAATACCAATAAAGCTCTCCTAGCAAAGCAATGTTGGAGAATATTTGAAGATGAGAAAGAATGGAATATGATAATGAAAAGGAAATATCATCTTAGTAATCTTGAAGGAATACTCCAAACCCAAAATGATATCCAGGGATCTTTTGTCTAGAATAGTATAAGTAAAGGAAAGAATATCATAAGCAAAGGTGCTATTTGGAAGCTGGAAAATGGTAGAAAAATTCATTTTTGGAATGATAAATGGATGTCAAAGAACCCTCTTATAGAGAATGAAGATTGGGGGAATACTATTCAAGATTGTAAAGATACTATAGGAGAATTTGTTAGTGATTATTGGAAAAATGAAGAGTGGATAGACGTAGGGTTGAAGGATATCCGATTTAAAGAAGTGAATAAACAATTAAATAATTGGTTTATTAGAGAAAATGAGGTTGATAAACTTATTTGGGGTCCGGTGACTTCTAGAAAGTTCTTGGTTGCTTCTGCTTCATTGCTTCTCCTCCCTAATGAGGCTCAACCTTTGTGGGCGCAGGTATGGAATAAGGACCTTACCATTAAAATTAACATGTTCTTCTGGCTGCTTGTACAGAACAAAATTCTCACATAGGACAACCTTTTGAGAAGAGGGTTTCAAATGCCAAATAGATGTGCCCTGTGTGTCAAGAAGCTGAGAATTGCAATCATCCTATGATACATTGCTTTTTCACTAGAGAGGTGTGGGACACTACTATGTCTTCCCTTGAGCTCAATTGGGTGAAACCTAACTCTATCTAGGAGTTTTTCCAGCAGTGGAAAAGTCCTTTCAATGACAAAAATGCCAGGAAAATATAGAAAATTGTCTTTCCCCACTTTACTTGTCTTATCTGGAAGGAGAGGAATAATAGAATCTTTAGAGAGAAAAAGGTCCCTCCTTTTGTGGTTGCTAGTTTCGTAACTAGAAGTATACTGGAAAACTATAGAAGTATGGGAAGGAAAGATAGTAGTCTTTGGGATCCTCAACCTGAGAAGGACAATATTATCTCATGGGAGAGACTAAAGAAGAGCTAGAATCAGAATCCTAGAGATAATGTTATGTGGACCGCTCCTCCCTATGGATGGATGGTTTAAAGGGAACTTTGATGGCTCGACGAAGGGAAATCCTGGAAGGGTTGGAGGTGGAGGGATAATAAGAGATACTACTGGAAACTATTTAGGAGTGATTTCTATCCCATTGGGAATCCAAACTAGCCACATGATGGAGGCTGAAGCTGCTCTTTATTTGGTTATGATGGTGAAAGATTTGGGATGCATGAAATTATGGCTGGAAGGGGATTCACTAAATATAATCAATGCTATAAAAGGGAAGTTTGATAGCTCTTGGACAATAGAACACATCATTAACAAAATAAATTTTTTAATGAATTCCTTTGAAGAAAGCCATGTCACTCATGTTTATCATGAAGGCAATAAACCAGTGGACAGGTTGGCTAATGATAGTACCTTGTGTGATGTCACCCAAAAGTGGAGAGGGGAAGTGAATCTCAAGAGTGAGATTTCAAGTCTAATCAACTATGACAAGATTAATCACCATGAAGGAAAAATCACTTAACTTAATGATGACAAGGACAAATCATTTATCGAGGAGGTTTGCATGTAAGGCAAAGTGTGGGAACTTTACTCTATAGATAATAAGGCATAGACAATGGGTTATTATCGATAACCAAAAAAGCATTAACTAGAGAAGTAAGGCGGAGATTTTTGGGAAGAAGCCGAACCAACACATGAAAAACCAAAAAATTATGGGAGGTGGTCTGAAGAGGGAGGAACCTTCCAACTATGAAAAATGGAGACAACATAGAAAAGTATGGAAGAAGCTGAAGAAAGGGGGGTTACTTAGTTTATGAAGAAGCTTCATGGGCATGAAAAATAGATTATGTCCTTGTTTGTGGAAGGTTGGAATAATGGTAAGGTGCTTCTTTGGGGCAAATCCTTCACACTTGCTATTTCTAGCTTAGCTGATATTACTAGTTTACCTGTTGAAGGTACCCATTTTCATAGAGGCAATCATAGGCTAGGAACTGAAGCCTTTTCTATTTTTCCCAAAAATGATGATGAGAAAGCCCTTATGACTAAGGGGAAAGGTGACTATGTGGATATTACTAATATTGATGAATTCTAGGCTAAAATTTTGAATGCCATGATAGAATATTTTACTCTGGATGGGCGGTATTCCAAAATATACAATTTCCATTTTGTGTTTGCTAACCACTTCAGGCATAAATGGAGAATTTCTTTCCCTTACTATCTTTTGAGTTCTTTGAATAGCAACATTATAGGACATAGGAAAAAGGCTTCTAACCCTGTGCTGCATGAGGGCTTGATCCTTCTTATTTCTGAGCACATCAGGGACAACATTCTGGACCCTATCCCTAAAAGGATCATGGGAAAAAGAAAGGTGAAGATTGAGGAGGAGATAGAACCTAAGACTAGTAAGAAGAGAAAGAAAAATAAGGGAAAACCTCCTATTGCTACTGGTGACAAAGATATCAGAAAGGAGTTAGAGAATAAACATCAAACTAGAGGAAAGGGTATTCTTGAGGAAGACAATGAGAAGGATTCTAATGAAGAATAGATAAAGAATGAGAAAGAGGAAGAGCATGGAAAAGATCAGGAAGAGGAAATGAATGATTGGATGGATGATAAAGAGGAGATTAGCCATGAAGATAGAGAAGAAAAGGAGGAAGTGGAAGAGGAAGAGGAAGGAACCTAGGTTTACTCTTCTAATGAAGTTATGAAAGATTCCCCTGATTATAATGAGGGTGTTGAGAAAAAGGATGAAGGCACTTAGTCCATGGAGGCTGATATTTCTTCTTAGAATACCCCTGTGGAAGAAAAAATGGTCAATGTTATGCCAGATATGGGGGATGGTAAAACTAGAGAGGAGGAAAATAAAGATGAAGAAGGTTTTTCTAAGGGAATTATGGGTGGACAAGAGAATGATGGTAAGGAGGTTGGTAATACTCCTTCTGCTAGTGATACTGGTGAGGACACCTCGAAAAGAGGGAAGGAAGGTAAGGATGAGATGACCATGCTGGAGATCAACAACAAGAAAGAGGAATCTGTTAGTCTTTAGAGGGAAGATTCTGTGCAGAAGGAGAAGAACAATATGGAGATTCAGGACAAGAACAGGGTCTGGAAAGGAAATGCAGGAAATGAAAATCCACATCCAAGATATGGAAAATACTATGAAAAACATAAAAAATAAGCTGGGAAAAATGGAACGTAAGGTTTTTGATAAGGTTAAAAATAAAAATACTAATGAGGATGGAACTGCTGAGATGAGTAAGAAGGTTAAAGACAAGATGAAAGAATTAGATACCAAAATCAGCAACCATGACAGTATGATAAAAGGTGTTCTGAACCACAGCAATGAGGGTCTAAAGGTGACCATTATGAATCTGAAAATGTTGCATAACTACTTGGAAAGGAACATGTTGGAAAGAACCACTATCACCATTGATGATGATGCTGGCAACATTGGGTCGGGGATGAGAACTAGAGGGCATACTCACAGAAAGGTCCCTGAAAAACCTAAAGAGTTGAAGGAGCTGCAAGAAACCATCTAGAAGATGGAAGACCTCTAGAAGAAGGTTGAGGAGATGATAATAGTTAATTAGCTTGTTCTTGCTGGTAGTTGTTTTGCTGTTGGTTTTTTCTTTAGTTTCTACCTTTGAACTATTCGATTATTTGTCCCTGCTGTTGTTTTCCAGCAAGTGTTTCATTTTGTTAACTTTAATGCTCTATCTTTATGTTGTTTTGTACTCTAGTTTCAGGTTCGTGTAAAACCTTCTTTTACCTTAATCAAAAACTTTTGAATCCACATAGTTTTTGACTTTTCTTTTCTTTGTGATCTTTAGAATGCATTGCTTAAATGGGGGATTTAGGAACCCATATTATATTTGATATTTATTTTTGTTTGAGGGGCCTTTTTGGCCTTTTGGATTATTTTTTCTTTATATCCACATGTCAATTAATTGGACATGTTGATTCTTTGATAGATGTGGATTTTTGGAATTGTAAATTTTATGCTTGGAATTTCTTCCCAAGGTATTGGGATTTATGGATAGATAAGAAGGATATGGAGGTTTCACATAGATATGTGGTTGAAACATTTTCAAGGATGTGTGCCGATTTTGATCTTGATTTGGGGTAGGATAGGTGGATGGTGAGAAATAAGTAATAGGGATAGGTGATGGAGGGATATTAGGAACCAAGATGGGTGGAAGGTTTGAAGGCTTTAATGCATGCTTAGGTTTAGATGGAGGAATGTTAGATTTATGAATAGTACCAACATCTTGAGTCTATGATGAAGGAGCATCCTTGGGTCATTGGAAATATTGCATCAACCAAAAAAATATTTTCCTTTTAGTTTGTTCGTAGTTTGTTCCCATTTGCCAATTTTAGAGTTTTTAGTTGCAGTTCTTAGTCTTGGAGAATTTGCTACTGTGAACCCTAGGTAATTTTTTGGACATCATGTTGAATCTATGTCTAGGTTTGCATCACCTTATATTCTATCCTGGTGAAGATTTCTTGGATTCTTGGTTTAGAACTATTGTTCTTCACATTATTAGCTAGTCTTTGGTTGTTGGATCTTGTGATGGATCTTCATGATTTGTAAACCTATCTAGTGCATCATCCAATGATCTTTGGGTTGTGCCTGACTTATCTTATGGATCACACATTATGGTTTATTCATCTAGAGGAGATCTTTATGATTTAGGTCCAAACCTATATTTTTAATATATTTTTCTATTCTTAGAGAATGCAAATCTCTTCCAGGCTGACTTGTGGCTTGCAATTTGTATATATTGTAGCTTATGTTTCATAGTTTAGGGAGTCTAAAGGAGAGTAACCTCTTGGAGGTTCACATCTAGTATAGACCTGGATATTGGGGTGTAATTAGGAATGAATGCTGAATGCATGTAAGGTACATGTGGTAGTAAGACTTGATGTAAATCTTAATTTTTTGATAATGTGAAAGAATAAAGGTGCATGTTGGATGTTCAATTATGTGTTATTAATGATCAGAGATGGTAAATTTTTGTTTTGTTGATTCTTTCAACAAGGATTGGATAGATCATTCTTGGTCTCTCTATCTTTGACTACATCATATGGTATTAGAGTTGGTTTAATCTTGTGATGGTGTGAATCCCGGTGTCTGAACTTGCAAAGCTTCAGGGGTGTTTTTTGTGAGGTGGAAGAGTGTAGATGTGACTTACATCAGCAAAGGGATTGCGAAAGGTGATTAGAAGGGATTTTATAATGGAAGTGATTAAGGGTGATCCCCTTAATACCAAAAACACATAACATAAATAGAGAAACAACAACAATATGCAATAACAGAAAATTGGCTTCTTATTATCTCCACAAATGTGGAATTACAAACTTTCAGAATTACAATATGCAAAGCCACATGGGGATTCCCTTACAATATTCTATAGGATAAAGCCTCAAATCAATACCCAAATCTACTACCCAGAACTACCCTCGACAATACTACGGGCCTTCTTTATATAGGCATTTTTCACCACCCGAGAAGGTTCCAGAAATTTAGCCCTTAGGGCCGACCAAACTTAGAATTATCTTATTTTTTAATTTATTACATCAGAGTCGACTCAAAATAACTTTTGAAACTCGATCAAAAATTTTGAAGGAAAATTATTTTTCATCATTTGAGGTGACCTGACTTCTGGAGAACATAAGTCATCACCAGTTGACCCGATTGACTATTATAACCCCATTTCAAAAAGGCCACAAAGTGCTCTATAGGCTTGACTCACACAAGCACCTATCACCCAAGTTTTTGACCTCATCTAGAGCCTCTAAAGCCTTCAAAACTAAGTTCAAAGTTCTATACCTTGCTGCCAATACCAAAAATCTTCAATATCTTCAAAACTAGACCTGATCTAGCCATAAAACTTTACTGGTAGGCTGATATGACTGAGATGAACCTCCACATGTAAAATCAAAACATTCTGAGATTTATGACCAAATTACTAAAAATAACAAGTTTCCATAAATAGCAGCTCTGCACATGATAGCCCATATTGAATACAAAAACATAAATATTTTTGGGTGATGCAAGATTTCTCTTACACCCAGGATGCTCTTGCATCAGACACCTAGGGTAATTTGAGAAGTGACCCCGTCATGTCTCAGGTGTGTAGAGGAAAACCAAGGTGGTTAACCTCCTCCTTTGTCAGCCATGATGAATCTTCAACAGGTCATCCTTTCCACTTGACCAGATATTCTTCATATGTCCTATTCCTTGTGCTTCTGCCAACACGACTATCCAGTATATGCTCAATCTCTTTGGTATTTGAACTAGTTGCTAGAATACTCCACTGTACTATTGTGATCTCATCTTTAACACCTCCCTCATGATACTCTATCAGATCTGAAATGTTAAACACTGGTGAAATATTCAGCTCAGTAGGGAACTTGACCTTATATGCATTTCCTAAATCATGCTTCTTCAGTATCTTACATGGCCCAAACTTCTTCATTTTCAGCTTGTTATATATGTACCAACTAGAAATCTTTCCTTCTACAAATGAACCATGACTTCATCTCCAACCAAAAATTCCTTATGCCTCCTTTTCTCATCTGCCTTAGCCTTATACTGTGCATTCATCTTGGTAATATGTTTCCTCACCTCCTCATGGATGTTCTTCAAATGATCTGCAAAATCCTTAGCTTCAACACTACTTATTTCTCCTTGATCTATCCTTCTCAACTCAGATGCATTTCTGGGACTACTCCCATATACAATCTGGAATGGTGATTTACCAGTGCTCCTATTGACAGAATTATTATATGCAAATTCTGCTTGTGGTAAAATCAAATCCCATCTTGTTGGCTTATCTCCAACCAAACATCTCAGAAAATTCCCCAAACTCCTATTCACCACCTCTATTTGTCCATCAGTCTGTGGATGATGTGATGAACTGAACTTCAAATCTATCTTCAACTTCTTCCACAATGTACGCCAGAAATATCCAATGAACTTAGTGTCCCTATCTGAAACTATACTCAAATGTAATGCCCAAAAGTTCGGGTCAAAACACAACCAACAATTTTTAAAGGTTTCGTTAGAACAAGTTTATGATCAATTCGATGAACATTAATATAATAATCATATAGGTTATCAAGAGTAAAAGAATATTCCCAATATATATATATTCCTTAAATAATTTCCTTATAAATATAGATTAATAATTTTCTATATATAAATAAATGTCAAATTGATTATAATAATTAGATTGCCAATATAAAATGTTGTACATAAAAATAAGTAATCAAATAAATCAACAACCATAATTTAATAAACATGTATTAATTCAATTTACAATTATAATATACTAATTAATTAATATATTCATTAACTAATTAATATATTATAAAACATTAATTAATGGCAAAATGTAATTAATGATTAAAATTAAATAATATATAAATAAAATTAATTAAGAATTATAATATATTAATTAATTAATAAACTATAATATATTAATTAAATATATATACATACTAAATAAAGTAATAACTATCTATTGTTATTACACATAACATTATTACAACAAAATAAACTAACTTCCTAAACTAACTTAACAACCTACTAATCATACTAATAATCCTAAATACCCTACTCCCTTACTCCCTACCTAAACACTAGCGCAAAAGATGAAGGGAAGTGCCTTTTGAAAGGCATGCGTTGGTTCCCAAGTCTAAGGTGGGGTCCACCAAACAATCCCCTTTCTTAACATTCTCCCCAAGAACCCACGCAAGGGAAAGCAGTTGCAATAAAGAAGGGTGGAGTTAATGAAGACAACAAGGTGAATAAAGATATGCTTAGATCCACGTACCAATAGAAGACTTTCTTTCCAAAGGAAGATGTGACTAGGCTCTCATGTCAGACCAAGTACCATGTGGAAGTGAATGTCTTGTTTTTTTGGAAAGAATATAAATGCCAAGAAGACAATCCACGCAGGGCTGGGAGTTTAGTAAAAAGGTAGTCAAACAAATAAAGCAACCCGTGAGACAAGGCATTTAATTAGTATGCAGACCCATAATGGTTTAATGCAAGGTGAGACTATAGTACTCAGCGCCAGTTTTGGGTGAAGTTATGAGGGAGAAGTTTGATGATGTGTCACACAAGGACACTATCTTGACCAATCAAAAGGTTTGTATTTAAAACTAAGACTAGACATCCCTCCACATGCGCCTAGATAAGGGGAAGATAATAATGAAGTAAGGGGGGTGTAAGTAGTTTATAATTTATTAGTTTATTACATATTAAGGTGGCAAGAATATTATATTAAAATGACTGTGGTATGGATTTTGTATGGGATTTTTATCCCATACAAAATCCAGAGAGCATTTTGCTCTCTTAAAATCTGGAGAGTGTTATTTTGCTTGCACTATTTTTACATCTTCTTGCAAACTATGAGTAGTATATCTTAATCATTTAATTAATCTCCTTAATGCATAAGGATGTCTATAGTCTTAAAATTGATAGTGTATCAATAAGGATTAAATATAGTTTGATTGCAAATCAATTGAGATATCAACATAAAAACTAATTTGTTCATTTCTTCATAGTTGTTTCATTACAATTTATAGGACTAAAAGAGTGATATGAATCATATATATAGAGCTTATTTTCAATGATCATGACAATTAAATCATCTTCTATGAACTACAATATTATTATATCAACCCAAAACTGGAATCATAATGGATTTGTTACAATATTAAATCTATCAATGTTGATAACTCATTTGCAAAGAAAGAGTATTTTCAACTAAAAAGAGAGAGAGAGAGAGATCTTTTATAATGTATGCAAGATTTCATCATAAACATTAAGGAATCCATTTCAATGCATACACAATTACATCAAATACAGTTACACCTTCATAGTTACAATAAAGCATTGCAAATTGCTAATGCCACACAATGGGAAATCAATTAAATAGCAGTCTCTCTTCTATTTCATCTTCACAAAAGCTCCAAGTAAAAAGCATTACAATCTCTTTTACAACAATAGATGTCTAAATAAAAAGAGATATTTCACAAAGTAATGAATGGGTTGTCTTCTCACAACCACCCAAAAGATGAAAACCTCCATGATAGCTCCTCTTTGAGCTTCCACAAATCTGCAAATATAAACAAGGCAAGGGAACAACCATGGGAGCTCACCTCCCATCCTAGGCCTCTCATGAGGCCACCCCCAAGCTTGGGGAAACCAAAAAGAATAGGATACATTAAAAAACTCAAGCACTCACATGAAAACAAACAAAGAGAACCCAAAATCCCTCAAGGATAAAACATAGAATCGAATCTGATCCTTTAATAGGGTGTGAGTGGGAAAACTCATGGAGAAGCCAATGCCATAATAAGGCCACACATGGACCACAATAAATGATGTCAAGGGCCACACATGGACCTCCATAACAACATATCACATATCAATGGCACACAAGGCCAAATCCCTCCTTATACCCCCAAAAATGCCCCTTGGGCTTCAAATGCAAAGGTTACTTGGGGACAACACACCCAAGCTTATCCTTCCCCACACATGGAGGAGACTCTGCACATGGAGTTGCCTCCATTCCCACACCCCCTCTTGGTTGCTCTTCCCTCCCAAGGGTGATTGAGCCAAGAGTAAACAACCCAAAATCATATCACAAAAGAAAACACAATACCATTTCATGCTATCACCATGACCAACCATGGGGAGCTAAAACACTTAACAAAAATTACAACTACAAGATTCATCTAAAACAAAATGAGAGAGATGAAGAGCAAGATCCTCCAACCTATGATCCAATGCAAAATGATGAAGTGTTTGAGCCTTCTCCTTCTTCTATCCCTAGCTTTCTCCTTCTCCAATTTTAGTGGTCTCTAAAGGTAGAGAGTGGGTGAACAACCCCAAACCCCTCTAAACCAACTCTCCACAACCCTCATTAAGATGGTCTTAGAAAGTACTTCTGGGTCCATGATGCAAGTTGAAATTTCGTTCAAGATTAAATGGGCACTATTGGGGGGGACATAAAGTCAAAATATGGCTTCTCTCATGCTAAAATTACCCCTAACCTATGGGTACAAGGAATGGGCTACCTAAAAATACATGAAACTACCCCCTAGGGTCCCATTTAACCCTCCAAAACCATGGTTCAGTTTATGCACGAAAATGTAAGGTATGACTTCACTTAGGGGTCCTAAGACAAGAGGATGCACTTAGAATACCCCCTCGAGGAAGCTTCTAGGACTTGCTCTCGCACTCCAATCACACGACATACCTTAGTTAACAATTAACTCTAGTGTCAAGTAACACTCACATAATTAACATCACAATTAAGGTATGTCCAACATATTACAACACTTAACAATCCTACACATACATTCACATTACGGTTACAAAATAAAACACTTCACAATGAGGCCCTGGTCTCTTCAATAGATGGGGCCTTGGCTTTACTAATATCACATGCATTCAATGTGGTTTCCCCAAATGTTTCCATGGTCCTTCCACCTATAAAACCTAAATGCAGCATCAGTAATTCAAGGAAGAAAACCATCATATATAAACATACAAGATGTAATATCCACACATTAATCTTAACTCAATTGCATACAAGGAATCATACAAAAAGTAATGATCTAACACAATTCAATTGAACATTCAATCACATAGAATGAAATGTCATAATTCAATTGTCTGCACGTAATCATATAGGATTCAATAATCACATCAAATAAATTCAATTTGCATAACTTAATTCATACTTCAATTGCATATATAATTCATAATTTAATTTTCATAATTCAATTTGTAATTCAATAGCATAATTCAAATGAAATCAAGATCATCCATAATCTATCATCATCATAAGATAATCATTAAGTTCTCATAACATGAAGATAATAATAAAGTCTATCATGATCAAATCCAAATCCACTAATCATGGATCCACATATAGAGTCAACAAAATGTATAGTCTAACATGTCCATCATAACATAAAAGTAAATCGAATGAGTCCAAGTATCTCAATAACATAATCAAAATGAAAAGCAAGGTCTAAAAATCAGGATCACTATGTGGGACTAAGGTGGGCCTCACATTTGGCAAACCATGTAGTCTCACCACTTCTCTGAAAAATAATTCTGATACATGAACAACATCATTAGTCTTCTTGCAGGGAACAAAATGTGCCATCTTTGAAAATCTGTCAACTACTACAAAAATTGAATCATGTCCCTGCTGTGTCCTTGGTAAACCAAGAACAAAGTCCATATTGATATCCTCCCAAGGCTTCTCTGGTATAGGTAATGGATGATACAACCCTATATTCTGCTTCACTCCTTTTGCCATCTAACATATTCTGAAATTCTATACAAACTTCTTGACATCTTGCTACAACTGTGGCCAATAATAATTCTCACTGACCAAAGAAAGGGTTTTATCATGACCAAAATGTCCAGCCAATCCTCCACTATGCTTCTCTTTGATGATATTCTCCCTCATAGAATTTTGTGGAATGCACAACTGAATCCCTCTGAATAGCATATCATCCTGGATGATAAAATCTAACCACTTCATTCTGTCTAGAGTAATAGGTTCTTTACACGCTTTCCAATCTTCACCAAAATCAGGATCCTCTGGGTACAAATTCTTGAGTTCCCTGAACCCAACCACCTCAATCTACATCTCTGTCAGCAATAGTTGCCTTCTACTAAGTGCATCTACAACCCTATTAGACTTTCCACTTCTGTGTTTCAAAACAAATGTATAACTCTACAAAAACTTGACCCATTTCAAATGCCTTTGATTCAACTTTCCTTAACTATTCAAATATTGCAAAGCTTGATGATCAGTATACAAAACAAACTCCTTAGGAAGTAGATAGTGTCTCCACTTCTTCAATGCCTAAACTATAGTATAAAATTCTTGATCATAAACAGAATACTTTCTCTTGGCATCATTTAACTTCTCACAGAAATAAGCAATAGGTTTACCTTCTTGGCTCATAACAGCTCCTATTGTAGTACCACTAGCATCACAGTCTACTTGAAACACCTTATTAAAATTTGGAAGTGCTAAAATAGGTTGTTTTGTAACTTTCTGTTTGAACAGTTTAAAACTCTTATCTACCCCATTAGTGCACTTGAACTCTTTTCTATCCCCTCTCATTGTTTCAGTTAAGGGTCCACAAATACTGCTAAAATTTCTAATAAATTTTTTGTAAAAGCTAGCCAAACCATGAAAATATCTTACCTCAGTAGCACTCCTTGGAGTAGGCCATTCAAAGACAGCCTATACTTTCTCTAGGTCCATTTTTAGACTTTCTGTTGAAACTACAAATCCCAAATACACTAACTCTTTCTTCACAAAACTGCACTTCTTCAAATTAATCAACAATTTCTCATCTCTTAGTTTCTCAAACACCATAAGAATATGCATCATATGTTCCTCTAATGTCTTGCTAAAGATCAAAAAATCATCTAGGTAAACAATGACAAACTTACCCAGAAACTCTTTTAGAACCTCGTTCATGAGTCACATGAAAGTGATCAGTGCATTGGTTAGCCCAAAAGGCATGACTAACCACTCATACAATCCTTCCTTTGTCTTGAAGGTAGTCTTCCATTCATCTCCTTCTTTGATCCAAATCTAGTGATATCCACTCTTCAGATATATCTTTGAGAAATACACAGCTCCACTCAAACAATCCATAATATCATCCATTCGTGGCAATGGAAACCTATACTTGATTGTGATCTTGTTTATTGGTTTGGAATCTATACACATCCTCCATTCTCAATTCTTCTTTGGTGCTAATATCGCTGGTACAACACAGGGACTTATGCTCTCTCGAATCAACCCCTTTTGCAATAACTCATGTACTTGTCTGTTCAACTCTTCACTTTCTACTATTGTCATTCTGTGTACTGCCTTGTTTGGAAAACTAGCTCCTAGAATCAAATCCATCTAATGACTGATCTTCCTTACTGATGGTAATCCATCAGGTACATTATCAGATACAATATCCTAAAACTCATTCAACAAATTTGCAACCTCTACAAGTACATCCTCTACTTCTTCTTTACCAGCTTTTGGAATTAAAGAAAAACACACATGCTCATGCCTCATACCATCTAGGAATTTTCTTCCATCAACAAATGTTATTCTTGCATTACCACATACCTTTTCTTCAGTCTCCTTCAGTGGCTTTAGCTTATGTTGCACTCCATCCTTTGTCAGGGAATAGGTATTCGCACAACCATCATGTACAACACATCTATCAAACTACCATGGTCTACCCAACAACATATGACATACATCCATAGATATGATATCACATAGTACCTCATCTTGGTATCCACCAATCTTGAACTTTACTAGGCACTGTTCACTGACCATGACCTTATGGTCATCCTGCACCCAGGCAATCTGATATGGATGTGGGTGTTTCTGTCTCTCAAGCTTCAACTTTGTCACCATTTCTTCTAACACCAAATTTTTAGTGCTTCCACTATCAATAATCACATCACAACATTTACCCTCACACTTGCATCTAGTGCAAAATAGGCTCCTCCTTTGTTTAGGTTCATTCTAACCACTCAACAGGACTCTTCTGTTAATCAGTGTTTCTCCTTTTTCAGCATCTTCTAAATTTGATGATCTAGCATCTTCATCTACATGTGCAGCTTTGGCCTGGCCTTCATTCCTCCTATCTATCCTTCCTTGGCATTGAGGACATTCAAATGCCCTATGATCTTCTTCTCCAGAGTGAAAACATGTTCCACGGAAGCCTCCTCTTCCTGAACCTTGTCCTCTTCCTCTTCCTCTCTGATCTCTATTATTATGATATTGGAAATGATTGGAATTATTTCCTCTCTGATTTTGACTACTACTGGCCTCATCCTTCTTTTTTAGATCTTCATTTCAGCCTCCATATGACCGACCACCAGATCATCCACCATGACCTCTTCTATTTTGTCTGCTCTCAAACTTCTTGTTCAACTTTTCCTCCACTTTTAGGGCAAACTGGTATGCCTCTTCAATACTATTCATTCAAACCAGATTCAGATCCTCCTGAATGCTTGGCCTCAACCCATTAAGGTAATGAGAAACTTTCTCCTTATCAGTTTCCGCATGGCTTGTTCTGATGAGGATTCGATAGAACTCCTTTGTATACTCCTGAACAGATTGTCTCGCTTGCTTCAAACCTTGCATTTTCTTCAGTAGGTCAAGCTCATAATCAACAGGGATGAACTGTCGCTTCAATTTATCCACCATCTGATCCCATCTTGTGATTTTATCTTTCCCTCTTCTATTTTACTCCAATTGAATCTCTTGCCACCAGATCTTTGCATGACCTTTCAGTCTAGCCTTCATGAATTTGACCCTATTAGGATCCTCAATATCTTCATACTCAAAATATTCTTCACATTCATTGATCCAGTCGATCAATTCTTCTAGGTTAAGATTTCCAAAAAATGTCAGAACCTCGATCTTAGGTCTTTTTTCGATCTTGGAAATGGGCCAGAAAAGCCTTTCTTCTTCTCAATTCAAAATTTCACCTTCTTCTTCTTCTTGATCATCATTTCCTTCTTCAGCTTCATCCTCACTTTCATCTCTGACATTAAGATTCATTCCTCTATGAATCTCTTCTTGTAATGCTCGCACTTATCTCTGGAGCACTCTAACCTCAGGTGTTACAACACCAGCTCTTCCACCACGTTCCCTTCATGGAGGCATTTTCTTGATGTGTGCTGAAACCCTAACCACGGTCCTAGTGCAAACTGCCTCACAGTTGGTGATCTGTTTACACAAAAACCCTAACCCATGATCTTGGTGCAAACTGCCTCACAATCAGTGAATTGTTTACACACTCAGGAACTCCTGTGCTGATACCACTTAATTAAGGGTGCTCCCCTTAATACCACAAACACATAACAAAAATAGAGAAACAACAACAATATGCAAGAACAAAAAAATGGCTTCTTATTATCTCCACAAATGTGGAATTACAAACTTTCAGAATTACAATATGCAAAGCCACATGGGCATTCCCTTACAATATTCTGTAGGACAAAGCCTCAAATCAATACCTAGATCTACTACCTAGAACTGCCCTAGACAACACTATAGGCCTTCTTTATATAGGCATTTTCCACCACCCGAGAAGGTTCCAAAAATTTAGCCCTTAGGGCCGACCAAACTTAGAATTATCTTATTTTTCAATTTATTACATCAGAGTCGACTCAAAATAACTTTTGAAACCCGAATAAAAATTTTGAAGTAAAATTATTTTCTGCCATTTCAGGTGACCTGAGTTCTGGAGAACATAAGTCATCACCAGTTGACCTGATTGACTATGATAACCCCATTTAAGAAAGGCCATAAAGCGCTCTACAGGCTTGACTCACGCAAGTGCCTGTCACCCAAGTTTTCAACCTCATCCGGAGCCTCTAAAGCCTTCAAAACTAAGTTCAAAGTTTCTATACCCTGCTCCCAATACCAAAAATCTTCAATATCTTCAAAACTAGACCTGATCTAGCCATGAAACTTTACTGGTAGGCTAATATGACTGAGATGAACCTCCACATGTAAAATCAGAACATTCTGAGATTTATGACCAACTTACTAAAAAAAACAAGTTTCCATAAATAGCAGCTCTGCACAAGATACCCTTATTGAATACAAAAACATAAATATTTTTGGGTGATGCAAGATTGCTCTTACACCCAAGATGCTCCTGCATCAGGAAGGTTAAGTTGTTGAAATGATATGAGTGAGTTGTGAAGCTTAATGTGATAGATGTTTGTTCCTGAGCTTGTCAATTTTTGAAGGGATTATTGTAGGGTGGTAGAAAGTGGATTTGACCTACGTTTGCTATGGATTTGTGTGAGATAGATTAGAGAGGAACTATTACTATTGAAGGTTATAAACCTTGGAATAAGTTGTGTGATTTGATGTATCCTATTGATGGATAGATCACCAATTCAAAGAAGATTGTGAAGGTTATTAATAGATCACCGATGGAGAGGCAATTGAAGTCTTGCAATTTGACTACCAAAGTGAGGAAGTTGCACCTTAGGAGAGAGGAGATGTTGATGAAGAGGAATAAGAATGTGATAGAAAATAGGAGGAAGATGAACTTTGTCATTGGGTAGATTCTTCAAATTCCTAGGTTGGATAAATTCAAAGAGAGGAAGAGAAAATAGATAAGAGTTGGTGTGATTGATTTGAAGACACAATTCAAGGAAATAGATATGGACTTGCATAGAAGATTTTCTTGTTGGAAAGAGAATTCTCTAGAGTGTTTTTCTACACCTAAGGCTAATGAAGGCATATGAGATGCTGCTAATGTGAATTTTATAGAGGGAATAAGTCGTGGTGAAGGCTTGGAGAATCTTATTGGATTAGAGGTGGAGATTGTTGAGAAAAGTACATTGATGAGTGTTACTTCTTTTGAGATGTCTGTGGATGAAGAAGAAGGGGTTATTGATGAGTTCCTTATTCAATTGAATAGATCTAACAAAAAATTTGGTGAGTTCCTTGCTATTGTAGATGTTTCTAATTATGAGGTTTCTCTGGGTGAACTTCCTCTAGGTGCATCTAATATCTTGATTGAAGATAAACTTCTAATAAAATTTTTTGAGGTAGAAGCTGAGTGGGATACTTTGGTTGGTAAGGTTGAGGAGAGTTTTTTTCCCATGATTGAGAAAGAGTTTCTTGTGGTTGGATCTAGTGATCTTATTGAGATGATTAAAGAAGGTCTGGTTGTAGAGAGTATGGTTGTTGATGATACTATTGTTAAGCAGTATGAAAATGCTTTGGATGAGCTTATTGTGAGTGAAGAGTTGCATACTGAAGAATTTAGGTTTGATGCTAACTTATTACATATATTAATTTGTGTATGTGAAGGTAAGGGTTTGAGTTACCTTATTAATGCCAATGTGATTGGTTGTGGAGATGAGATTTTTGTTGTAGAGATGGTTTGGAAGGTAGAGTAGAGTTTCTTTGGAAGAAATTGGTACTTGGCCTTGAGGATAGATATTTCAAAAGTGAAGATAATGATTGGGTTGGTGAAGTTGGTTCTATTGATTGAGGATGTGTGGATGATGGATAGAGGTTGTGGAATTATTGAGTTCCTTTTTATTGATGATCTAATGGCTGAGAGTAATCATATGTGTGCTAAAGATGGAATTGAGTTGCAGAAATATGTAGAGAGTTTGAGAAAGAGACTATGGATTAGATGCATTTTTTGTTGTTGATTAGTTTGGTCTTGTCAGTGAGTTTTCTATGTAGTGTATTATAGTGTATAGGGTCTAGATATCCGATTGGTGGAGCTTGAGAGTTAGTATTTATAGATTCATCTTGTTATCCTTGAAGTTTGTGATGCCAAAGGTCAAGATGAAGTTTTGTGATCAGATTTTCTTTATGCTATGATTATTCTTACAGCATAAAAGTGAGAGGGTCACTTTCTTCTTACCCCGGTTGTCTGATTTCGGAGCATCCTTGCATCAACCAAAACAATATTTTCCTTTCAATTTGTTCATAGTCTATTCATGTTTACTATTTTTAGTGATTTTAGATACAAATCTTAGTCTTGGAGAATTTTATACTATGAACCTAAGGGAGATTTGTTAGGATTAGGTAATACTGAGAGGGGGGGTGAATCAATATTACAGAACTTTGATTTCAACTTCAAACAATTATAAACAATCCAAAGTAATGTAAAAATGAAAAGAGAATATAAGCATAACACATTACTCATGACACCATGATTTGTTCTCGAGGAAACCCTGGCCAAATGGAAAACCCCAGTGGGTATGGTACCCATGAATATGCACTAAAATATTATGTCCCTGTTAGGAGATCTAGCCCTGTTAGGAGATGATTGTTACATAGTAAATTTCCTTGTTAGAGGATTACAAAAACCCTGTTAGGGGTATACAAAACACCTAGTTAAAGGTGGTGAGCACATTGCTCTTACAATCAATACTATCCCAAAATAGTTCTCAAAAGGGGAAACAATACAAGCACTTATCTTGCTTAGATAGTTCTAATTGTAGCTCGGCCTCTTAATGATCTCACATCTAATCTCTTCTCTTATATTCACAAAACTTACTCCATCATCATAATAACATCCATGCATCACTTTCACAAAACCAATCTATACTTATACAGAATTAGCCTTCAAGTCGGCCTCATAATTGTCATACAAAACATAATAGAAACTTATGCAAATGATATACATGGAGTCGACACTCTTATATTATCAAAGAGTAGGAAATATACTTTATTTACTTGTCTTAGCATGTTACCCTATCCATTATTCTTTCCTTAATCTTCACAACTGTTCATGTACCCTGATATACAATTTTATTGTCTTCGCATACCTTTCGAACACTATATCTCACACAACAGGTATCCAAAAATTAGGTGATCTTAACTAAAGCATGTGCATATCCCAAAATACCTCTAGTTAACTTCACAAGCTATAATACCATGTATATCTTTATCGCTATCCAAAATTGTGGCACTGTACCCTGTTATCCTGATTCTGGACTTAGTCATTTTTATGACTGTGACTCCAATGGAAATCTCCACAACATGCGATCACTCCATCATAAGTGTTGGCATAAATGAAAACCCTTAAGTGATTCTCAGTACTCCAAAACATCACATGCCAACAATCTCTCCCTTTGGCATTAATGAAAACACTTAGAAAAATGACTAAGTGTTACAATACGACTTTCTTTTCCTTTTCCTCTTTTCTATATTTTTGTTTTCTACTCTTTTTTTTTTTGGTATATGACTCTCTTCCTCATTTTTCCTTTTTATTCCTCTCCCTTTGACATGAATGGAAAAGTTTTACACAAAATTGCAGGATTTGAGCACAAATGGTTTAGTGCTTACTCCCCAGATTTAAGACATCTTGGAAGGAGATTTCCAAGGTCTTTACTTCCTTAATCCATGAACTTATCAAAAGTTCACTAAAATGGATTAATCCATTCTGTGCATATGATACTATCTCTTCTGCCTTAAGTTTAGTGAGAGTGGGTACTGACATAGAGCTTTCAACTTTTATCATCTTAGAGAGATGAGTCTCCAATATTGAGAGCTTGGGAGTCAATAGGCTTCTTAATGAGCCAGACCTATCTGCAACTCTCCCTTTCTCCATTTCCAACACTCCTATTTTATCCAGTATCCTGGATGTCTCCTTATCTACCTTTTCCATAGATTGTGAAGATGATTCACAACTGTCCATTATGCTATCAAGATTAGCCCTATCTTTGGTTATGGCCTCGTCAACATTCTTCAAGTGTCTACAGGGATTTATGCAGTAGCTATATAGTTTCCTACCTTGTGCTACACAAATATTTTCTTTAAGAGTGGTAGCCTATAAAATGCCTAAGTCCCATGAAATTGACTTATGAACGTCACTCAAATTATTGTCCAAGAATTTCTTTTCAGCCTTCTCCTCTACTATCTTTAGAAATGAGTCAAAGTGACTATCAAAGCTATTCGATACTATACTGAGATTCTCAACCTCATATTTGTCTTTTAGGATAACTGGTGAGAGGAGTAGCTTGTTCATTATCTCTACAGCCCTGACCATTATCTTAGCTATTTTATCTCCTTCCTGGACTAATCTCTCCTTAGCTTTAGCAAAGGCCATGAATGAGAGTCTCATCAGTTCATCTTCATCCATGCTATCCACATCAGAACTTACTAGCTTGACCATACTTGCCAACAATAGAGATGAGTCCAAACTGACTTCAACAACCTCCTCTATTTTAGGTTGTCTTTCTTGTTGTAATTCCTTCTCCTGTACCTTTTTCTTCTAGTTTCTCTTCTGATTTTCTTTCTTCTATCTATTCCTAATCTTTAACTTCCATCGCACTATCTATCTTGTCCATAAATGGATCATTTATATCATGTGAAGTGTCAAGGCTAACAGGCACACCAGTGAAAAAGAAGTTTGGTTGCAAGTTAACTTGAACACTCTCATTAAATGCCTATGAGCTCTCTCCTAAACCCAAGGATATAGGTTTATCAGTCTTGGGAGGTGACTCCTTTTTAGGCATGTCATGCATTAGAACTTGGTCTAATGCCTTTTGGGTATCTTCAATTACTTCATCATATCTTCTAGCCATGATATTGACTAGTCTGGTCTTTTTTCTTAGAAGAGATTTCAGTGCCTTCATGATTCTTTCTCTTTCCTGAATAGACATAACTGGCATCATATCATCAATTGTCTTGTTTCTTATGTTCTCATCCTCTGAATGTGCTAACTATTTTCTAATTTCCAGCTTGCTGTATAGATCTTTGGGGACACTGGCTTCAACTTCCAATAGATTCTTTTTCAAGACTAACAAATGCTCAATGATAGTTTCCTCAATGATTTCTTGATCCTCAGGGCTATATCTCTCATAGTATCTGTTTATAGATATTAGATTTCCATCTTTAATAACCCTCATCTGTAGTGCTTTCATATTAGGTTTCCACAAGATTTGTGGACTCTTTTGACACATTTTCTTGTCCTCTTTCTCCATAATATTTTCTTCCTTCTTCTTCCTTTCTGTCTCTTTTTCTTTTGGACTGACCTGCTTGACTATCCTAGAAGATCTTCTAGGGACTACTGTAGTCTCAACTTCATGTATTTCTTCCTCTTGAGGGATTGATAAATCAACAATGTTATCAGTAGCAACTGTCTTTTCTTCTTCCAGTGGAATGGGAAAATTAGTGGCAATACTAGAAGATGCCTCCATCTTGTTTTTCAAGTCCAGATACTATTTCTTTATGATTCCTACCTTCACAAAAATTTCTTCAATAATCTTGCTGACCTTTCTTTTCCTTGTTACCTTTTCCTTCTCTTCTCTTACTTTCTCATATTTTTCTCTATAGGTTCCCCATCTTTCTTGGGTAGGGTCCTTATCTGCTACTAGTACATGCTCTACTTTCATGGCCAGTACCTCAGCACTTACCTCATATCCCATAGGATATCACCATTTGGTTCTAGGTTCAACTGCCTCAAAGAAGACAATCATTTTCAACCATGAAATAGATGGTGTCCTCATATTTTTTTACCAAGTTCTTTGGAATCCTATACCTTTCTTTCATTTGCCTCTACATAATTTTAATCATCCCAAATGATTCTCCATCTACCTAGTCCTTTTTCTATCTTCTATAAGTGTCTGAGATTTGGAGTCCAGTGGGTACATCATTTTTCCATGCTCTGGGATGCATGCCAGGAAATTTATGGGTGACATGAATATACATATGAACTAGTAATGATCCAAACCTAAATGCTTTGGATTTGTCTTTCTTAATGACCTTAAAATTTTCCAAGAACTGTTGTGCCAAAACTTTGCAAAGGTTATATCATTTGTTTTCCTTAACCATTCTATAAGCCATCATGATAACTCCAATATAAACGGAGTTTGATCTGCTTCTGTGAAAAAATTTGTAACCTAGCAACATTTCTATCAGTCTGACATCCTGTAAATATATATCATTTACTGTCATTTCCCTCTTATCCCATTTGGAGTGTGTTAGGGTTTCAACTTCTTTTCTTAGATTCTTCTCACTAACAAGTAGGGCTCCTTCATTGTCAAGGCCTGTGATATCATGGATCAAATGAGCACATATCTTAATAGATTGATCACCTATCCACAAGAACTAATCATAAAATCTACTCATAATGATCTTGAACCATTTGACTTCCATAAATTCAATGAGTCGAGTTAACTTGAGTATTGACAGGTCCTTTAAATGTTTGAATTCTTCTATCAATGACCCATCTGCTTCTATCATACTGTCCAACTCATAGAAGATGTTAACCTCCCCAATAATCTCATACTTTTAGTGTATGTATGCCCTAATATCTTCTACGTGTAACACACCTATGGGGGTTTGAGAGAATGCTCATTCCAGATCATCCTCATAGGATTTGTATGGATGCCTTTTGAACTTATACCTAGGTCTGTCTACCACATCATAAATTATTGGTGCATCCATGACTTCCTAAAGAGATTAGATCTAAATACCTTGAATGCACACAAATTCGATGCTTGGCTTTGCACGAGCACAAAATCTCTCCACTAGATTAATGTTCTGCCAATACACTTCTACTCTCCTTAGTCATTGATCAACAAATGGTGGAGAAGTGAAATCTTTCAAGTCTTTTATTCATCACAAGTTGAGTGTGTGCATTAAAAAAAGGTAGCTCAACTTCCCATGTTGTCTAGTCAATGCAAAAATTGTGAATATAGAAGATGAATCTTCAAGTGCTGCGATCTCATCCACAGATTCCAAAAAATTTGTACATATCATACCTAAGCTCACATGAGCTTACTCTACTTATACAGGGGTTGGATAATTTCTACTGTCTGCATCCAATGTTCCCCATGAGGCCATAGGACCTTCTAGGCTGATGCTTCAAAGAATTCATCATGTGAAGACACAACATCATAAGTTGTCTCTCCCTAAACCACTTCCTTATTTAGAACTTTTACTTGCCATATCTTTTCATCCTCTGATTTCTTGTTTTCATTTATATAATCATTTAGGCTTTTACCACTGTCACTAATGTTTTTCCTTATAACTATATGTGGTGGTCTTTCTGGTTCATTAGATCTCCTGGTCCTCTTTTGTTGTCATCTCCATTATATCTAAAAAACTTCACAATGTGATTTGGATTGTTGCATTTGTAACAAATTGGTGGTCTTCTTCTTTCTTGACTAGTTTGTAGCTTACAGTACCTTGCTGTATACCCAAAGTTATTACATTTCTGACATGTAATCTTGGCTATAGTTTCTTCTCTGATATAGTCTTGCTTATACCTAGATTGCTCAAGTTTTCTACAATCTTCTTTCTTGTGTCCATACTCATAGCAATTAAAATAGTAGTTGGTAAAGGGTTTAGAGTTACCTTTACTTCTCAATCTCTTTTCATGTGTCCAACTTTTTTGCATCTGTATCTACCTTTGAAGGGTCTGAATTTTTCTCTAGGATCTTCATTTGTAGGCCTTTCATCTGGAATAGATCTTTCCTCATTCTTGGCTTCTTTTGGTTCTTCTTGAGTTTTTGAACTTCCATCTTCATTGGGTCCACTCATGTTTCCTTTAAATTTTTGTTCTGTTCTTTGTTCATCATTCTTGTCATTGCTCATTTGTAACTCCTTAATGTGTAGTCTAGCTTGAGTGAGTTCACCTTTGATGATATGATTGTAATTATCCAATTCCTGATATTTATCCTTGTAATGGTCAAGTTTAGTCTTCATATTTCCTATTTGCAGGTTAGCTTATTTTAGTGACTTTTCAACTTTGTTTCTTTCATCCTTTTCATGCTAAATCTCCTTGACCATCAAGAGATTGATTTGTTCTTTTTCTTGCTCCAAGTTCTTTACTTTGTTTGATGTATCATCATCTAAACCTTCTTTGATTTTCTCCATAAGGTCTTGTCTCTGATTTTTTACAATCTCAAGCTATTCTTTAAGTTTCCTCATGAAACTTTCTGCTCTTTTTAATTTGAATTTTAGTTCACCATTTTCAACTTTCATCTTATCCAGATCTTTAAGTGCATCTTCAAAGTTTACTTTTAAATCTTCTAAATCCATTCTGATCTCCCTTAAGCTATTAAGCTTTCTCTCAAAGGGCCAGAAGCTCTGATACCAATTGTTAGGATTAGGTAATAATGAGAGGGGGGGTGAATTAGTATTACAGAACTTTGATTTAAACTTCAAACAATTATAAACAATCCAAACTAATGCAGAAATGAAAAGAGCATATAAGCATAACACATTACTCATGACACCATGATTTGTTCTCGAGGAAACCCTAGCCAAAGGGAAAACCTCAGTTGGGATGGTACCCATAAATATGCACTAAAATATTGTCCTTGTTAGGAGATCTAGCCTTGTTAGGAGCTGATTGTTACATAGTAAATTTCCTTTTTAGAGGATTACAAAAACCCTGTTAGGGGTATACAAAACACCTAGTTAAAGGTGGTGAGCACATTTCTCTTACAATCAATATGGTCCCAAAATAGATCTCAAAAGGGGGAACAATACAAGCACTTATCTTTCTTAGATAGTTCCAATTGCAGCTCAACCTCTTACTGATCTTGCATCTGATCTCTATTGTTATATTCACAAAACTTACTCCATCATCATAAGAACATCCATGCATCACTTTCACAGAACCAATCTATACTTATATAGAATTAGCCTTCCAATCAGCCTCATAATTATCATACAAAACATAATAGAAACTTATGCAAATGATATACATGGAGTCGACACTCTTATATTATCAAATAGTTGGCAATATAATTTATTTACTTGTCTTAGCACATTACCCTATCCATTATGCTTTCCTTAATCTTCACAACTGTTCATGTACCTTGATATACAATTTTACTGTCTTTGCATACCTTCCGAACACTATATCTCACACATTAGGTATCCAAAACTCATGCGATCTTAATTGAAGCATGTGCATATACCAAAATACCTCAAGTTAAATTTTCAAGCTATAATACCATGTATATCTTTATCTCTATCCAAAACTATGGCAGTGTACCCTGTTATCTTGATTCTAGACTTAGTCATTTTTATGACTGTGACTCCAATGGCAATCTCCACAACATGCGATCACTCCATCATAAGTGTTTCCATAAATGAGAACCCTTAAGTGATTCTCAGTACTCCAAAACATCACATGCCAACAAGATTTCTTGAAATCATATGGAATATATATATGGGTTCACATCTCATTCCATTCTATCTTGGTGGAGATTGATTGGGTTCTTGGTTCAAAACTATTATTCTTTATGTTATTAGCTAGTCTTCAGTTGTTGGATCTTGTAATTGATCTTCATGATTTGTGAAATTATGTGGTGTATCATTCAATGATCTTTGGGTCATGATTGACTTATCTTATAGATCACACATTATAGTTTATTCATCTAAAGGAGATCCTTATGAGTTAGGTCCAGACCTATATTTGTAATATGTTTTCCTATTCTTGGAGAATGTGAATCTCTTCTAGGATAACTTATGGCTTCTGATTTGTATATATTATGGCTTATGTTTCATAGTTTAGGGAGTTATAAGGAGAGTAAACTATTGGAGGTTTGCATCCAATATGGATTTGGATATTAGGGTGTAATCATGCATATATTCAAATGTATGTAAGCTACATGTGGTAGTCAGACTCGATGTAAATCTTAATTTTATAATAATGCGAATGAATGAAGGTGCATATTGGATGTTCAATTGTGTGTTCTTAGTGATCATAGATGGTTAATTTCTATTGTGTTGACTCTTATTGAAAGGATTAGATAGATAATTATTGGTCCCTCCATCCTTGATTGTATTATTGTGAGCTATATATCATAGGCCATGATTTTTGGGGTTTTCTATTATATAAGGGGATTCAAATATGCCTCGTTCATAGGTACCCAACCCTTTTCATTGATAGCACATTCTTTGGAAGACCTTCTTAGAAAAGGGATGCTTGTTTCTTTGATAGAAATATGTTATTCCATTATAAGGTGGAGGAGGTATGTAAGACATGATAGGATCATAAATTATATTGGCCCAAATGAAAGTGGATGAACAAAGTTTATATGTGTGGAGTTCATGAAAAAATTATGCAAATGTGTTGGGATCATAAGGTGGATCATGAGGAATAATGGGATCCTATGATATAATAGGAGCAATGATAGGATCATTTGGTAGGATAGGATCTTTTGGAGAATATGGAGGATTAGGACATGAAGATGAAGGAATGGTAGGCTTATGAGGAGGATCTGGAGGGATGATGAGATCTTGTTATGGACATGAAGGTGAAGGGATAATTTGATCTTGAATTGAAAGGGGATCATTTGACTAAATTTTAAGGGTTTTTTTTCTATTGACTATGAATAACATCATCAGGAATAATGGAAGGGGTGATATGATCTTTCCTAGGAAGTGAATGGTTATTAAGACTCTGAAGGACACTCTATGCTTGATATGGAAGAGGATCATCTTGGATAGAGTGGAAAAGGATAGTGTAATATTCATGAGAATCTAGAAAGATGGGTTCTTGGTCAAAAAATTGACATGTTTGAACTCATAGTTAGGATATTGATCATGATTTTATTGAGGACCTATTTCTTCATGCTTTGCATCACCCTCTTGACATGGGGTATAATTTTGGATATCTATGGTTGATTCTTGGAAGGGTTAAATGTTTTGACATGTTGGATAAGAAATTTGAATGGAACTCTCTGAAGTAGGTTTGTTTGGGAATGGAACATATGGTGGCATTGGATCTAGGACTACTGAATTGGAAAATAGAATTATATCAAGAAATGAACTATAGTGGAAATAAATTGTGGATATCCCTTGGGAGACATCATCACTAGATATATCATTTGATAAAAATGAAAAATATTTCTCTTGTGAAACTTTAGGAGATGAAAGACTAGTGGAAAATATGGAGGCTTCTTGAGGGACAACTTCTTTATGGGAGGTAGATGTGTCATTGGTGTGATTGTAATTGTGTTTGTTTGAGAAATACTTGGTGATGAATTTGAGGAAGTAAGAGGATGTTCATTGAGATGTGATTTGATCAGAGGCCTATAGTTTGATTGATAAATAGAGTGGGGATATAAGTTCTCTATGGTATAAGACATTGGTTTTGTCTAAATTTTGAGATCATCTAACTAGATTCACAAGTCTTGAAGTTATTGCATGAGGATATATTATTTTTCCATTGTGACATGTTTTTAACATTAGCACATACATTAGATTGCCTTTGATATTGGGATTTTATAGGAGCACATGATTTGATGTAGGTTTTATATTGATCTTTATATTGGGGTACTTGTTGAAAACATAAGGTATTGAGATTTTGCAATCGTTGGTAATGAGGTTGGGGACTATGAAGCACAAAGGTATTGGGAGGTGGTTACATTATCTTAGGAAGACTTTATGAATACATAGAAGTGTGTATGTCATCATAGTGGTTGGGGTCTTGTTCATCTTCATATGGGGGAAGTAAATTGAAGTTCATGTCATCTAGGTTGTTCCTTGTTTGAGATCCGATGACTCATCTCTAACCATAAGGGTATGGAAGAGACATCTTGCTATTGATTTGAAATGATAGGAATGTGATCTAAGTTGATAGGATGGGGTTCCAAAAATGAAGCATGTCTTATGGTAATGTCTAATAGAGAAGGGTATATCTCTTCAATGAAGAATTAAGATATTCATATTGATTTCTTGGTTCTAAGGACCTATAATCCTAGATGGAAAACTTCCAATATCAATGATAAGGACTATTGAATACTTACAAATATAAGATTCAAATTGAAACAATAATATCATCAAACACAACACACACTTCAAACAATTTTTTTTCCCTAAGGTCTACATATTGAGTGTATGTTCTAGATCATTTCCACAGGCCTTACACAAAAAAGAAAATATCAATCAAGCTACCTATGGTCAATTTTGGATTCAATGGATAAAAGGGTAAAATTTCTACTTAACCAGGTTGAAATCAGGATTCCAATCAAAAAGATATGAATCTATCCCCTATTATAGAGGTCTCCCACACATATAAAAACATAATTTTGTGTAATCCCAAAGGACTACTAGAGGAGATATAATTATCAAGATCTTTCCATCACTAACCCAATTAGAGTTGAATGTATTTTATTTTATAGTGGGTTAAATTACCATGGATTAAATGGTTTTATCTCACTTGGGTCGTTCCCTCTCATAGACCTCATTAAGGAAAATCTCAGGAGGCAAGCCCACTATGGACTAATTAAACTACATGAAAGAAAATTTGAGATAAATAAATATATGGTATTTTTGATCACCTTAAGGAAGGTGAGAGAATATACATATTATCTCTATTCTCCAAACATAATAGACATGGTGTTCATTTTTAGACCTTTAACTAATGAAAATATACTAGGTTTTCCATTCTCATCACCTTAAGAAATGTGAGAGAATATACCTACTATCTTTGTTCACAAACAAATGAGGTCTCTCTAATTAAGATATATATTTTAATTGAAATTTTCCAAAGTAATATTGAAAGGTACATAAAAGATCAAAAGATTTTACTATGCACCTTAGTCGATGTTATGCACATTTTTTAGATTTTTTATTTTTATTATACATTACCTCAGTGATTGTTCCATCTCCTAAAAATCCTCAAAAAATTCAACAAATGTTAGTCCAACAAAAAAAATCCAAGGTGAAGGAAAAATGACATGGGTAGAAAATCCAAAATTTACCGAGGACGACCATACAAATCCATTAAAATTAGAACAAGTGCGCCTTGATTTTTTTGTGCTTTTGAATTAGTCATCAAGATCCAATTTTTAGATATATTTCTGTCCCCACCCAAAAAAATAATGGAAATAAGTAATCCCCATAGAAAATCAGCAAGCTTTCAAAAAATGCAAGAATTTTCAAACAATTCCATTTTTGCCCTAGAGACTCAATTATCAAAACATATCAGTTTGTTAAGAAACTATCAATATCCAAGTGCATGTAAATACCTCACCTAGATTGTTCTCTATTTGAACCTACCCAAAACCTAACAGGTGTCAGTTGGTTGAGAAAAAGATCAAGGACTACCCTTTGGCTGCACAAAGGATAAAATCCACTCCTAAGGATGCCGACTCTCGCCCTGTGGAGAGAGCCAAGAAAGATGAAGGATGGACCACTTTGGTTTGACAAGGGAAGAAATCTTCATCTTCTTCCCAAAATCATCTCTTCATCTCATATTATTATATTTTGGTGGAGACTCCTCCCTAGGTTCCACCTATCTAGGTGGTCTCTATGCTGACAATCCCTATTTCAAACTTTGGCTAGGAGGGGAAGGATTCAATTGAGAGTGCTTCTTGACCTCCTTGGGTTCACACTCCTTAGGCTACATTGGTTATTTCTTCTCTATAGACATTACACTACTCTCACCACCCTCCTAGGTATGTTGAGAATGTAGATAGTGGTTTATAAGAAAGCTAAGTTATATCAGGAGGGGATCCTCTTCCTAGCTTCAAAACTAGTTCAGATCTTTTTCATAATAGTTTGTCCTCTCTTGGGGAAAAGGATGATATGAAAGATTTCCTTTCATTAATTATATCTCATGGAATATTCAAGGTCTCACATACCTTCATAGAAATTATTATGTTAGATATGTTCATCAACATTTTTATGGCCTAGATGTTCTTTGCCTCCAGGAGGTTAAAATTTTTGGTTTCATTCTTTCTACTTCATTCCATATTGATTGTCTAGATAGCCTCAATTTTTATTCTCAACATGATGTTGGTCAAGGTGGAGTCACTACTCTCATTTCCCCTCTCTGACATTCTTCTATTATTGATCAAGGTTCTGACCCCATGCAGAGAATTGTATGGGTTTTGTTGTCAATAGATAATCATTCTTTTAAGATCATTAATGTTAATTCTCCCAATGATGTTGTAGAAAGATCTCACTTATGGTATTCGATAGTAGATTATCTACCACCTACAACTTGGGTCATGTGTGAGGACTTCAATATGGTTAAGGTGGCATCATATAAGGATGGGGTTTTACATTTTCACTTGATAGTAGGAGAGAGTACTAGTACTACATGGACAATAAATTAGGTCTCTTTGATCCCAATATCATCTGCCAACACCTTGATGGGGTATGGGACACTTGGTATAATTTTAGAGATGACTTTGATATGATTTTTAAAAGGGTTGACCATGCCATGGTCATAATATAATCCTTTTTCTCTTTTTCCAAAAATCAAGAATTAATTATCTTTCCACTTATAGATGTGATGCTATTAGACCACTACCCTATTAAATTTTGTATTAAATCAAAGACAACTAGGATGCATCCTTAAAAAATGCAATTTTACCTAAAGACATTATTATTGCAACACCAAGGCACTATGGCCCACATTCAAAGGGTTTGGAACCTAGAACCCAGGCCACATCAACCCATAGGTTGGATTGCATGGTGGAATAATGCCATCACTCGCACTGCAAGGTTTCTTCGCATCTATGGTAGATAACTTAATATGTACTTTTTGTGTTCATATGATGAAACTACCATGGACCTCCATGCTACCATTGAAGCTTTAGCTTCAAATTATTTCAGTGCAAATTTTAAAGTTTGGTTGGCTCAGATTAGGCACCATAAATAAATTGTAGATAATTATTCTACTAGAGGATCTCAAATCAAGGGAAGAATTTATTGGCTTAAGGTGGGTGACAAATCATCACAATAATTTTTTCTAGCTTTGAGAAATTGTCATACGTCTTTGGGGATCAAGAGAATTAAGGAAGGCCAATCAGTTCTCAATGAGATTCCTGACATTATTCAATATTTTTCTAAAATTATGAGAAGGTGTTCATAGTGCAGGGGATTTCTCCTTCTAGAGACCAAGCTTTGAAGGATTGTTTAGAATTTGTATCCAAAAGGCTTTTAGAAGATCAATAGGTCTTTTGTGATTAGATGATTACCATTTAGGACCTCAAGGAAGATATCTTATCCATGGTGGATGAAAAATCCTCCGGGTGTGATTTCCCTGACCTTCATAAGGTCTATCTTGAAGCCTTTCAGTCCTAGTCTCTAGGAGAAATTATTAACAAGGGGAACATTAGTTCATTCATAAAGCTGGAGACCTAGAAGATATTTGTAACTAGAGGCCCATTACCTTGATCAATGTCTCTTACAATATCATTTCCAAAGCTTTGGCTCTCAAAATTAATCATATCCTACACATTATTATTAGGCAAAAGAAGAGTAGATTTATCAAATCTAGATTCATCCTTGAAAATATTATTGTTGTTTGGGAAGGTGGTCTAGATGATCTAAGCAGAGTGCAATATTTCTCAAGATTGATTTTTCTAAGGCCTATGACCACATTGAGTGGCCTTTCATCCTTGCCATGCTTAAAGCCTTGGGATTTGGACCCAAATTCATCCAATTTGTCCATATTATTTTTGGGGATGCTTCTTCTTACATCACCATCAATGGTCACTAGTCTAATGCATTTGGCCCTTTTAGATATATTTGTTAGGGTTGTCCTTTGGATCCTTCCTTATATGTTCTTGATATTGAAGGCTTTGGTTACTTTCCTACCAATGCAATCTCTATTGGTTGTATTAGAGGAATTTCCCTACTTGAGTCACCTGCTCAACTTATCAATGGCCATTTTGTGTATGAGTCCTTTCTCATTCTCATTGAGGTGGAAGAAAATATTTAGGAAACTCTTCATTGTCTTGACACTTTTTTTTTGGCCTCTAGTTTAGCTATAAAATGGTCCAAAAATGATTTCTACATACAATATTTACTTCCAACCCTATCTTGGGTTCTTGAGTATGGATGAAAGTAGATAAAACATGGTGAAATTTTCCACTTTTTGGGCATTCCTTTTTTACTTCCAAGCTTCGCTAGTGGACTTGTGGAATGTGGTTTTAGCCAAGATTGAGAAAAAATTATCTTAATGGATCACCAATCCTCTTTCTCTGGCTAGAAAATTCCATATTTTCTCTAAGGTGTTGGCTTCCACCCTTGTTTACTACTCTTCATATTGGGCTCCTTCCAAGGCCTCTTACATGAAGCTGGAAAAGTTGTTGCAAACTTCCCCTGGGCTTATGGAGCTGATCTCCATGGGTTTCAAAGTATCTCATAGAAGTATTTTTTTCTTTCCAAGGAGTCTAGAGGGATAAACCTTCTTTTTACCCAGAAGCAGGGTTTAGATCATTGTGCCAAATGGGTCACTCAATCCTTAACTAGTGACGAGGCTTGGAAAATTATTCTTAGACATTGTATTTGTTTAGGATTTCCAGTCAATAGATCTTCTTGGAAGGGGATTGGTTTTCAAACCATTTTTATTATGAAAGAACTAGTTTAGATCCAGGGTACCTTTGTCATAAAAAGTATATGAAGAGCCTGGGAAGCTATTAATCCTTGGATTTTGTGGTTGGAGATAGGTTTTGTGATGGGATATCTATGAAATAGCATAATATATAGTAGTCACCATTATTTTATTCACAAGGGCTCCCTTTTGCTAAGATCCAGGGTATTCATTCCCTATGTTTTCACAAACATGGAATTAGAATGCCTAAGGATTTGTTCTCTAGGGATACTATGAGTCTTCATTCATGGGATGAATTTTAGGTCTAATTTCATCTATCTCATCAAGATCGACAGACTTATGACCTGATGGTATTGAATTTTCCTTCACATACATTACATAATCTTGGTGTTCAATCTATAAATCCATGGTGGAGATATTGGAAGTAGTACCCTTGGACTCCTCTTTCCAGTTACAAACACAAGATGGGTCATCACTCGCTGGTTCCCCATTTCCCAATGGTCACCATTCTCACTCATCATTGGCATTTTTAGTCTTCTAAGAAATCCTAGAGAATTTGGTTTCTTACTATTTGGTTTTCCACCACGAAACCCAAGATTGTACATTTTTCTTGGTTTAATCTTTTTTAGGGGTTTACTTTGGGTTATAGATTCAAAATTTTGGGAGATCCTGACCCTAAATACCCTTTTTGTGGGCAACCAAAGAATTTTCTTCATTTCTTCTAGCCTTGCAGAAGAGCTTAGCAATATTAGAGCTAGATACATGATTTTTTTAGGCCCTTTAGGCCATAACCCTTTTCTTGGTATATGACCTTGCTAGGTGATTCATTTAGGATCCCCTTCAAGGTTTTATAGATCTTGCATGATTTCAAGATGGAGATTTTATTCACTTTATGTAAATATAGAAATTCTACTTTATTCACTCACAACTTTTTGGATATAAATGTTTCTATGTGTACTAAAGTCTGTAATTGACATGATAAAATTGTTACCCTACAAGTTAGCTATATTTTTAGAGAAGAATATAACCATAAGTGTGTTGGTAGTTGACATCCCACCTCATTATGGGATATTGATATCAAGAAAATAGAGTGCTACTATGGTGGGAGCTTATAGTGTGATTTACCATTTGTAACTTTCCATATAAATGACAAGCATGTTAAGGTGGAAAGACAACCTATGGTGGAACATATAATTGAACAAGAAATTGATAATAATTTTTTATGTTTTGTAGCCTTAGTCAGATAAATACTATATTGAATATATATATATATATATATATATATATTATATTTAATATTATGTTACATATATATATATATATATATATATATATATATATATATATATATATATATATATATATATATATATATATATATATATATATATATACTATTATTAAGGAAATCATTTATAGTTAAGGTTTGAAACCCAATTAGAGATCGGGCATGAAGAGGCTATATTTCATGAGACATACCCACGAATGGGCATGTATCCACCTTGTGAAGACATGTTTTCTCATGGATATGTCTATTCATATCCTTTATAATGCAGATTTGATCCCAAGGAAAGATTTCAAAATCAATATATGTTTTTCCCTTTGGAGTTTGGTGACTACAAGTATTAGATTTAGAATTAAAAATCAATATTCAATATTGAATTATCACTTCATATACATTTTCAGCAATTCCTAACTTTAACATGGTATCAGAGCCAGAATGAAAATGGTTCACAACAATAGATTATTAAAGGTTTCACAAACAAATGGAGAAATATCAAAAGATGAAGGAAAATATTAATTGAACATTGACAGGAGTGTCATGAGTCTCTAGTCATCGTGATATATTCAGTCGTAAACTCTTGAAGATACGATTTCTTCATATGGACTCAAGACTAGGAAACTTTGATAATATGAGAGATTATGGTTGGAACAAAATCCGTGACTACCACTTGGAGCTAGCACAACTTTACTTGAAACAACATCATAATTCTTGATATTTCATCTAGCATGTAAAGATTTGGCGAGTTCATATTATAAAGACTCCAAAAATCTCTGTCTAAGGTTCATTTATATAAGGTCATAGATAATGTTTTACTATTTGCATGGAGTTTGGGGTAAAAGTACAAAAATTTATCGCACTAGAGGACAAATTTAGTGGTTCCAGTCAGAACAGGTTCGGCCAGAACAATGTGGCACCCACTAGGTGCCATGTGGCATCTATGTGGCACGAGGGTTTTGGTCGGACCCCTTTCGATTGAAATAGTTTCAGCCGAAACCCAAAAAAACTATATAAACAAAAAAAATCAATGGGAAGGCTCATTTGTATTGAGCAGCTTTCAGATTTTGAGGAGAGTTTAGCGAGTATTTCGGCTGAAAGAGGTAGGCCATTTTTTTATTTTTTTATTTTAATGTTTTTTAATATTTTTTAAAGTGTTTTAAGTTGTTTTTCTTTATTTAATATTAAATAATTGTAATATAAATAAAAATATTTATTTAATAGTTGTTTTTTTAATTTAATATTAGATAATTGTAATTTAAATAAAAATGTTAATTTAATAGTTGTTTTTGTTTATTTAATATTAAATAAATGTAATTTAAATAAAAATGTTAATTTAATAGTTATTTTTGTTTATGTAATTTTAATATTTTTAATTGTAGAAATTAAATAATATGATTTTATTTACATTTAGTTATTTAATTAATATAATATTTTTTTCAGTTAATAAAATGTTTTAGTTAGTTAATTTATTTATTTTATTAGATATGTTTTAAAATATTACAAAAATGTTACAAAACATTAGGAAAATGTATATAAATTATTAGAAACATGATATTAAAACATTCAAACCAACATAAAGCTTAACATTAAATAAACATGAACCCTAACCAGAAACCTAATTTAAAAAAAGATCCCTTAACATAATTAAAAAATAAACCTTAATATGAAATGTACATGAACCTTAACATTAAACCAACATGAAACTAGAACATGAAGCAACATAAATTCTAACAGTAGAAACTAACATAAACTTTCTCTCTCTGACTAATTAAGACCTAACATGAAATTAACAAGATGTAATAGGACCTTTTAAGAGCTAATAAAACCTAATAAGACCCTTAACATCTAATAGAACTCTTAACATGATTAATATTTCCTATTAAACTCTAACACTAGAAACTAACATAAACAAAAATTCTAGAAACTAATTAAGACCTAATACCTAACCAATTAAGACCTAACAAGTGACTAATATTTGACCAATTAGGACCTATTAATTAAGCAATTAAGACTTTTAACATGTGACTAATATGACTAATAACACCTAAATTGATTAATACTACCTAATAATACCTAATACCTACTAATAAGACCTAATAGTCCACCCTTAAGAACTAATAGGACCTATACTTGACCAATTAGGTCCAATATGACCTATTAAGATGTAATAGTCCTACCAATTAAGACCTAACATGTGACTAATACTTGACCAATTAGGACCTATTAACTGACCAATTAAGACGAATTAAGACTTAACATGTGACTAATATGACCAATTAAGATAGCTAACATGATTAACATGACCCCTTAAGACTTAATAGGATTAATACGACCTAATACTTGACCTGATACCACTTAAGACCTAATAGGACCCCTTACTTTCAATCAACATCTACATCTACATTGAACCACAACTCAAAACCTATTTTCATTAAGACCTAACATGATTAATAAGACATAATAGGACACCTTAAGACCTAGCATGAGTAATAAGACCTAATACCTACTACAAAGACCTAATAGGACCCTTAAGAACTAATAGGACCTATTAAGAGTAATTAGGTCCAATATGACCTATTAAGACCTAATAGGACCAATTAAGACCTAACAAGTGACTAATATTTGACCAATTAGGACCTATTAATTGACCAATTAAGACTTAACATGTGACTAATATGACTAATAACACCTAAATTGATTAATACGACCTAATAAGACCTAATACCTACTAATAAGACCTAATAGTCCACCCTTAAGAACTAATAGGACCTATACTTGACCAATTAGGTCCAATATGACCTACTAAGACCTAATAGTCCTACCAATTAAGACCTAACATGTGACTAATACTTGACCAATTAGGACCTATTAATTGACCAATTAAGACTAATTAAGACTTAACATGTGACTAATATGACCAATTAAGATAGGTAAGATGATTAATATGACCCCTTAAGACTTAATAGGCTTAATATGTTTATTAAATTTGTATGTACATGTATATATAGATTTCATTTTTAAACTAGATGATCTTAAATTTGTAACATGTATGTTTCTTAAATTTGTAACATCTATGCATGTAACATGTATGTTTCTTAAATTTGTATGTGTGTGTGTGTATATATATATATATATATATATATATATATATATATATATATATATATATATATATATATATAAATTTTAAACTAGATGATTAAATTTGTAACATGCATGTTTCTTAAATTTGTATGTACATATATATATATATATATATATATATATATATATATATATATATATATATATATATATATATATATATATATATATATATATATATATATATATATATATATATATATATATATATATATATATATATATATTTCATTTTTAAACTAGATGATCTTAAATTTGTAATGTGTATGTTTCTTAAATTTGTATGTACATGTATGTATGTATGTATATATATACATATATACATACATACATATATATATATATATATATATATATATATATATATATATATATATATATATATATATATATATATATATATATATATATATATATATATATATATATATATATATATATATATATTTCATTTAAACTAGATGATTATAATGTACATGTGCAGAGATCTAGATATATATTCTTGTTTATCTATTACATGGCATTGGGTAGAGGGTCAGTGGATTCAAGAGAGCCTAGTGTACATGGGGGGGGGGGGGGGGGGTTGGTAGTGGTAGTGGTAGTGGCTGCTCCTCACATAGATTGGCTGATACTGCAGAGGCCAGAGAGAAGCTATTTGCTTCTACTATTGACAAATTGAAGCATTAGATGTTTTGGATCAGACCTTAGCTTCATCCAAAACCATTCCCAATAGGGATAGGGTGAACATTATTAGAGATGATTTTTTGTGTATGATTTACATAGTTCAATCATACAACCCGTATGATACTATCATCTTTGATAGATTCTGTACTTCTTTGTCTCACAGTGTTACTAGCACTATGAAGTATAAGGAGATCGATACAAATGTTTCCACCCCTATGGTGAAGATCATGTTTCCTCATTATCGAAACATGAGTAAGGTGAGAGGGTACATGGTCATGAGATGTGAGGATGACCTTGTGGGACCATTTATATATCCTCAATGGTTGGCTACTCATCAGAGGTGGCCCCAAAAGGATGAGCTACCACTATATTTCTGCAAACAATTGTAGAGGGTCAGTGGATTTAGGAGAGCCTAGTGTACATGGGGGGGGGGGGCGGGGGGTCTACATGGTCATGAGATGTGAGGATGACCTTATGGGACCATTTATATATCCTTGATGGTTGGCTGCTCATCACAGGTGGCCCCAAAATGATGAGTTGCCACTATATTTCTACAAACAATTGTTTGTAGAATTTCATTTGTAGTTTGATGTTGATTATACAAATTATCCTGATTATGTTGGGCAGGGGAGAGGGAGATTATCTGACAGGTTCAGAGTGCCTGATGCCCCTGTTCTTGCTAATAAGTGGGAAATTATGGGTCCAAACCTTTTGGTCATACCAAAAGGTTTGGAAATAGCAGGAGAGAGTGTGCTAGATGACAAGATGAGGAGGGATGTTTATTCTAGTATAGCAAGTATCACCACATAGGTTTAGGAGATGTCATCTGATCATGTGGTGAGATACATGTTACATTCTCATTCCAACATTCCCCCACCTGCATAGGATGCATTCTCTAGTGGTGATCCATATGATATAGTCAACATACCATCTCCCCTGGAGGTTACAACTATATCAGATATGGACCATTTGTGACATATGAGCGCATTATTATCCAATGATCTAGTTTATGCATATCAGACCATATAGATGCTTGGTGGGATTCCACTCAGTGAGGTTCCATCATTTTTCAGGACCTATCTTAGTATTGGATTAGGTTCTCAGCAGACAACACCACTAATAGGTCCTCAGCAGACTACACCATGACTGACAGGTCCTCAGTAGACAACATCACCGATAGGTCCTCAATAGACTACACCACCACCTACAGCTCCTCCATAGACTGAACCACCTAAAGCTCATCATCAAACCACACAGGCCACTTCATCATGTCTAGGTCGTCAACTTTTTACTACATTGCTTACAGATGACTGGATTGATCCTGCAGAGATGTCATTACATTTGTTTGATTTGAGCACTTTCAGGAGAGCATTGGAGGCTGCCATGGTATATATAATTAAATTAAATTTTTATTTATTTAAAAAAGCTTACACATATATTTAAAATTTGATTAATATATGTTATATATATGTGTACTCCAGGAGGTTATCGACGAGGATTCTACACCATATGGAGATTTACAAACTCCACACGATCCTATCCATCATGATACACATGTACATTGAGATGTTTGTTCAAAAAATTAATTTTTCTATGATCATAAGTATTTAAAATTTATTATACATGTATGTATGCGTGACATATTTTGTTTATTGTACACAGACATCAGGAGGAGGTGCACCACCATTAGGTCACAGATCAGGATATGGCCCTAGTTGAGAGACCATGTTATTTTAGATATTTCATGTGACATTTCATATATTCATGCTATAACATTTTATAGATATTTCATTTTAGACATTTGATATATACATGTAGATATTTTAGTCATTTCATATATGTACATGGTATATGGTTGTGTGTTATTTCATATTTTATACATTACATTACACATTTCAAACATTACATGTTACATATTTTATACATGTTACATGTTAGATGTTTGTGTGTTTTTTCATCTTTTAGACTTATTTTTATACATGTTATGTATACATTATATTATTCCATGTACTAATGTTATTTTAAATATTTCTAACAATTAAGTAATCTAACTAATGTCATGTAAGTAAAAAATAATTAAATAAGTAACTAACTAATGTCTTAAGGGGAGGTAATTAATCAAAGCATACATTAATTAAGTAACTAATTAACTAATAATTACCAATTAATTAAGCAACTAACATAATTAACTAACATAATTAGGTAATCTAACTAACATAATTAGGTAATCTAACTAACATAATTAAGTAATCTAACTAATTTCATGCAAGTAAAAAACAATTAAATAAGTAACTAACTAATATCTTAAGGGGAGGTAATGCATGAAAGCATATAATTAATTTTAAGTAACTATCATAATTAACTAAAGCATAATTACCAAAATCATTAAACAAAGCATATATTTAATTAACTAACTAATTAATCAAAGCATACAATTAATTAACTAACATACATACATAAAAACATACAATATATATGAGTTCAAACATGAAACTTCAAACTATAGAGTTCAAATATGAAAGTACAAGAGCTACAAAAGGAAGTTTTTTCTAAAGCTCTTGATACATATAGTCTCGATACTCTCTATCTTTTATTATCTCCAAAAGTTTTTCATGTTCTTCAATAGACAACTTCCACTTCTGATTGCCACGTCCTCTTTTTTGTAATGTCTCAAATTGAAACTTTGTTTCTATAACCAAGTGACTATAATGTATAACTTTTTGGCCACACATGTATTCAATAAATTGAACACCATTTCTGTTGACCTTTATTTTCTGATAATAGGTTCCTTCAATAACAACTGAACTAATTGGATATGTCTGTCCATCATCATCTATAGTTTGTTTTGTCAACTTGTATTTTGCTTTTGTGCATCTTAGTAGATAATAATCTACACTTTCTACATTGTCAGGATCTGCAACTACAACAAAAATATCACCTATACAAATGCATTCTATTAAAATTAAACATCACTTATACGATAAATTAAAATTAAATAAAAGAACATGTATGTGCACGCACCTATAAAAACTAAATAAAAAATACACTCATAATCAATTGAATATATAGGATCATGAATGTTTATGTCAATATCATCATCTTCATAAGGAGGTATTCTGATTAACTCCTTCATATCCCATCATGAAACATATCTATTTGCAATATTATCACATTGACTCAATGGATTGTCCTCAATGCAGTGAGCACAAAAACATGATTTTTCTCTTACTTGAATCAAAAGAGGCTTGTGTTGTCTTGTAGTGATCAATTGATGTAAACTTCTAATACCAACAATTCTTTGACAATTGTAAGGATTAGATCGGTCTAAATCTGTTACAAATATGAAATGAAAGTTGCACATTTTTATATCAACAATTATGAAAAGATAGACATGAACACAAAATCAAAATTTAATTTAAAATTTTACAACAAAATATAAATTGCCTTTCACTTCCCAAAAATAACGTTTGTTGTATTTGGTGTCCCGAGGAGAAAAATGACTTTGACACCATTCAACAATTTTCTTTGAATTCTCTATCATGTTGCCTTTACATTTTTGAATTATCAGTTTAAAGAAAATGGATCTAAGCTAAAATTATATTATTTGAAATATATATATATATATATATATATATATATATATATATATATATATATATATATATATATATATATATATATATATATATATATATATATATATATATATATATATATATTGAACACTATTTGTACTTGCAAGTTCATGTTGGAAAAGTGCACACTTCTCACATGCTCTTGCTCCATCATGCTCTCCTTTTCCATGTCCACTTTCAAAGAAGTTCGACAAAAACTTAACATTGCGTCTAGCATGTTGCATGGCTAGCCAATTAAAAGCTTTTGAAGATTTAAATTGTCCTGCAAAATTAAGTTGTACATGCATACATACATGTCATCCTTTAATAATTTAACAAATAATTAAATGATAATGAAAATAAATTGAAGTATCTATACACATACCTGCACAACCATCAGACCAAATCCAGTGTTGTGAAGCCTTTATCCCGCAATTCGCAATATCTTCAAAAAAAATTGCAAAACAATGAGCCACATAGCTCCTATCATGAACTTTATCATCACTGATATAGAAATAAACCTCCTTGATGATAATGTGTTCATTTGGATCGGGACTTTCAACCTCATCCAAATCAGATTGTGCATGCCTATAGGTCACTTGCACAAATATTGCAACTTGATCAGAATGATAATATTGAGCTTGAAGCTCTTTTTGAGGGGAAAATGTATATTTCTCAGAGAAATCTACAATTGAAAGAATACAACCAGGTGGAAAATAATATTTGGAATCATGAAACTATTTAGCTTTCCATTGTGCACCATAGCAATGCTGGATATGTGGATAAATTAGAGTATGAAATCTGGTCATAAAATCAAGGTAGGGCAATTCACTCTCCTTCAATACAAATTTTTTGGATTCATCTCCGCTCTTTGTTCGATATGTCTCATATTCAAATCTTTTCCACAAAATTGGTGTTGAAACATTAATATTCTCAATTTGCAATGGAAATTTATGCAAATCTCCATAATCACTGTATGCATTCCTTATACACTGTACTTTGAACTCATATGAATCTTCTAATTTATCACATAAAATAGACTTCACAAATTGTGTCGTACTTCCAGGGATGACCATATTTGAATCAAGAACTGCCATAACTTTTTTATATGATTGCAGGTATAGATGAAACTCAACATTATTTTGACAACAACAAGTTTCATGAACCTTATTTATGCGTACAAAGAAAGGGCACAACCTCTCAAACATTCTTTGACATATTTTCACGTCTAAAAATTCTTTATTGATTGCTTCAAATAATTCACTTTGTGTTATATCTATAAAATGTTTTGGATGTGTAGTTTTCATACCAGTCTCTTCATCTTTCATCTGTATTGTATCCCTTCTATTAGAAGAAACATGAGAGTGAGTGGTCCAATATTCAATGACCAATTTTTTTGCATCTTCAAAAATTCTATCTTTTCGAGGAAGCCTACAAGTATTTACCCAAGGTTTTTCAATGTTTTCATCTAACACATTTCTCTTCCTAATATATCTTTGAATAGTTCTTCTAGATACATTTAGTAAATCAGAAATTGCATGCACTTGTTTTCTATGTGTCAACCTCCTACTAGATAAACTAGTCATAATTGCTCTACATGCAACACTTAAATCAGCTCCTCGACTTGAGTTATTAATGTTGTTCAATGCATCTTGTAAATTTTGAACTATTGTTCTTTTTTTGATCAATAAAGGCCGAAGCCATAGTTTTTATATTAAGTAGAAAGTAAAATATACAATATCTATCTACAGCTAAAAACCATAATAGTGTTTGATCATGGAGTGTGAATAAATATAGAGTGCCAGTGCTCTCTCCATGAAAGGAAAAGCGCCGTTCTCTGGTATAACAAAATTTCCTTAAATGTAAGTCTATTCATGCTTTCCCTATTCAGCTAAAATCTTCCCAAAAGCTCTTGATAACAAGAATGCTGTGTGTCCTTCCTATCAAATTTCCAGATTCTGACGAGGATGCCAACCATTAGAAATTGATCTAATGTGTGTTCCACATGCTGCCATATTAGCCAACTCATCAGCTTTACCGTTGCCTTCATGGTAGATATGGTTAGCCGTTATTGATTCAAATTTGGAGATAATACTCAAAATCACCTCTAAAAAGGATTGAAGTTTCCAGTTAGTGATGGCTCCTGATCTAATTGCATTTATGATTATCATTGAATCCCCTTCGATTTCCACTTTATTGAAGCCTAAATCCCTGACAAGAATTAAACCATGATAAAGGGCTTTAATCTTTGCTGCATTATTAGTATCTAGTTCTAGAGGGATGGCTAGTTGAGCAATGATTTGGTCCTCTTAGGAATGAATTATGCACCTAGCACCCGAAGGCCCAGGATTACCTTTTGATGCACCATCAAAATTTAATTTCACCCATCCTAGGGAAGGAGTTTTCCAAACACATGACTGTCTTTGAAGTCCATTCTTATTGCAACCTCTTCCTAAGGAACTAGGAGCTTTCAACCCATGCCAGATTTTCATCATCTTATCATCCCAACTGGTGTAAAATTTATGTATTTCTGAATATGTTTGATTTTGAGAATTCATGATCTTCACTATAGCTACTTCAATTCTATTCAATATTTTCCCAATATCCATTGATTTATCTTGAAAGATTCTCCTATTTCTTTCTTTCTAGATTTCCCAGAGTAAAATTGAAGGAGAGATAATCCATAAGTTACCACACAAACTATCTTTGAAGAGAGTTGGCCAAGCAAGAAGATACAATTGGAGATTTTGATGGGGGGCAGATTGCCAATTCAATTTCAAATATAGCCACTCCCAACATTGTGTAGCAAAGAGGCAGGAAAATAATAGATGATTGTGAGATTCTTCATGTTTTAGACACATGTAGCATCTTGATGGACCCAAAAATCCCATTTTTGTAAATCTCTCTACAATAAAAATGCGGCCTTGAGAGGCCGCCCATAGGAAAATACCAGCTTTGGGGAGGCATAGTTTATTCAAACAAAGATGGAGTGGGATTGTAGAAGACTTTTGAATGTGTTGTGTTAAGGAATTGTATCCTTCCTTCACCTTATAGACGCCATCTTTTGAACCCATCCAAATTAACTCATCATTACCATTTTTCAATAGGAAAGATCTATTTTGAACTATAGACTTTAGCAAGTTTGATTCTTGGATATCAGCTCCTATACTTGAGAAATCCTTCCACTGCTAAGATCCATCCTCCTTTGATGAATGAGAAGGGATACTGTAATCTTTAAGCATATTACCCCATGTTGATTGACAAAGTTGCATAATCTAATTAAGGCCTAGTATCGATTGGAGAGTACCTAGTCCTCCCCAAGAATCTTCCCAGAATCTGGCTGAGTTACCACTTCTGATATTCCAAGAGAGGTTGGAATCCACAACATGTCTAGATTTCAATATAAAATTCCATATCCTGGATCCTCTTGGAGGGTTTTTAATTCTGAATATTTCATGACATCCCTTTGCACCCAAGTATTTTCTTTTGATGATTCTAACCCATTTGTAATCCTTATTTTTTATCAGTTTCCAATATAATTTAGCTCCCAATGCTGTGTTTTGCTACATCTGATTTTTAATCCCTGTTCCCCCTGCACTAATTGGTTTGCAAATATTGTCCCAAGAGATAATTTTGAATTTTCTATTTTGATCACATCCATGCCAGAAAAAATTCCTCAACTTTTTCATGATGTCCATGTAATCAGTCAAAGACAAAGCCAAACAAGATAATAGATATATGGGAATTGCTAAAACGGTAGCTTTAATCATCACTATCCTTCCTGCACATGATAACCATTTGGATTTCCAGCTAGCCATTCTCTGATCCATCCTTTTGTTGATTGGTTTCCAAATCCCTGATGTTCTCAGATTCTTATCAATGGGAATCCCCAAATAATTGCAAGGAAGTGTTGCTACTTTAAAGGCTAAAAGGGATTCTATTCTCAATTGGATCCTCTTTTTCATATAGAAGAAAAAAATAACTGATTTTTCTTTGTTGACAACTTGTCCTGAGGCTAAAGCATACTTATTTAGAGTACTTTTGAAAAGACCAGCTTCTCTGACCGAACCATAGCCAAAGAGGAGTGTATCATCCACAAATTGTTGATGTGTAATAGGAGGAACTGAAGATGTGACTGATATGCCTCTGATGCGGCCCTGAGTTTGAAGCTTAGAAATACTACAACCTAAAGCTTCTACCATGATAATGTACAAGAAGAGGGATAGAGGATGAAATACTATTGTTCGATTTACATTGTCTCCTGAGTTTTTCTTGTTGTCAACACCCAACAACTCCAAAATAGGAGTCATTTATTTTTTCCTAAATAACCTAACAAATAATTGAGCTCTTCCAACTGTACTTTTATTTTCAAAATATTCATCCCAAACTTTTTTGCAATGAGTTTTAATTGTACTTTTAGATAACATTTCTTCAGATGAAATTTGACTGAAAAGTTCAAATCCTCATTCATCTCCATCAAATTTCCCATGCCAAGAGATATATTTCCACCTCCAAAACTACCAATTTGCTCCCCTACTTGAATTGCATCTTCTTGAATATCAATAGGTTCTTCCTGAACTTCAACAGGTTGATCTTGATTATGTTTTGTATGACCTTTTTTGTCATCCCTTATTTGATCATATTTTCTTACTCTATTCCTTTTATTCCCCATTGCAAAAATTGTTCAGATTGAAAAATATAAAAGAATCACTTCACTGGAAAAACTAACACATTTCTATAAAAGCTTACGCTCATAAGCAACCAAAATATATACATATTTATCATTCACAAAATCACAATAATCTAATCTTGCAAATTTTCTCAAGAATAATGAAAAAAAATACAATCACTCCAAAATCATTAACCTATCTTGGGAACACAATGAAGACAATATTTTCCAAAGAATAATTGCAAAAAAGGTTTTCAAACCCTACCTTAAACCACCACTCAACATAAACTGTGCAAAGAACAATCCAACAACTCTAAAATTTCCCAAAGCTTTCACAATCCTCCAATTCAATCTCAGAGCCAAAATCTATAAACTTGTATATCGAATACTAGCCAAAATCCTCTTAATAAAGAAAACCGAATAAGGTTTTCAATGCATGCAACACCATAAATAGGTAAACTGCCCTGTGAAAAATAGAAAATAATCACTTAACTTGAAAACACTAAATCAAGACTTGACATGCAATACCCAAATATAAAATAAAAATCATTAATAAATTTCAAAAAACTATTAAAAATCACTTAACTCAAGATAAAAATCACTTAACTCTTACAAATAAAATTAAAATAATTAATAAATTTCAAAAAACTATTAAAAAACTATAAAAAACTGATTTTATTTAAAAAATTGGCCGCTTTTTTAAAATTCAGATTTAAGGGGCTTGGTCATGCACGGGACCATGTTTGGTCACCTATAGGTTCAGCTAGACCCGTTCCGATCAGACCTATGTGGAATCCTATTTGGTAGCCAAATAAGCAAAAAAAGGTGGCTCTCAGAAGTTCTCACTTCTGGACCTAAATTCTCTGTCAAAATTTACCTTTCTGTAAAATCTAAAAATATTGTTTTGTAGAGCTCAGAGTCAAGATTATGGTCATGTAATTTTTATCATGTTTTGGTTTCATATAATATATTATAAGTTGAAAATAGTTCAAGTAGGTATTTTAACATTTAAGAACACGCTCGTTCGAAAAAAATAAAAACAACAAAGCATGTCAGAAAAATTTAAAATTTATATTTAACACTAGAGGAGAGATTCCTCTTCAAGAATATATAATTTTTTTTTTAATGGTGTAGATTTGGTAGGGAAAATTTGATGTGAACAAAAAACTATTGATTTCGGGTAACACCGACTTTGGATAGTCATAATAGACAAAATATATACCGAAATCCAATCTTTCTTTTTGTATGCACTAGCTATACATGTCATCTAAAACATATTATGAACTTATAGGAAAAAAATATTATTTGCATATAGCTTGTTGATGTGAACTAGACCCTAGATTTTCAGCATATTTCAACAATAAAAAAATGGACTTCAAAAATTAAAAAACTGTCAATTTTTGCTCAAATTTTTGTAAAAAAATTATAAGCATAAACTTCATCAAATTTTACACATTTCATTAGTTTACATTATCTTCAAATTCTAAACACAAATGCCACTTTTATGTCGTTAAAGTTGATAAATTTGCATGTTGTCATCCTTTTCCTTTATAAAAGTGTGACATAGGTTTGTACTTTTACCCTTTGAAGATATACTGATTTTGTGTTTCTACATTTGGGAAGAGTTTTGAGACTCTCTATGACTCATGGCTATGTGGTTGTCAAGGAAATCCATGGGTACAAGATTGTATGGAATTGATGTGGGAAGGATGCTTGGTTGACATCAACCAAACCATAGTGTCATAGTCTTACAAAATAGTTAGTTAATGATTGGAACCCATTAAGTGAACTAGTACAGGAAGGTCACATAGTGACAATAGAGGCCATTATTCATGATCAATTGGTGGATGCCAAGAATGCTGATAGAGATACACTTTTGGATGTAGTTTTTAATAGGAGGACTGATGTGATCACGGTGGAATTATTGTTACTATCCTAGAAATCAAAATCTTATTTTGAGAGGTTGAAGCACCCACTTTCATAGTTAAAGGTTAAGCCATAGATTATAGGTAAAGTTTAATATTTCATGTTATATTAACTTAAACTATGGAAACGATGATTGTTATTATCTTGACAACTATAATATTTCATGTCATAGTTCACAACTTACCATGTAGACACTTTGTCAAAAAATTAACATGGTAAGCTATTAGTATAATTTGAAATCTCTGAGTGGTATTCTAACAAAATAATTATCTTTTTCTATGCCTCCATAAACAAGTTTGTGCACTTGACATTATCATTATCTCTAATTTATTGCATATGGACCCTCTATAGAGAAACTTGTATCAAGGATGTTGATGCAAAGATATGTATTTATTTTTCTTGATTATTACATTTATCTACTCATTTTAGTCTCTCTTATTTGTATTTCTATACTATAAGAGCTATTTGCCTTGATCTTTACTGAGGATTCTCTTACAGGAAAAATAAGATTGATATCAGATTCAAAGGGAGTCTGACTCTTTAGAGGTAACTTTAGATGAGGAGCTCAGAATATTGATACCATACTCAAAGGGAGTCTAACAATTTATCATAAGAAATCTTGAATGAAAATATCAACAGATTGATATCTTCTTAATGAATTCTTCTTTGTGAGAGAAGTTTGAGGTGAAATCCCTTGTTTCCACACTTTGCACTAAGGCATGGTGGATTTCATGTGTGTGACTCCATATTTTTTAATGGGCCTACCCCCTATATACATCATGATGAAGTGATGATTTCCAAATGATTATCACTTGTATTTGCAAAATTTATTTAAAGGTGACGATCTTACAATAACTTAATCTTCTATTATGATGGACATCCTATGATGTCTAAGAAGATCATGATAGGTGATAAGTTGCATGGTAGATTAAGTTCCTTAAATATACCATGTCCTTATATTGTGATGGACATCTTATGATGTCTAAGAAGATCATGATAGATGATAACTTGCATGGTGGATTAAGTTCCTTAAATAAACCATGAATGTTCCTATGGTAAGTATCATTGAGGATATGTGTGAACATACCTTATGAACATTTTGAGTATTTGGTGAATATCATGAGACTTGATATTCTAAGGCCAAATTACTCAGAGTAATTGGTGAATATCATGTGACTTGATATTATGAGGCCATTACTCTTGATATCATGAGATGATATCTAATGGTGAATATCTTCTGATCAAGGATATTCTTAAACATGCCTTTCTTGATATTACATTGAGGGAATATCATATCCTGTGTTTATCCTCCCTAGCTAAGAGGGAGTGTTGATGTTTTGTAGCTTCAGTTAGATAAATTCTATATTGAATATATATATATATATATATATATATATATATTATATTTAATATTATGTGAGATACAATATTATATATATCTAAAATATTATTATTAAGGAAATCATTTTTAGTTGTTAAGGTTTGAACCCCGAATAGAGATCAGGTATGAAGAGGCACATTTCCATGAGACATAACCATGAATGGGAATGCCTCCACCTTGTGAAGACATGTCTTCTCATAGATATGTCTATTCATATCCTTTATAATGCAGATCTGATCCCAAGGAAAGACATCAAAATCAATATATTTTATTCCCTTTGGAGTTCGGTGACTACAATTATTAGATTCAAAATTAAAAATCAATGTTCAATATTTATCAATATTGAATTATCACTTCATATACATTTGCAATGACTCATAACTTTACCAATAATACTACTTATTTTATGGATACTCATGCAAATGCATTCAGAATAGAACTAGTGTTAGGTGAGATGAGGGAATTTGTACTTCTAACATAAGATAATAATAATAAATATGATGCTACAAACTTATGAACCATGTACTTTGATGGTGCAAGATCCAAGGATGGGTCAGGTGCAAAAGTTTTACAAATTTATCCTAGTGGAAGGTGTTGGTGTTTCAAAATGACTTATGCTCTTAGGCTTCCAATATACCTTTAGACATATTTTAGGAGTGGTTAATTCCAAAATGTATAAGGAGATTAAGGTAATTGGACTGACTATAGGGACAAGACTACCCTCTACACTTTTGGCTCTACAAAACCAAGGTGGGTGTACCTAATCAAATGAAAACAATACTCTTACAACACCAAGACTGGATTTGAACAACAGATGACAGAAAGAAAGTACTAAATGTCAACCAAACATTCATTGACTCTCCATTGCTATGGACAAGCTAACAACTCCTCAACCAAAATTTAAAAGCTTAAAATAGGTTATTGATTCAATTTTGGTGATTGTAACAACCTTGATCAGTGTGTGCTAATAGGAGATCTACTCATTTAGACCAGTACCTTATCCATTGGGAAAGAACTCCAAGAAACATAAGATGCAAAGACCAGAAAATATCCAAGATTCATAGCCATAAATACATCTACCACAATCCTTACTACTTACAGATAATCCTTGTGCAAATTAGGATGAATTCATATCCCACCCAGAGCAATATTTAATCTAATCCTAGATCATAACTCAGGAATGAAGATACACACATAATAGTTATGTAATGAACTAGAAAGTTCAAAATTCATAAAACTTGACAAGGAGGAGAGAAAAGAACCATATATTTGTATTAAGTATGATGAATCCTACCTGTGCATACAGTTTATCTCAAAATACAAGCTTGCAAATAATAGCTTAGACCTGCAACTTTCTCTCTTCCATTAGCAAGCACTAAAGCAAAAATTCTTACAATCCTGACTGAGACTAGGGTTCACAAAGTATGCCTTTCAAAACACCTAACTCCCAATATCCCCTAATGATCATGAAAAATCCTTTTATCAGAACGATTGCAACAAGCATCTGATCATTTAGGGCAACATTAAAACTTCAACAACCCTTAAGAAATTGAATTACTCCTGACAAGACATGCCACCCAGCACAAGGCCATTGAGATCAAAATGATCATCAACCTGAGAAACACTCTAGCCAGGTACCTCACAAGGATAGATAAATTATCATTAAAACTCCCGTTGATTCAGGTTGCATCAGAGATGGCTAGAATTTTATATCAACTTCTCCTTGACAGAAGTACCTTAGGACATAAAATCAACATGTGACGACCACCATGATCCTACTCATAAATTTTCACCTGAAAATGAGCTAAAACACAACCAAATATGATCTGACTTTATGGCTTTCTGGCTCTCTTTTTCAAACCCTGCAGAAAACCCTAAATAGAAATTTAAATTTTGAAAAAAAATGGTTATGACTAGGTTTAAAACATGATCGTCGATTGAATCTCCTTCCCAGCACATCGGGTGGTTCTCATAATTTGGCAATAGTCAACTAAGCCTTTTAAAATATCCAACCACATCATCATTTTCCTCATCCAATCAGAAAAGAACACATCAACTACACCTGGCAGCTGGACCCACCATCTTCATCAATTTTTAAAACATGACTGTCAACCTTCACTTAAGAGAGAATCAATGAATGTCGTGTTTCTAAAATGGTTAAAACCTCATGCATCTTTTCTTCATGACAATGGGACAACCATTAGATTAACTTACATATGGCATCCCTTTAATATGATGAATCCCTCGGCCCCATTGACAACCTCCACATCACCATCCTTTGTGACTAATGAAAATCAAACATATCTATAGGACTTGGCATCAGACCCACCGCACCATCTATCCTTACCTGCTTGAAGATTAGATGGTTGTCGCAATGCCACAAGAACTATTTTTCAAGAACTTTTCCTTTGCGGTAACATAACCACCATCAGATCAAAAGCAAGATGTTAGTTTATTATAACCCTTATTAACTGGGCCTAGTGAATGCATGTCGATAGATCTTCATAATAAAATGGTTGTGATAAAACAAAGGCAACTGGTCCCACCTGAAAGAGATGCCTAATTGTCTGATGCATCAACGGATGTCACAATTCCATAGTGTTTAATCTTCTTGCATCTTATCCTTGTGGCTATGCGACCACCGTCGGATCAAAATGGGAGATAAGTGTTTTGATAAAGTGCCGAAAACTTAAGAAAATTAATCATTGGGACTTAGGGAAAATATTAAAGGTCATCAGGGCTTTAGACTTAGGAAAAATTAAAGCATTGGGTTAGGTAGATAAAAACTTAGGAAATAAGGACCCTGCGAAGAGGAAAATATAACACATGCGTTATTTGGACTTTATTGATCTCCAAAAAGTAACGGCCAAATAGAACAAATAGAAGGCCGACCTAGGTTTTCTTTTAAATAGGATAATTAATTAGGGCTTTTTGGATTTTAAAGGAGATCTCGGCATTTCTGGTAAACACATCAGGATTTTAAAAAGTATGGAAATTTGTGCTAAAAAATTTGAAGTGCTAACAGAAGGACGTACAAGTTTTCATTTACTCTGACTTTTGTATGTACTAATAATGTGGTTAAGTATGAAGCATTTTTGCTAGGTATGAGACTAGAAAATTAACATGGTATAAAGAGTCTTAGGGTGTTTGGAGATTCTAAACTAGTGACATCCTAGGTAAGATCAAAATATGCCTCAAAGAATAGGAGCTCAAACAGTACCAAAATTTTGCATGGGATGAGGTTGAGAACTTTGAGGCTTTTGGGATTGATTGGATGGATTATAAAAAGATAGAAAAGATAGGCTTTTCACATCATTTGTGGAGTGAGCTGATATATGAATCACAAAGCACTTGAAGCAATTGCCTAACTTCAAGTCTATTAGTTAACAGAGCAGAACTGAGTACAGAGGAATTCAGATTGAGTAGAATCAGCAGAGGCTATCGAGCAGTTCAGAGCAGAGATTCATCACAAGTAAGGTGATATTTTATTAGAGCTTATAGATCTGTATCAGATAATTGAGTTATCAAATAGCAGATAATTACCTATTTCTTTCTGAAAATTGTAATAGAGTTTGTGGATAAAATCTCTTAACAGAGTAGACTTAACAGTCTTATGTAATTCTCTTAAATGAGTGCAAACTTCATTAGTGTTGTTAAAATCCTATAACTAGGTAGATCTAGTTGATCTAACATGTCACTCCTAACAGGGTGAGATCACCAGAAGTGATAAAAACTTGTAGCCCTAACAAGCAAACCGTTTCTATCTGCAGTAGTGAAGAATTTGTGGGTGTCATCCCCACCGCAATTTTTACCTTGTAACAAGGGTTTTTGTGTTACCAAAATACTTGTGTCATGTGATTGTGATATTGATTTCATGTTGTTTACTTACTTAAGTTAATGGATGATTGATTCATGCAATTAGATTCAAGTTGTTTTGGTCGATTATCACTGTTTACAGTTATAGATATGAAGGTTTACAAGTGAATTTTTTGAAGGCACTGATTCACCCCTCCCCTCTCAGTACCTATCTCTCCTAATTCCAACAATTGGTATCAGAGCACAGTTCTCTTACTGAATAGTTTAACCATTGAAGGGTAAAGATCTAAGTCATGGAGAGATACAAGCTTGAAAAGACTATTGAGAATCAGAAGATACAAATGCAAATGTTTATGGAACAATATAAGCAAGCCAAGGAAGGACTAAAGAAATTACTGGTTGAAAGGAAGAACCTAGCTATACTACAAAATGAGATTGGTTACCATGAAGAACCTATTGATGAAATATTCGAGCATATTGGATCTAGTTCTGGAAGCATCTCTGATAGATCTGAAAGCATAATCACTGATCTATCTGAAAAGAATCAATATTTAACTGATCATGTGAAAGAACTACAAATCGGTCAAGAATATCAAATGGTGAGAATGGTAGAAACAATGAGAAAAGAAAAACAAGCCAAGCAAGAAAGAAATCTGGCAATCGATGACCAAAGATAGATGAGTGAACAACTTCAAACTAAAGAGAGTGAGATACAAAGACTCACTGATCGACATTTCCAAGTAACTAATCAAGTGATGACTGTGAATCAAGAGGTAAACCAAGTAAATACAAAATTGTCAAGGAAACTAGAAGATGTTGCAAGACTCAGAGAAGAGAATGAGAAGCTGAGAAATGAAGTGAAAAATCAACAGCAACAAAATGAAATGAAGAAACTTGGTGAGGACAACTCTAAGAAGATTGATGACTTTCTAACTAATCAGAGAAAATTTTGAAGCAAAGTTGGTATAGGCTACACCGGTGAAGGAGAAACATCACAACAAGCTGAACAAGTCAGCATCAGTCAAAATCAGAAACCCAAAGTGTTGGCATGTTATCACTGTGGCAAACCGAGACATACATCTAATGTGTGTAGAAGCAAAGCACAAGGTAAACCTCTTGTCACTCCTAAGTTTAATGGATATTGTTACTACTGTGGTAAGTTTGGACATCCTTCTTATGAGTGTAAAGCCAAGAAAAATGATCTTGCTAATAATACCACTATGGAGAAAATATGCTATACATGTAACACACATGGACACATTGCACAAGACTATAAGGCAAAAATGAAACAAGTCTAGACACCTAAGGAGAAATCACAATGCAGGCCATATCAACCAAAGAGACAAGGTAATTCTTATGTTTGGGATTATAATACATGGAATAACTATGTTGTATGTGGTAGATATGGACACATTACAACAAACTATTATAGAAAGAGTCGAATTGGACAATCAAAAACCTAAACAAGCACTAGGATGGCTTGTATGCACTGCCATAAGATCGATCATTTAAGCAAGAACTATAGAGACCGAGCACCAGATGAAAACCATATATTTGAAAGTGGATATACTATTGCATATATCATGAAGTTAAGGAACTCTATGTGGAAGAAGGCATCTAATGAGAATGCTGAGTCAAGTAATGTTGTCGGTGAAACCTCATCCACTAGATTGGGTGACATTGGTACCTCCACTTAAGGTGAAATAGGTATGTATGGGATTGACATTTCAAAAGATCACATTTTACATACAATTCCTTATGCATAATGTTCTTATACCAAATCAACATGAATAAAGATGCATTATGGTTTAGTTGTCATGAGTTAACAATGTTATACAGTCGGTAAAAGAGAGATCGAGAGTTGGTTACGTGTCAGTAATCACTATCTAAGGTTAACTGAGCACATGCATCAACCGATGAAGAAATTCTATGTTAACCGAGCGGATGAAAATTTTAGTTGTCACCGAGCTAACAGCTGTTTCGTACTAAAAGTTAGATCGAGCATTTATTGTTTGAAAGTTTGAGCGGGAACATCGAAAAGTCTATAAATACATGGGAACAAAGTTCATTTTTACAATGCGATTTCGAAGAGCGGAGAATTCAAAGAGTAGAGTTTGAGCTAAAAGATTTTTAGAAGGATTCAAGGCTATGTTAGTTCAAAATGACATCATTCTTCATGATATCAAGTTCATTTGCGATCAAACACTTCTTATCTTGCTGCTTGCCGAAACCCTAGAATTAATTTATGGCATCTACATCATTTGCAAGCAAAACTCAAAGTGTTGAGGAGGAAGTTAAACTAATTATTAAGACAAATTTTGATGAACCTAAGTTTAAGCCACATCCCAAGGTCACAACACAAATAGATACAATGGGTACTTTTTTGAGCATACAAGAAAGGGTTTTACTGACAGAAGATGTAAGGTCTTATATTCACTGCAAAATTGGAGAAGTTGGATATTTTGAAACTGTTGCAGCATATCAACAACTCTGTGGCCCAGATGGAAAAATGAAATCAGATTATAAGAAGATTAAGGAATCAGGGTTATCATGTTTAATACACTTTCCACAATCATTTAAATCAAATTGGATTAGAATGATTTTGAGCAGGTATCACGATGACAAGTTCTGGCTGGATAAACCGATTGAGGTCAACAAGAAAATGATTAGTAGGGTTACTGGGCTCCCTACAACTAACAAGGGTAAGGCTTTCCATAGTTCATCATGACCGGATGTTGAGAAATATATTGGAGCACAATGGGATGGTTGGGCATTGAAGATTTTGACAATCAAGGACCCAACAGTCAAATTTGCAACACATGTGATCGGGTACAAGTTATTTCAATCAAGAAGACTCAACAACATACCCTACAATGCAGTAGACATGGCACACAAAATTGTAGTAAAAGGTCACTAGGTTGATCTTGCTGAGGTACTATTTCATCAACTTCAGGAGAATATGAAGACCATAAGGAAAAATAAATCTAACACATGTAAGTTTGGATCTCTACTTGCATGCATATTTTTCTATCTACAAAAGTATGTACCTAGCACCGGTAAAGTAAATTGGACACTAGATGTATCGATAACAAAATAGATTAGTGAAATGATGAATAAGTTAGGAGATAAGTTGAATGTAGAGTTTAATGCATACTTCAAAGAGTTTTAGTCTAAAATGCAGAAAAGAAGTAGAATTTGAGGGAATTAGTTCAGAGATTTGAGAATGACATATGTTTTGTAGTCAACACTAATTATACTTTGATAAAAGTAGTTGAGCCTAGGATAAAATGGTTGGCACCGATGGGATATGAAATAAACCATGATTTCGCACTAAAATCTATTAATGCATTGCTTGCATTACCCAAAGATCCCATTGCCACTAGGTTAAGAGTATATGAAGAGGAAAAATCTAAAATTTCAACAAATATTGAGACCAGTAAAATAACTAGAAAGGTCAAGAAGATGAAGAAAAATCTCATTTCTAAATATGGAGATGGGTCTGAGACATCTAAAGAGACACCGGTTGAATAGGAAATCGAAGGTCAGTTACAACTAGCTGACAAACCATATGATAGTGAGGAGATTGAGTCTGACAAAGAAGAAGATCCCACACCGGTTCCTCCACCTAAAATTCCTATAAAGAAGAAGTCAGCTGTGGTATGAAGACACGATCATCAACTGTAGCACCACTTTCCAATAAGGAAGAAGTAGAGAAAGTAATGAAAAGGAGAGCAGCTACATCGATAAAGAAATACATTAAGAGAAAGAACAAAGCTGTAGCTGAAGCACCAAAGAAAAGGAGAAAATTCATAAGAAATAAGGAAGATCTTGAGGATACTGAGACAAAAGATGATGTCAATCAATTCAAAGTGGTCAAAAAAATAGATGAAATCATTGAAGACATCATTGAACATGGTGATCTCACTGATCCATTACTAGAGATATTTGACAAAATGTCAAAAGAAGATCAAACCAAGATTGAAGAGGCTGTCATCCAAATGATGATAAAATTCAAGAAAGTTCCAATGGAATTTTCTTGTGCATTACCAAAGAAATTGGATGATACAATTACTAAAAAATGGGCTATTGCACTAGACACCAAGAAGAGAAAGAGAGAATGCTCTCTAGTTCAGGCAGCCACACATTTAAGCTTTGGATAATTTAGTGAATACTTGACCAAATACCAAGCAAACTTTATGATCAAGAATAGAGCCTTGATGATCATGGATGACAATGTAGAAGATATGGATATCACAACAGATTCTATATGGACATCAATTTTGAAGGCCAAAGAAAAAGTTGAGCAAGAAGCATTCTTGAACTTGTCTAAGAAGAGACACAATTCCAAAGATAAGGGTATTTGCATTGATGAGGTAACTACAAAGAAATCAAAGAATACCAGTATATCAGTTACCGAGGCAATTGATATAACTAAGGACAAGGAAGAAATAAGTATTTCATAGGATGCATCAGATAAATTTGAAATTCAACTGGAGAAGAAAACCAATGATGATGTACTTGTTGAAGACATCACAAATGGTGATCTTGATGACCAAGATGATGAAGATGTAAATATTGCACCAAATAAAGATGAAGCACTAGACAATGAATGTCTATTTACATCACTACCGGGTGAACTTCTTGTACTTGCAGAAGTGGCTAAAATTCTTTCCCAAGTACAACCCAATGGCTCAGATCTCGAGCAAAACAAAGACACCATAGGGGATCAAAAAATAGAGAAACCTACAGAAATAGATGAGCCTACACATGTAGAGGCACCTTCCACTAAAGCCAAGGAAACAAAAGAACCAAAGGAAACATAAGTGATCCCACTTGACACCACAACTGAAACTCCTACTATATCAACTAAGACTACAACTACCAAGGAGCAGAAGAAGGAAGAACAGGTGTTAACTGGGAAGGATACTCTGAAGAATGGAGATAGAACTATTTCTATTATTGAGAAGAAATCACCTCCAGTACTAAAGAAGAAGAAGAAAGGAAAAGGGCTAGTCACCCTAGATGAAGTGATAATTATCCCTGAGTGTGACCCAAGGACCCTAAGCCCCAAAGACTTGAGTAAATATGGGGAATTATGTACAAGGAAGGCAGCGCAAGAGAATTTGAAGCAAGAACACAAACAAAAAGAAGTATTAACCGATTTGTGGGATATCCTCCAATAGGTAGTACCTGAGATACATATTGATGAGGATACGCCTATCATAGATCAACTTGCTACACTTACCGAGAAGATCAATGCCTTGGACATTGATGTAGATAAATGAATTGAAGAAAGGGCAGAATCCAAGATACAACACAAATTAGCAGAGAAAATCAGCCTAGAAGTAGCATTACAGAAGGTCAAACTATCAAAGGTAATTACTAAAATAAAATCCATCACCTAGACAATTTGTCAATATTTATCGAAGCTTTGTACTACAGACACCTTCACTGTTGAAGTCAGTGAAAAGATCCAAGGATTGGAAGCAGAAATATAGTTGAGTACAAATGCAGCTATAACTGAGCCACATGCTTTCTTAAAGCACATTCACCGAGTTCAGGAACTCTGACGGTTGATAGCAAATTTGAAGAAACAAGAAGAGCACCTAACAGATCAGGTTACTGAGTTGCAAACCGAACTCATTCCCTACCTAAAAATTTTTGAAGCACATATTGTCAAAGCCAAGCTACTAGTTGCAACACCAGAAATTTCGGTGTTAGATAACATCTTTGACATGCATGCCCAAGTCAGTCTTGAGCACATCACTCTCACCAAATTGAAAGAGGAATGGGAAAACCTCTTGGAGTTAGTGAAGAAAACCCATCAGCCAATTTTTGACAAGATGTGAGTATACTACTTAATTTTTGTATTTGGCATTACTATCAAAAAGGGGGAAAACAATGTATCAGCTATTATGCCAAATATGTACTTAGATGCTACGTATACTACATATTACCGGGAGCATGCACTGAGGGGGAGTACTTAGTACTTAGAATTTTTTTGATGTGTATACGTATATGGCGAAGATATAAGTTATATAGAAATTTTTTTCTATATACATTCAAAGTTTTGATACTAATGCCAAAGGGGGAGATTGTTATCTCTATTGAGCTTTTAAGGTTGTCATTAGTACCAAAGGTTTGTAAAGATATTGGTCGGTCACTTACATTGAGCTAATCGGTAACATAAAGTAGATCAAAAAAGTTGGTAAAGCTTATATACCAGGTAGCAGATAGTTTACCGAGCACCAGCAGACACTAACACCAACAGACAATAAACATCAAGCATTGCAGTATACACTGATCAGTTTACACAGTGTTTACTGAGGATCACAAGAAATGACATAGTAATCAGAAATGACACATTCTTCTATGCAAATGGTTACAACAGTTTGTAAAACATTTTACCAAGATCGAGGAACATTTAATGTAATGATATTTATTAAATGCAATGTATATCTTTTGTAATAGTTGATCTAGGTTATTATTGTACACTGTAGATCTTAAGGTTATGACTATATTATGTAACTTAATTATTTTAAAGTGACAAAAATAGAACACTATATATTTGTGTGTTCACATCATTTTTGGAGTGAGCTAATATATGAATCACAAAGCACTTGAAGCAATTGCCTAACTTCAAGTCTATCAGTTAACAGAGAAAAACTGAGTACAGAGGAATTCAGATTGAGTAGAATTAGCAGAGGCTACCAAGTAGTTCAGAGCAGAGATTCATCACAAGTAAGGTGATATTTTATTAGAGCTTATAGATCTGTATCAGAAAATTGAGTTGTCAAATAATAGATAATTACCTATTGCTTTCTAAGAATTGTAATAGAGTTTGTGGATAAAATCTCTTAACAGAGTAGACTTAACAGTCTTATGTAAATCTCTTAACCAAGTGCACACTTCATTAGTGTTGTTAAAATCCTATAACTAGGTAGATCTAGCTAATCTAACATGTCACTCCTAATAGGGTGAGATCACCAAAAGTGATCAAAACTTGTAGCCCTAACATGCAAACCTTTTCTATCTGCAGTAGTGAAGAATTTGTGGGTGTCATCCCCACCATAGTTTTTACCTTTTAACAAGGGTTTCTGCATTACCAAAATACTTGTGTCATGTGATTGTGATATTGATTTCATGTTGTTTACTTACTTAAGTTAATGGATGATTGATTCATGCAATTAGATTCAAGTTGTTTTGGTCGGTTATCACTATTTACAGTTATAGATTTGAAAGGTTTACAAGTGAAGTTTTTGAAGGTACTGATTCACCCCTCCCCTCTCAGTACCTATCTCTCCTAATTATAATAGATAAGAGATGCTGGTATTATTAAGCCTATAATGAATTCATCATGGGTATCTAACCTAGTGCCAGTGAGAAAGAAAAATAGGGATATCATATTATGTGTTGAATTTAGGAATCTAAACATATCCTCATTAAAGGATAATTATGGGCTACCAAATATGGAAGCTATGTTAGAAAGGGTGACTAAGTTTGATTTAATGTCTATGATGGATGATTTTTCTAGTTATAACTAGGTAATGGTGAAAGAATTTGAGCAATACAAAGAAACATTTACTACACCTTTGGGTACATACATTTATGTCAGAAGCCCATTTGGGTTGAGAAATGTTGGTGCAAATTTTCAAAGGGCCATGGATGTGGCATTTTCTAAATTTATTAATGATTTCCTTATGGTATACCAGGATGACCTTACTACATAATCCTAGAAGGAAGGTCAACATTGTGAACACCTTGAGAAATTTTTTGTCAGAGCTTTCAAATATGATGTATCACTAAATCCTAAGAAGTGTGCTTTTGAGGTTACAAAAGGAAAACTGTTGGGGTACATAGTGTTAAAGGAAGGAGTAATAATTGATGCAAGGGCATTGTGGGGTACTTGGTAAATCTTCATGGTGGTGTGTTGATTTGGTTTTGTGTTACTCAGTTGTAGCTTTAACTAACAGTCTCAGTTATTAAAGGGATCTCAGTCGCTAAAGGAACTCGGTGAAACCTCTTGCACTTAGTGGAACTTATACTTGGCAATGCCTGTGGTGCTTGGTCGATGTTCTTTCTTGGCGATGACTGTGTTGCTCAGTGATGCTTGGCATGGTCAATTGTTTTACTGGTGCTCATTTGTTTCTCTGGTGCTTGGTTGTTCTAGTTTACTGACTAGAGTTCTTGGAGATTTAGTTGGCTGACTTAGTGCATTTATTGTTGGTAGCTTTTGTTGTATTCTCCTATATAGATCTAGAGGCTGTCATGGAGAATTAATTGTTTGTAAGACTATTTGTGAGCTGACTATTGTTGCATTTAATATTTGTTTGTAATAGAAGCTGACTTGGCTTAGGAGTTAATAATTTCTTCCAGCCGACTTGTGGTTGAGGAAATGTATTTAAGGAGAGTTTGGGTAGTTGTTTAGTAGGTGGATTTGGGGAAGATAGAAGGATATATTTGGATCCTGCGAGATCTTGAAGATCATATTGTTTATCTGATAGTTGTAATAGAAAAGCTAGTGGTTTGCATGCTTGGAGACAAGGAGATTTCTTGGAGGCTTGCGAGCTCAAGCTTAGATCTTCCTTAGTGTTTCCATTAGTTGCTGATTGTTTTAGAGTTGGACTAGTTGGAAGATTGCATAAATACTTTGATTGTATTTGGCCCTAACCCTATTGAAGGCCTTACAACTGGGCATGTTGATGAAAATTTAGTTGAAAACATTGTCTTGTTGTGTTATTCTGCATAGTTGGTGTTTGGCTGCATGTTTGGACTGTCCTTAATTGGATCCTCCTTACCTATCCTGCATCAATAATAGAGCTAGAATGAGTAGTAGCTATTGAAAAAATACCTCATCCAAAGAATGTTAATGGCATCCAGTCATTATTTAGGAAAGTAGATCTTGTAAGGAGATTTTTCACAAATTTTGTAGAAATCAGTAGAACAGTCTCAAACATGTTAAAGAAAGGTGCTAAGATTGAGTGGGATGGGGAGCTAAGTGTTGCATTTTAGAAAATTAAAAAGGCTATAAAGGAAGCCCCAGTACTAAAAGAGCCTGATTATACTAGGCATATGCACATTTTTTCTTTTTCTTCATTTCATACTATTGCTGCAATTTTTATACAAAAGAACTTAGAGGGATTTGAGCAACCCATTGCATTTTGTAGCGAATCCCTACAAGTTGAATCCCTACAAGTTGAAAAATTGAAATATGATATAAATGAGAAACAAACCAATGCATTGGTAAAGGTTGTTAAAGCTTTTAGATGTTACTTGATAGGAGAAACAATAGTTTCATATGTTCCTAGTGTAGTAATTAAAGATATATTTATTTAATAAGAGGTGTTCGAGCGAAGATGTAGGTGGATCAACATGTTCCAGGAGTTTAACATTGAGATCCAAATCACAAAAATGGTTAGAGGCTAGGGATTGGATAAATTAATGGCTGAGTCAAATCTTGATGCTAACTATATTAATCAAGTTGAAGATGAACATAGGGAATATCTATGTGATATGGATGACTACGAGTGGTATGATGATATTATACTTTATCCGCAAAGGATGAAATACCCAAAGGGAATGGATGATAGTAAAATGATGAATCTCAAACTGCATGTAGTTAGGTACACCATTATTATAGGCAAATTATGGTGTATGAATATTGATGGAGTCCTACTCAAATATGTGGACAAAACCCATGCTGCAAAGTTGTTAGAGGAAATGCATAGTGGATTGTGAGGATGTCATTTTATGGAAAAAACAACTACACGCAAGATTCTAATAGCAATTTTTTGGTGGCCAATAATATTTAGAGATGCACATAAGTTGGTAAAAAGGTGCGATGCATGCCATATATTCTTTGGTAAGTTAACATTTTATGGAAATACACCTTTGAGACCAGTTGAGGTGCAAGCTCCATTCCAAAAATGGAGTGTTGATTTTGTAGGAGAAATTGCCAATAAATCTAGTGGAGGACATTCATGGATATTGGCTGTGACTGATTATTTTTACAAAGTGGGTATAGGATATCCCAAAAAGAAGGGAAACTAGTAAGGTGGTAAAATATTTTCTAATGAACAACATCATTATAGGATTTGGATGTCCTAAAAGAGTTGTATCAAATAATACCATGTGTTTTAGGTTTGAGCAACATAATGAATTTTGCAATAAATTTTGGATCCAAACCTCATATTCATCATCTTATCACCCATAGGGTAATGAGAAAGAAGAATCAAGAAATAAGAGCTTTCTTACGATAATCAAAATAATCCTAGATATAAACAAGAGGGCGTGGGATTCAAAATAAGCATTGGCTATTTGGGCAGATAGGGTAAATGTGAAGAAAAAAATAGGGTATGCACCATTTGATTTAGTTTATGGAATTCATGCTAGGGTACCTCAAAAAAACTTAATGGAAATAAATAATTTTGTGCACGTATATGATGATAAAATAGAAGATGATCTGTAATTAAGGATGAATGATATATTACAGTTGGTTGAAACTAGAAGAGAAGCTTTTGCAAGAAATGAAAAGACCCAATTATAGGTTATGAATCTATATGACAAGAAGACAACTATTAGAAAGTTTAATATTGATGATACAGTGTTGATGCGAAATGCCAGATTGGAGGATATAGGAAAAAATTGAAAATTTGATCCTATTTGGTTAGGGCCATATGTTATTCATGAGAAGTGGGATAAAAATTAATGTTTCCTTAGAGAAATCAATGGGGATATTTTGGAATTTCCAGTTCATGGACAATTCTTGAAACATTACTTCTCTTGAAGTAGCTTTTTTCCATGAATAATAGGTTTAGGGTTTGTATCATATTTATATTATTGTATATAAGTTTTGGTTGGTTTTTCCTAGTTTTGGTCTTTGTTTTGTGGTCTTCTCTCCCAGTGATCCTATGGTTCTCTATTTTATTCCAATATCATGAACGCCCCTATAAAGAGCCACTATTGGTCAAGTTTTTGCCCTGTAAGTTTTCCCTAGGTTTCTTGTTGAATTTTCATGTTTTAGGGTTTTTGGCTCCAAAGTATCTAAGGATTTCATTATAAATTTAGTTTAAACCTTGTTAATCCTTAGTCGTGTTCTATTTTGTCATTACCCTTTTCTAACTTATGGATGGGTTTATTTTTCATTATAAGAGGGTCGTCTACTTTTCATCCTAGCGCTTTTAAGTCATTAAGTGTCACCATTTTTAATTTTCCTTGTCCTAAGTTTTATTTCCCTAAGTCCTTTCTCATGGTCCCCATTTTATGTTTTGATAGTAGTTTCTTGATCCTCTTGTTAAGTGAGATCCTCTATGTCTTTTAGTCAATAGTGAGGTGTCATTTTCTGGTTGGCCTCGATATCCCATGTTAACATCACAACACATTTTCTTATGGTCACATGATGATGAGAGTGCACCATCTGTCCTTTAATGGTTGGTTGGTGGTAAATGTTTAAACTTTAGGTTCTGTCTGCTATCCCATTTGGTTAAAGGTCAATTTACTAATGTGTTTATCTTTCAACACATGTTAATTTTCAATGAAGATATTTTATTCAATCATAAAAGCTTCTCAAAATATACTCTTTTCCATTCTTGTTGAGAGGGTAAAATTTTGCAGAGATCTATTGCTCTTGGGATGCCATGATCAAAAGTGCTCGAAGATTATTCAGTGTGTGATTGAAAGATAGTGCCACATGTATTGAGCCAACAAGTGATTAATAGTGGGACCAAGGTGTTTAACAAATGGAAATAATTGATTGGTTGATTTTGTAGGAATTTTTTTTTTATGATATAATTTTTATTATATTGAAGATTAAAATATTTGCAACTTAAGTGCCAATATTTTAGCACATGGGTAAAATCAATGAAGATGTTTTATCTTGAGTGAAAAGGTGATCAATGGTTACTGGTCTCCTATGGTTGTTTGATGGCTAAGATGCTATAGAGATCTATGGTCTATGTGATATCATGATGGAATTTTCTCAAAGTTTATTTTATGCGAGATCAAAAGATTTAGACATGTGTATTTAGTTGCCAGTGCATATGAGATGGTGGGACAAGGTGCTGACTTGGTTCTTTTTATGTCATGGTGCATTTATATTGGTTGGTGGTTAGGCCCATTTGGAGAGTTGGTAGTTAAGTGAGTTTGGATTTCCCACATTTGTCTGATGGTGCTGACTTGATAAGAATCTACGACCGATATTCAAACTACTAAAAATGAAGGTTTTTAGGCTATTTTCTCTCTCATTTGAATTTATGGTAGATAAAATGGTACAAATTATGGTAGGGAAATTGTATAATAGGTGGATCCATAGGAAAGATAAGATGAGGTTGATTATTTTAGGCTCTAAAGCATCACAAGGGGAGACCTCTAAAGCTCCAACCCACTTTCCAATTTGTTAAGACTTTTTAAGATTTCTAAATACTTCCAGAGCATATTTAGGGGAGGATGAGAGAAATAATGAAGATTTTCAATGATATGAAGGAGACCCGCCTAACTTTCATTGTTGATAATAGTGGAAATTTTAAAACATTGTAGGCCTAAAAAGATGAAGAAAAAGAAAGTTTAGAGGTTGTGGTAGAAGAGATATGTGATGACTTGGATAGGGGAAGACTTGAGGACAACATAGACAAAATCATCACCACAAGGTTATTCTTTGATAATTTTGAAGAAGAGGAAAATCAATATGCTATTAGGTATACCCCATAGAGAAGAGAGTCTGATGAAGTAATGGGTTTTGATTGGCCTCTTGAGGAGGAGTCTTAGGAATGGGTGTAGGTGTATGCTAAAGGACAAGGTAAAGTGTCATCATAATAGTTTTTACAATATTGCATCATTTTGAGAGGTACAAACATCACCTCTAGCTGTTAGTTGGAAGTCAAGGCTCCCACAATCAAATATACATTAATGGGAGTGCACTCAAGGACCAAGGAAGATCATTTTCCTAGTTAGTGGTTGTTGTCTTTTGTCTTTTGGGAAACTTCCTTTATAGAAAGAGTTTTGATTATCTAATTGTATCTTGACATGTATCTCCTCTAGCCAATAGCTTGTTGCTACCCTTGTTCATATAAAAGGGTAATCGAAGCTATGAGATAGGGCTTGAAAATTGGAATATCAATAAAATTTTAAGGTTTGTCAGTCCAGTAAGGTTAGATGTTAGTCTGAGCATGTTGTAAACTTTGGCATAGAAAATTTGAAGAATCAATGTCTATTTGTTGCAAGTTTTTTGAGTCTTTGTATATGTTAGTCATTATACATCAAGAGTAACTCATTATCAATAGAAATTGTAAAATATTTCTGGTCTATTTTCTCTTCTTGTGTAAATATTATGAATTTTGATTTAATTTGATCAAAGATTTGTTTATTTCAGTGTGTTATTGTGATGTATGAAGTTGAATTCAAGATCTAATTCAAATAATTAATTAAAATGCTTGAATATTTAACTGCAGATTCATAAGATTGTATGTTAGGATTTTGATAAGAAGTACATATCAAGATTTTAGTTAAATTCCTTGTAATGTAATGGTATTTTAGATCACATCATTATTCATCACTAATCTTGTTGTAGGATGCAAAAGTGTGTCAAATTATAAGACACCCAATGGAAAAGACAATGATCTAAGATTTAAAGTCCCATGTTCAATTTCATGTTACTTTACAAGAATCTTGAATAACTATATAATTTACTTTACATTTATGTATATCATTATGAAGTTGGTGAAACATATCTCACACTCCACTTTAAGTTGTAGAACAATGAAATTTTAGCCCATATTCAATATTTCCTTAAATTGTTGTTGAGATCTTTGTGAGATGTATGTACTAAATGTTAATGCCAATTATATATAAGTGAAGGTATTGAAGGGAATTCAGGTTTACTCACCTTGGTTTTGCAGAACCTAAAGTGCATAAGGGTTTACTAGATCTTTGGTAGTTAGTCCAAGCCTCTGAGATTTATGATTATCAGAGTTGGCTTCTCCATAAGAAATTGCAAGATCAACTTGGTTTCTATTTTTTAGTGTAAACCTTTTCAGGAACCAATAGAAAATGTACATGCAAATATAGAAGACAAATTTATCATATTTTTAGCATATTCATGTCGAGTTCACCAAAATGTATGTAGGGGAAAATATCTGCAAGAATTAGTATAAAGATTAGTAGAAATGAAATCAATCAAGAAAAATAATAACAATAAATAACTCTACAAAACAACAAAATATAGACATGATAGTTGGAAAATGAAAATACTGAAACTTAATTCAAACCATTCCAAACTATGCCTAATATCTTCTGTTGCTTCTCTATTCTCTTGTTGAAGTGGCACCTAGTGTTGATTCCGACAACACTTGGACTCAAGAGATTTAAGAAAACTAAAAATGATAATAGATTAATTGATTGCATGAATTGAACCTGTATAAGATAATTACTAATTGGAAATCAGGATCCTTGATTATGAGAATGAGAGGGTTTATATAGAGATTCAAGACTAGGTGAATGATTGAAATTTATTTTAAAAAATGAGATTAAACGAACGAAAAAATTAGAGAGGAGAAAATTTTGGGTCTTCTAAAAATAAAGATTTATTTCCAATTAAACTTAAAAAGAGAAGAGTCATTTAGGAAATAAGATTGAAAGATATTTCTATTTTTTGAAGATAAGAGTTTCCAAAATGTAATTTTGGAAAAGGAAATGATTTTTGATTTAAAGATGATTTTTTCCTTTTGAGAAGATTTTAGATTTTCAGAAAATATTAGTTTTTTGGTTTATGAGGATTTTGAAGGTTTAAAATTTATAATTTCCTCATAATTCTGATTTTCGGAGATTTAAATTGAATTAAAAATTCAATTTATTAGAAAGATGAAATTAATTAGAAATTAAGTGAAATTGAAATTGGAATGAAATTAATTAACTTTGGAAATTAATTTGATTTGGAGGAATTTATTAGTCAATTTAAATAATTAAAAATAATTATTTAAAGTATAGGATTTTAGAAATTGAATTTAGTTAAATAGTAAATGCTACTTAATTAAGGTTAATTAATTAATCAATTAATATTAAGGGGATGATTAAATTATTAAAAGATTAGATTTTAGAAGAATTTAAGGTGATTAATTAAATAATTAAAGAATCATTTAATTAATAGTAGAATAATTAGTGATTAATGCCAACTCACAATACTGAGCCAATTTTGGGTGTCTAAAATTAGGTCCATATATTCCTCCATCCACTAGATTACAATCCACTTATCCTTTCCCAAATGTAGGTAAAAAGAGGAACACATCATGGAGAATCTTCCAACCATCCAAAAGGCCTCTATATCATTCCTATCCACCCATGAATTACATTCCTTTTCCAAGAAATTTGGATGCAAAGTATAAAGTCCAAAGTCAAGCAATCCACATATATTCAAGGATCAACATGTCTAGTCTAATAGACACATAAAAGAAAAGATCCAAAAATAAAAAGAAATTCACAAAATGCCACAAAGGCCCATCAAGACAAAGGAAAAGTCAAAATATATACGAGTTCCTAAATCCCTTGTAGAAGGAATGCATTCTAAGGATCCACAAAAGAATAAAAAATCAAAATCCATGTGGATTCCCAAAAAGATTCTTGAAGCACAAAGTCCCTAATAAAAATCCAATTTGGCATCCAAAATTGAAATCCCTCCATCTAAATGTTTCCCACCTTTTGAATCCATTTTGGGTCCTTGTATCCCAAAATTTACATCCATTCCTCTGTCAAATATAAAATCTCCTTTTCCTCCATCACTGCATCACCCCTCAGGGTGTGGGCCAATTTTGGTCTTTCCCACATTACCATCCACTCAAAAAAAGTCTTCCTACACTCCCTCCATTATCTAAGACCTATTTTCTCATCCTTTCATCCAACCTAGCCAATCCTTTTCCTAAATTTGTATCTTAATCCCATCTAATCATCCATTTCATATCCCCGTGTCATTACCCTACCAATGTCTTTGAGATTTCCATCAAAATCTATGGTCCATTATTACATGTCCTTTAAGATAACCTTCCAAAGAAAAAGGCACTTGAGTCCTTCACCCATGTCATATCATGTTTCGATTATCTTCCTAAAAGGTCAAAAAGTGACAAAGGTTAAAAAAAAAGAAAAAAGAAAAAGAAAAAAGAAAAAAGAAAAAAGAAAAAGAAAAAAATCATCACCTTGATGAAAACCTGGCAAATAGGTGTCTTGGTAACACAAAAAAAGAGTAACTTAGATAAATAGTTTCATCCAATAGTGAAAACCTAACAAGTAGGTGCTTTGGGAAAGTACCATGATGAAAACCCAACATATAGGCATGATGCGTAATTTATGAACTTCTTGTTTTCTATACTTGGGGGCATGTTTCACCCATATTTTCCTATCATACCCCTATCATTTCCTCCATTATCCTTTTTCCCTCATATCCCTTATCCTATTGACATCCATATTTTATTTTCCCCAACTTTGATATTAACAAAGCTAGGGATCTCCCTAGAAGCATCACATGTGCTATCTACTTTACATTTTTCACATCCCTTTGGTTCATATTTCCTATCTTACCACAACCATCAATCCATATCCATTTCCCTTGTTCGTTATTGATTTTTCTTTTCCTATTCAAATTCATCCCTATATCTTGATATAAAATAAGGATATAAAATGAAAAACATGTTTTTAAAAAATTCTTGACATGTCTATGTTAGAATGATTTAAAAAAAATAGAGAGGGGGGGTGAATCATTTGTTCTCAGGTCTAGATGTACCAATTGAAATTTCTAGCACTTCAACAATCTCAGATCTAATCGGCAATTTAACTCGATCTCTATAGCATACATCAGAAACATATAACATGCAGTCGACTGTCCAAAAGTAATTAACTTGAAGAATATAAAACTTTCAACAACATCCACATCAAAATCATTCACACAAGTAGAACACCAGGATTTATAGTGGAAACTCAATTTGGGAAAAACCACTTTGTAACATGCTACTGATTTTCAGTCTTCTGAAGTGAGCTCAATGAAAAGAAAACCCTATTAAGGGTTTACATACACACTATTAGGTGAAACCCTCTTAAAGGATTTAAAACACTCTGTCAAAAGTGGCCTGGTTCGAGGACTTAAGAACATTCCATTAGAATGTCACCTTGATTAAAGGATTTATACAATGACTGTTAGGTCAACCTTGATTATAGGATTTAGACTGATACAATGGTTAGAAAGTAAAAATAGTTTTTGATCTGAAAAACATACAACTCACTTTGAAAATATAGATCCACTTCATACATATGTTGATTTACTGACTGACCTCCATTACCATCTCCATCTCTGATTTTCTCAGAATTTTCTTCAAGCAATCACAACTCTATTTAGCTCCTTCACAATTTCACCTTTAGCCTTCTACTCATACTTATTAGTCAATAACATCAACCTCTTCCTCATACTCTGTAACCTCATAATCGAGTTTACCTTTATACCTCTTCAATCAGGTAGATCAATCTTTTGCCGCTTAATCTCCTCTGTAGATATTAGGTTTAGGTCAGATTCATTGAATCCTTCCATCATTATGTTCTTCATGTTTTCTTTCTAGATACATCTCCAAACTTCTCTTTGAATCCATAAGAAAATGATTTACCATGCATTAAATACTCCATACAATTCATTAATAATGTCAACATGAATTACATATCCCAAGAATTCAACTATGTCAGCTGGGATTCTCAATTCTTTCTTCAAATGTAAATTACTGACACTTGGTCAATACTATGTTCTTCTCCTTGGTCATCACAATGTATCTCGGTCACCACTACAAACTGTCTTCCTCGACAAACACTGTGTTTGCTAAATAATTTCTCGTCGCTTGACAATTACTAATGTTTGGTTAACATTAGATTTACTCAGCATATACTAGCACTCAGTTGACACTAACATCACTCGGCTTAAACTGGATTTCTTCACTTTTTCTTGGTTAAGCCTATGTTTCCAGTCTTTCTTCTTACTTAGATAAACAACTCATTACCTTGTCAATGTGCCAACTAATCAAGTACCCATTAAAGTATCACATAACTCAACCTTTCCTTAGGTCCTATTGTTATCTCCTCTTTTCAAATCCTCTTCATCAATCAAAAGATATGGTACTATCCTAGATCGTAACTATCTTACCAGTTAAGGTTTGACATCAATGACAATATAAAAATTGTTTCAATTGTAGTTTCTAACAATCTCCCTCTTTGGCATTGATGGAAACACTATTGGTAGTTGGCCAGCATCCCTCGCAGAGTTTGCGAGATGGCTTAACCTCCTCCCATGTCTTCTATAAGTCTAGTGGTTGTATCAGGCATTAACAGGTCAAGCTTTTAGTGCAATGTCAACCCTAGCTTGTAACAAGTAGTATTAGAGCTTGGTTAGAGGTTTAAATCCATGTAGGCCACGATGAGTGATGTTGGGAGGGGGATTTTTGGTAGTGGGCCAATATCCCTCACAGGATTCATGACATGGATTAACCGCCTCATGTGTCTTCTATAAGTCTAGTGGTTGTATCAGACATTAACAAGTCGATATTTTGCTGCAACAAAAACCATAGCTTGTAACAAACACCACATGAATAACACATGATTTACCAAACAATTCAAAATCTTTATGCATCAAATTTTTATTAATATCCTTAGCTTCATTCTAATTCACAAATTTTGCATTTCCTGACTTCTTGCTCAATTAATTTTTCTGAATCTTTTTTGGATCTCTCCCCCAGGTTTCATTGAATCATCTCCCTTAGTGCTGTATCACTCTTTGTTTTCATTAAATCTTCTCCCTCTTTGACAACAATGCCAAAGCTTGTATCTGTCACTTATATCTTCACTATGTAGATGTCTTCATGTTAGTTTTGTATGATGTATACTCCCTCTATCATCTTTCTTAATTGATTAATATCTCTACTTTGCTTCTCACAACTCTAGGCAACTCCTAAAGTGTGACCTTTTCTACATCAAATTTTCAAATATTCAGATTAGCACATTCGATGCAGTGCTCCTATTTTGCTAGCTATCCTCAGTTAGGGAAATCACCCCTAGTTTACTTTTAAGATATTCATGAGCATCCTTAGGTAAAGCTTTTGTGAATATATCTACTAATTGTTCCTTTGTATTCACATACTCCAATCTCACTTCTTTGTCTTGAACTAGCTCTCTCAAGTAATGATACTTGATAGCAATATGCTTAGTCTTAGTGTGCATAACTGGATTCTTTGATATGTTAATAGAACTTGTGTTATCAGAGAAAATAACAACTGGCTCAGTGATTTCCTCCTTCATACCTTTTAACAATTTCTTGATCCACACTAAATTTGAACAATTTACTACTTCTGCTACATACTCAGCTTTTGGTGTAGATTGGGAAATGCAGTTCTATTTCTTGCTTGTCCAGGAGACTAATCTCTTTCCTAGAAAGAATGCTCCACCACTTGTACTTTTTCTATCATCAACATTTTCAGCCCAATCTTCATTAGTGTAAACTCTCAATTCAAATTTGGCATTCTTCTTGTAATATACTCCATAATCCTCTATTCCTTTTAGATATCTTAGTATTCTTTTCATTGCCATCATATGATTTTCCTTAGGATTGGCAAAAAATCTTGCCACAATCCCAACTTCTAGGGAAATATCTAGTCTATTGTGAACAACATATTGTAGCTTTCCAATCATAGATCTATACAATGTTTGATTCACTTCAGTAGTATCATCAATTTCAAATAGTTTCTATCCAGTAGCCATAGGTGTACTTACTAGTCTGGAGTCTTCCATACCAAAATTTTTTAGTATCTCTTTGACATATATAGATTGACTAATATAGATACCTTTCTTCATCTGATAAACTTTCACACCAAAAAATAATTTGATCTCACCAAACATAGACATTTGAAATTTAGTTTGCATCTCATTTGAAAATTTCTGACATAGGGTATCTTGTCCTCCAAATATGATGTCATCAACAAAGATTTCAGCTAAAAAAAATCCCTAAGTTACCTTTCTCAGTCTTCATATATAGATTATTGTTGTCATTTTTCCTTGCAAATCTAATCTTTATCAAATAATTATGCAGTCTCTCATACCATGCTCTAGGGTCTTGTTTCAATCCATACAACACCTTGTGAAACTTGCAAACCATATTCTTCTTGCTTGGGTCAACAAATCCTTTAGGTTGTTCAATGTATACTTCTTCTAATATCCCATTCAGAAATGTAGATTTGACATCCATCCGATATACTTTGAATACTTTATAAGATGCATATGCAAGTAGAGTCCTTACTCCTTCTAATCTTGCTACAGGGGCAAATGTCTCTCCATAGTCAATTCCATCTTCTTGTGCATACCCCTTACATACTAACCTAGCCTTGTTTCTTGTGACTTCTCCATGTTCATTTAGCTTGTTTTTGAATACCCATTTTGTTCCAATAACATTCTTATCTTCTAGTCTCGGCACTAGAGTACAGGTGTTATTATTTTCTATATTCTCTATTTCTTCATTTATGGCTTGTATCCAGTCATCATTATCCAAATCATCTTTCACTGTTTTAGGCTCAAATTCACATAGCAAGCATGTATGATATTTCAACTTACTTCTTGTCATGATTTTCCAATGATTTGTTCAAGTTTGTGATGTCTTCTTACATACTATGCCAATGTAGGTTCAGATTTCCTTTCTCCTTATTCTTCATCTTCAGGTTCATCATTCAAATTATCTGCATCTTCTTCTTCTTGCTCAACAACATCCTACTGATGCTCGAAAACATCCTCGTGATGCTTGACATTACCTATCCGTGACTCTGCATCTAGATCAGGTGTATTACTTGCCTCTCCTTCTTCCACGTATACAAAAGATTTGTAATCTTCAGGTTGTTGCTTGCATTCCAATTCATTGTTTTATGCATATTCATCAACTCTAACAATTGCACTTTCCACAACTTTGTTAGTGTTAGAATTCAAACACTTATATAATCTTTTCTCTTAGTGGAATATCCTAGGAATATGCCTTCATCACTTTTTATATCAAATTTTCCATTCCTATTGTCTTTTAGTATATAGCATTTACTCCTAAAGAATCTAAAATACTTCACATTAGGTGTATATCCATGCCATAACTCAAAAGGTGTAGCATTTTTACCTTTTTTGATTTGTACTCAATTTAAGGTATAAACAGATGTACTTACAAATTCTCTCAAGAACTTTTGTGCAACATTCTATTGTATCATCAGTGTTCTAGCACAATCCATAATTGACCTATTTCTTCTTTCTGCTATACCATTCTATGGAGGTGTTCTTAGTGTAAACATCTGTCTCTTTATTCCTCTATCATTGCAGAATAGATTGAACTCATTTTTATATAAACTCTCCACCTCTATCAGATCTCAAACATTTCAAGCTTCTACCTGTTTCTTTTTCAACTTTTCCCAAATAGCACTTAAACAACTGAAATGCATCAGATTTCCCCTTTAAAAACATTACAGTCATAATCCTAGAATAGTCATCAACAAATAGAATGAAATACTTATCACCACAATAACTCTTTACACCCATAGGTCCATAAAGGTCAGTATGAACCAATTCCAAAATATTTTTAGAATTATATGTCTTGCTCTTAAAACTAGACTTTTTCATTTTTCCCAATTGACACTATTTACACATCACATTATGAGGTTTCTTCAATCTTGAAAAACCTCTAACTTTATTCTTTTTACTAATATTTACTAGATTGTCAAAATTCACATGATATAGCCTCTTATGCCATAACAATACATCATCAAATTGTGCAAACAAGCATTTTTCTTTAGATAGGTCTAGATAGAACAAGTTACCTCTTGTCTGTTCTCCACTTCCAATTAGTTCACTAGTGGCATCAAATATTTTAGCCATTTTGTGATGAAATTATACTGGGTAACGAGTGTTGTTCAATTGTGAAACACTCAAAAAGTTATAGTTAAGACCTTTAACCCAATAAGCATTTTCACATGTGATCTTGTCAGTCAATCTAATTGATCATTTTCCTCTCACAGGACATGGTGCATCATTACCAAACTTAACACTTCTACCTTTGTAATGATCTAGGGTTTCAAACTTACATTTATCACCAGTCATGTGATGTGAGAAACCACTATCAATAATCCATTTATCACCTTTACTCACATAAGAAATAAGTGTAGTTTTTTCATCATCATAATCATCTTTCATATAAACATAAACAACTTCTATATCACATTCATCAGATTCACTAGTATCATTATCAGTTTCCTCTTAAGCAATATATCATAATTTCTTACCTTTGTCTTTGTAGTCTTTGTACCTTTGATGATCTCTTTCATTTCTCTTGTCTTTGTACTTGCTTTCCCTTCTCCCATCTTTGTCAGTCCTGTCAAGGCATCTTGCTGCAATATGACCAACTTTTTTACATGAAAAATAGATTATAGGAAGTTTACCTTTATATTTCCCTTTCCTCTTTTTAGCCTTCTAGCCATAAGTGCATCAAGATCATCTAGCTCTTCATCAAAATTGTTACTATCACTATCACACACTTTTCTTTTTCCTTCTTAGACTTATACAGAATTATTTGTGACTTGAATGCAATTTCAACATTAGGAACAATGTAGTTATCATAGTTAGACAACTCAAAAGTAGTAAGCTTACCAAAAAGACTTTCCAGAGTTAGAACATTACCAAGGTTACATCTTGATTCTTGTATTGTAGAAATTCTAATAGCATAGATAGGAAGCAAAGTCCTCAATACTTTACCAATAATAGTTTCATCATCAATGTCTCCATTAGCTCCTTTGATATCATTCACTACCTCCTTAGTTCTACTACAATATTGAGCAATATTTTCACCTTCTTGCATTTTTATTTCATCAAACTTACCTATCAAGATTTAAGATTTGTCTCTCATCACATTTGTATCTCTACCATAGATACTTGCAAGAGTGTCCCATATTTTCTTTGCATTTGTGCAGTCCTTGATGTCTTGAAATTCAAGATAGCTTAGGGCAGATACAATCTCCAACATTGCTTGATTGTGTTTTTATTTTTCTTTCATCTCCTCAGCAGTCAAAGGTGCAACATGTATAACATACTCATTTTCCACATAGTACTTTTCCAAATCACCAATACCACTAGATGCAATTTCATTAGAATCTACAATGCAGGGACATTCTCTTTGTTCAACTTTGGTACTTCCTTTTTGTACATCTTGATCATTAGCTTCAAGTACCTTTAAAATTTTCACTGTAAGCACCAACAACTCTGATACCAATTTTTAGAATGATTTTAGAGAAATAATGAGAGGGGGGGGTTCAAATCAGTTGTTCTCAGGTCCAGATGTACCAATTGAACTTTCTAGCACTTCAAAAATCTCAAATCTAATCAACAATTAAACTCAATCTCTATAGCATATATCAGAAACATATAACATGCAGTCCACTATCCAAAAGTAATTAACTTGCAGAATATAAAAATTTCAACAACATCCACATCAAAATCATTCACACAAGTATAACACCAGGATTTATAGTGGAAAACCAATTTGGGAAAAACCACTTTGTAACATGCTATTGATTTTCACTCTTCTGAAGTGAGTTCTGTGAAAAGAAAAATCAGTTAAAGGTTTACATAGACACTCTTAGGTATGACCTTGTTAAAGGATTTAAAACACTCTTCAAAAGTGGCATGGTTAGAGGACTTAACAATATTCCATTAGAATGTCACCTTGATTAAAGTAGTTATACAATGACTGTTAGGTCAACCTTGATTAAAGGATTTAGACTGATAAAATGATTAGAAAGTAACAATAGTTTCTGATCTAAAAAACATACAACTCACTTTTCAAATATAGATCCACTTTGCACATATGTTGATTTAATGACTAACCTCCATTACCATCTCCATCTCTGATCTACTCAGATTTCACTTCAAGTAATAAAAAATTTGTGCAGCTCCTTCACAATTTCACCTTCAACCTTCTGCTTAGACTTATTAGTTAATAACATCAACCTCTTCCTCATACTCTGTAACCTCACAATCAGGTTTACCTTTATACCTCTTTGATAAGGTAGATCAATCTTTTTCTGCTTAATCTCCTCTGTAGATCTTAGGTTTAGGTTAGATTCATCAAATCCTTATTGTTAGGAATGAATTCTAAATATATCCTATGGGGGAGTATTCGCTTCCATTCTGTAGCAGTTTTTGTTGTATTCATGACTGTGATTGTCATTAATGTCAACATAGTGATCTACTAAAGATTAGCAGAGAAGTAGATAGTGTTTGAGCTAGCGCACATGGGAGATTGAAGATGAAGCTATGAGGAGTTGAGGACTTACTCTATGATGTTCTCTAAGATTTCAGTTAATAACATGTATGGAAATTCATCTATTCATGATAGTTGTGTGGAAATAAGTGGAAGCAGTATTCAGGCAGTGTTCCTGAGTAGCGGTTTGTGGAAATCACATGATATCTCCTAATCGGGATTGAATCTGATCATGAGAAGTTAAAAAAAAAGTTGAAGAGATGATGATAGTGACATGGACATGAGCACAAGGTCTGAGGTCACATGAGTGAATAATTATCTTAATTGGAAGCTGAAAGTTTTGTGGAATTTTAATGTAATGTGTGGAAGATTCTATTTTGTAATTTGTATGCTCATTCATTTGTAATTATTTTAGTGTGGTATAAAGGAAGGAATTTTTTCCTTATTTTAAAAATGTAATTGTGTATGGTATTTGAAAGTGAATTGCAGAATTGTGCAATACTTATTGGAAGAGGATATGTGAAGTATAGAGATCTGGTATTGAGATCTGATGAAGCAGTTGGTGTGGTTTGGCATAGTCAGAGGAGTATTGAGTTTTTGAGATTAGTAATCTTTTGGTATTATTCTTGTAAAAGATAAAATAGTGTATGGGGTCCTAGGGCAATGGTTTGCACACAAAAGAGACCCCAAAGCCAATATTTTATACTTACATGAAATTATATTAATATAGAAAGTAAATATAGATGATCAATATTGAAATTAGGAAATAAAGGTACTTACCTCCGAAAAAGAATCAGCTGACAACCCTATCAAACAATCTCAAAAATTGTTGATTACCTCATTCTTGAATCGAAACTGCGAGATCTACAAAACCTAGAAATATTTTTCTAAGATGAGATCAGGTTGACTTTGACCTTTTAAAAGGTCAAGGATGACCTTAGGAAAATGAAGGTCAACTTTGACTTTGTTCACGAATCTCAAAATTTTGGCGAAAAGGGTATCCAAATCTACTCTCATATCTGAAGTTCTGCACCTGTACCTACAAGAAAAAGAGAGTTTTTGGTTGTTTTCTTGGGGGGTTTGCCTCAGTCAAACCCCAATTTAGGAATTAACCTTGAAATTGAATTGAAATTTCTGGAGCAAACAAAGTAAATGGAACAATTCACCTTGCTTGAGTTGAAACCCTTGTGGAGGATTTGAATCCTTGAATCCACAAGAATGGATGAATTTAGAAGCACATGTAGGATGTCTCCAATCAATTGTCTTTAGATCTTCAACACCAATCTTGAATGGATCTTGAACTTGGAAAAGGCTTGAATATAAAATCGATGAATCTTCAACAAGAAAGCTCCATAGAGCTTGAATCCTTCAATGGCTACTAATGGATCTCCTTGATGAATTGGATGCTTGAATGCTTGAAGGCTTGAATGCTTACACTTGAGAGCCTGATCATGAAAGTGGATGATGAAAATGAGAGAGGAAGACTCCCTTTTATAGTGATCTAGGGCACAAGAGGGGCCTCATAGAAAACAATAATTAAGGGCCCATGGCACAAAATTCTAGAGAGGTGCACATGGAGAGGAAATTAAATTAATGTCTTGACATAAAAATCTAGGAGGGGACCACCCTTAATATAGAAATAAAATAATTATTTAAGAGCCTTGTTACAAAATTCAAGGTAAGGCCAACCCCAAAGTTAATTTGAGTATTAGGCACAAAACTTGAGAAAGGATAATCTCCAATTAAATTAGGAATCCTATACAAATATCAAGAAAGGTCCACCTCAACTATTAATTTGAGAATTCGACAATTAATCTGAGAAATAGTGGCCCCGAAGAGGGAAAAGACAAGTTTTTGATAAGATCCTGAAACTAGAAGCTAACACCGAAGATCCCAAACCCTAGGGTCAAGGTCAAGGTCAACCCTGACTAGGTCAGGGTCAAGGTCGACCTTGACCTAAAAAGGTCAACCTTGACCTTATGGTCAAGAATCTCAGGTTCACAGGTTCCAGATCCAAGTTGAATATCCATTCAAGGCATTCGACATGAACCCAAACCACCTACTCGGAGGGCTAAATGCTCTTACCATGGAAGTGCTTCTATATTAAGACAATACATTAAGCCCCCACTTTAGCAAGAGTATGGATTCAATGCAAACTCTTGGTAAAGGAGATCATAAAGAAAAAGATAATCTTATTGAAATTAAAGGGACAAAGGAATCCTCAAGCCCCTAGGGACTTGAGTCTTTGTCAACTCCAAAATTGCAATAAGAGAGACATCAGTAGAAAAAGAGAGAAAAGGGAAGAGAGGAGTGGCTAGCTCACCCAGTAAGATGTGTATATCTCACTATGAACCACAAAAAGGATAGGATGGCCTACCAAGAAAACACTTGATAGTCACCCCATAATGTTGTGCACCTTCTAGTGTCTTTGTGCATGTATGTAGTGCATCTTCTGATGGCTTTTGTAAAGTACCCATGGATCCACCTTCTTGTATCACCATGAATATGAAATGCGTGTCTTTTCAAGATTTAGAAACTTATGTGCATTACCTTCCAAGATTTAGCATATTGAAACATTTGAAAAATGCATGTCTCCTCAGGATTTAGAAACTTATGTGCATTACCTTTCAAGATTTAGCATGCTGCAAAACAAAAGGTTAGAACAAAAATACATAATATAGATCGAGGGAGGCCATATATATGCCCCCTCCTTAAGATGGCAAAAATGTACTATTTTGACATGTTAAGGAAAGAAAAGAATAAGGATAAATCCTTCTTCAACATCAAGACAATATCCATAGACAACACCTAGTCCAAGCCAAGAAGGTCACAGCTCCTATGAGGCCATGGAAGGGATGAATGCAAAGAGATATCATGCAAGAAGTTAAAAAGTAACCCTTGGGAGGGATAGCACATTGTTTAGTTTACAAGGTGAGAGATTTATCAACCATGGAAACCCAATGTCAAACAATGAAATTGGTTGTGATCAAGGAATAAGATCCTCAATGCAAATCAATATGTTCATGTATAATTGGATATCACATAATAGATAGATTCTACTTAACCAAGGAATGAGGTGAATCTCGGAAAGATAGAAATGAAGGAGATGACATCCTTCCCCCCCAAGTGTAGGAACAAGGATGGAAGGGGACCTATTATATCACTCACAACACTATGCAAGACAATGAGCCCCCAAGTATTAGGCTACCATTGTTTACATAATGTGGAGTTCTATAATAGGAGCATAAATGTTATTTAGAGAAAATAGGATTAAAATACAACTCATTGCCACATGTTATATAAATAACCTCACTATCAATGAGCTACCTAATCTTATAATGTAAAGCTTGACATTCATTAGTAGAGTGATCATGAAATCTATGATATAAACAAAAAGGAAGAGTCTTCAAGTGTGGACTACATTTCTTTTTTGCGTTTAGGTCTAGTAATCATCTTAGCATGAAGGAGTTTAGGCAAAAGAACTTCTTGGTCAAATTCCTTCACAGGTTCATTATGTTTTGAAGTGTTATTGGAGATGTTATTAACATTGATTTGTTGTTGAGGATTAAATCCCAATCCATAAGAATGATCATGCCCCCTAGTGTGTAAGGGCATTTTAATTCCTTGTTTATGCTTACCACATCCTTGAGCATTAAATCCTTGTTTAACTAGGAAGTGATAACCAGGGCCATAATGAGAAGCCATATCAGAAGAAGTCAATGGAACTTCAGTAGTCACTATATCATCATTAGTAGGTTTGACAGGTTCATTGTGGGTAGAAGCAGTGACAAATTTATTACTAAGGGCTTTAGAAGTAAAAACTCATTGTTCAAACTCTCTTTCTTTCTTCATAAAATCAAGATCATTAACCTTATACTCTCCAATAAAGGTAGGATTAAAATCCAAGGTTCCCTAATCATCGTCAGGAAGAGCATTAGAGGAAGAAGGATTACTATTAGGAGTAGGAGTAGTGTGAGTTTGAATATTTAGACAAGGATTAGACGCATCATCCGCATGAAGCGTATACATCCCGTTATTATGTATAAACTTGACTTTACGGTGAAGGGTGGAAGGAATGACATGCATCTCATGCAACCAAGGTCTACCCAAAAGAAGGTTATAGTTGAGAGGTCCAAGCATTACATGAATAGGAGTATTCAGGATGACCAGTCCTACTTTGATAGGTAAGGTAATGATGCCTAAAGTTTTCTTAGCAATGTTATCAAAGCCACAAATAGAAACATTGTCAGGTTGAATAGTTGAAAGATTGACATTAATTGCTTTGAGCATGTCCATGCTACAAACATTAAGCCCGGATCCATTATCAATCAAGGTCCTACGAATGATACTTTTATTGATAGAAACAACAACCATAAGAGCATCATACTAATTTTGAACTTCTTTAGAGGGTAAATCCTTTTGAGTAAATACAATATCAGGAGGACCCAGGGTAGCATGCATGCATTGTAAGAAGTTATTGATGTTCTCTTGATTAGGAGGTGGAGTGGGAAGAGCTACTAGAGATTTTTTCAAGGCTTCATAGTAGGTAGGTGAAGTTTGAAGAAGCTCCCATAAAGAAATCTTGGCAGGAGTATTTTGCAATTGGTTCATCAAATTATACTCCTTGCTAGGAAGATGGGGTGGAGGAGGAAGAATGGGTTGAGAAGGTGGCAAAGAAGTAGAAACCACCAGATTAGGTTGAGGGTTATTCCTTGTACGATATGTGTGAGCTATAAAATCTTGATCATTGAAAGACTCCATAGGTTTACCTTTGACAGTAATGTGAGGACAACCTTTGATAGTCAACAAGGGTTTAGGATACACCATATTAGTCATCTCAACACTACAAATAGATTCACAAGAAGGAAGAAAATAGGACATCCTAGGAGGAGATGAAGAAAGATCTTGATTCTCCATAGGATCATCACTAAAATGGAGAGAATTAAGGGAATTCATATCATTCTCCACTAATGCCTCATCACTAGAAGGAATCTCAAATGGAGGTAAAGCATCTATAATATCATCTTCTTCCACTAAAATGTTTGCATAAGGGGAGTGTGTTTTAGAAAAAGAGTTATAATCATGTATCAATATGTCACCCTCGTGTATCAAAGCTTCTTTGAAAGGAGGAGATAAATAAATGTCATTATCCAAGGGATCATCCACAATGGTGTCATAAGGAATAGAGTAATCAACATCCAAATCCAAAGGTTCATCCCAAATAGGAGGATTATCATCCCTACCAATAAAGTCCATTGTAGGGTTACCATAATTCACTAAAGCTTGATCCCTAGAGGGGGGAGAAGGACATCTAGTAGGAGAAGAATTAACATCAATCCTCAAATTCTCTTCATAAAGAGAAATATGATAGAGATCACATGTAATAAATGAAGTCTTTCTAGGTGTAACACCATGCAACATTTGAAACAACTTATGCAACATGATAATAAATAAAGAAATGTATAGAAAATAGATCTAGATATATCCCAATGCATTCAAATGAAACTTATAAGCATGAAAAGGAAATCAAACACAATAGGGCATGTAATTCCACAAAAGAAAGAGTTGTCATAATCAAGTTCACCAAAATGTAAAGTGAAGGTGAACACACAAGATGATAGAAAGGGAGATCTAGCACAATAAAGCATCTAAATCCACAAAATAAAGGAGGGAAAGCGTGTCGGGTTCACCAAAATGTAATAGGATAAAATAGTGTATGGGGTCCTAGGGCAATGGTTTGCACACAAAAGAGACCCCAAAGCCAATATTTTATACTTACATGAAATTGTATTAATATAGAAAGTAAATATAGATGATCAATATTGAAATTAGGAAATAAAGGTACTTACCTTCAAAAAAGAATTGGTTGACAACCCTATCAAATGATCTCAAAAACTATTTATTCCCACAATCTTAAACTGAAACTGCGAGATCTACAAAACCCAAAAATCTTTTTTCGAGATGAGATCAGGTCAACTTTGACCTTTTAAAAGGTCAAGGATGACCTTAGGAAAATGAAGGTCGACTTTGACTTTGTTCATGGATCTCGGAAGTTTGGCGAAAAGGGTATCCAAATCTACTCTCAGATCCAAAGTTCCACACCTGTACCTGCAAGAAAAAGAGAATTTTTGGTTATTTGTTTGGGGGGTTTGCCTCAGTCAAACCCCAATTTAGGAATTAACCTTGAAATTGAATTGAAATTGCTAGAGTAAACAAAGTAAATGGAACAATTCACCTTGCTTGAGTTGAAACCCTTGTGGAGGATTTGAATCCTTGAATCCACAAGAATGGATGAATGTAGAATCACATATAGGACGTCTCCAATTAATTGTCTTTAGATCTTCAACACCAATCTTGAATGGATCTTGAACTTGGAAAAGGCTTGAATAGAAAATGGATGAATCTTCAACAAGAAAGCTCCATAGAGCTTGAATCCTTCAATGGCTACTAATGGATCTCCTTGATGAATTGGATGCTTGAATGCTTGAAGGCTTGAATGCTTTCACTTGAGAGCTTGATCATGAAAGTGGATGATGAAAATCAGAGAGGAAGGCTCCCTTTTATAGTGATCTAGGGCACAAGAGGGGCCTCGTAGAAAACAATAATTAAGGGCCCATGGCACAAAACTCTAGAGAGGTGCACATGGAGAGGAAATTAAATTAATGTCTTGACACAAAACTCTAGGAGGGGACCACCCTTAATATAGAAATAAAATAATTATTTAAGAGCCTTGTTACAAAATTCAAGGTAAGGCCAACCCCAAAGTTAATTTGAGTATTAGGCACAAAACTCGAGAAAGGCTAATCTCCAGTAATAAATTAGGAATCCTATACAAATATCAAGAAAGGTCCACCTCAAATATTAATTTGAGAATTTGATGCTTAATCTGAGAAATAGTGGCCTCGAAGAGGTAAAAGACAAGTTTTTGATAAGATCCTAAAACTGGAAGCTAACACCGAAGATCCCAAACCCTAGGGTCAAGGTCGAGGTCAACCCTAACTAGGTCAGGGTCAAGGTTGACCTTGACCTTATGGTCAAGAATCTCAGGTTCACAGTTTAGGATGGAAGAAAATGCTAGGAAGAAGTGGAAAATGGGGTAGAACAAGGGGAAAAGCCAGATCCAAGTCGAGTATCCATTCAAGGCATTCGAAATGACCCCAAACCATTACTCAAAGGGCTAAACGCTCTTACCATGGAAGTGCTTCCATTTTAAGATGATACAATTCTATTGAGTAATACAAAGATCACTTGGATAGTGTGTTCAGTGATCTTACACCTGAAGCTGTTTGGGCAGTGCGTCCTTCTATCTTCCATAACTCCTAATAGAGTTAGAATCTCTTAGCAGGGAGTCAAAGTCTCCTAGAAGGGACTAATATGTATTGAATGTATTTCATAAGACTCCTAACAAAGTCCATCCTCTCACAAGGAACTTTCATATTAGTGCATCTTTTGTGGGCATCATTCCCACCGGGGTTTACTCTTTGATCAAGAGGTTCCCTAGTCAACATATCTTGTGTCATTGTGTTATTGTGTATGTATATCTTTCTATGGTTTTTTATTACATTGCTTAGATGGTTAAAATCTATTGAAGTTGATAAAAGTTGTATTTATCTGATAGCTAATTCACCCCCCCCCCCCGCCCCCTCCCGCTATTAGTTATCTTGGTGGACTTTAATTTCTAACAGTTGGTATCAGAGTAGCAAGTCCTTGAAAGAAAAGTTTAAAAAATTAAGGAGATCCATGGCGAGTCATTTCAGGAAAGAAGGCCCTAAGTTTGATGGAGTAAATTTTGACAGCTGGAAAGAAAAGATGAAGACACATTTACTTTGTTTAGGACTAGGTTATTGGTTAATCACAAAGAATCAGAAGACTATCATTGATGAAGACAAGATTGAAGAATGTACTAATGAGGAAAGAGATCTATTCATGTGTAACATACTTTCCAGAGAAGCACTTTTATCATCCCTTCCGTAAAATGAGTACCGTCAGGTAAAATATCTAAAAACATCTCATGAAATTTGGTTAGCTTTACAATCTTCTTTTGAAGGTGATGAACATGCAAAGAAAGTTAGATTATATAATTGGATATGTGCATTTGAAGATATAAGAATGATGGAAGATGAATCTATTAGAAGCTATATTTGTAGAATGTCAAAAATTGTTGCAGGTATAAAATCTTCTAAAGGAACCAAGACAAAGAATGTTGTGATATGGAAAATTTTGAGAACATTGACTCCTGCATTTAAGTAGACAACACAGATGATTGAAGAAGTTATACTTTGTACTGAGAACTTCACTAGAGAAACTCTTCTTGGAAGATTAGAAGCAATATAGATGAACTTGAGACAATCGGGAGACTTACCTAGAATGGAGACAACATTCAGTGCACTTAGTGTTCACCCTACTTTGTTAGGAAGCATCAGTGTAAGAGGAGATTATGCTAGTAGCAGTAGATCTAGAAATGAAGAAGATATGAAGATTGAAGAAAGTATTGCCTTGCTTGTGAAAAGAGAACCAGACAGTGAGAAATTTTTTAAATGTTGGACTTGTCAAGAATATGGTCATTTTGCATCTAAATGTCCTAAGAGAGTTAAGAAGTATAGAAATAACTTTAAACCTAGAAGATCTAAAGAATATTATTATGCTAATGATGAAGAATTTGAAGCTAGTATGGAGAAATATTTAAGTGAAAGTGATAATGAGAATAATGATATAGGATTTGTAGCAATAAAAGAAGAAAATCCTGAAACATAAGTTAAGGAAGAAAAAAATTTAGTTTCTCAAGTAGAAAAGAAAGCTGATTGGATTATAGATAGTGGTTGTTCACATCATATGACTGGAGACAAGGAGAAATTCATAAAGTTTAACAATTATGATGGAGGAGTTATTAGAGTTGGAAACAATGCACCTTGTTTGATAAAAGGTATAGGATCTATTACTCTTGATGGAAAGACTGATACGGATGATGTTTACTTTATGGATGGATTGAAACATAATCTTTTGAGTGTTGGAAAACTAGTTGATAAGGGATATCAAGTTTGGTTTACTGAGAAAACTTGTGTAATCAAAGACAAGGATGGCAACTTGATTGTTACTGGATCTAGAACCAGATGTAATGTATTTCAGTTGAATCCTACTGAGATGACATGCTTGATTACTAAGATTGATGATAGTTGGTTATGACACAAAAGATTTTGTCATATAAACTTTGATAATATTGTGAAAGTAAGTACTACACTTGCAGTAAGAGATTTGCCTAAGATTATGAAACCTACTAACATGATTTGCAAGGAATGTGTGATAGCTAAACAAAAGAGAAGATCATTTCCCAGCAAGAAGTTTACAATAGCAGAGAAGTTGGAAATTGTTCATACACATTTGAGCAGTTTTATGATTCTTGTTGATGATTTTAAAAGAATGATGTGGATTGCATTTCTTAAAGAAAAGTCTGAAGAATTTGATAAGTTTAAGATTATTAAGAGAAAAGTTGAGAATGAATCTGGAATGAAGATTAAATGTTTGAGATCAGATAGAGGTGGAGAATTTACTTCAAAAGAATTTAATATTTTTTGTGAAGTGAATGGTATTAAGAGATAGTTTTCAGCCCCTAGGACACCTGAACAAAATGGTATTGCAGAAAGAAGGAACAAATCAGTGACTGAAGTAGCAAGAGCCATGCTATTTGAAAATGACTTGGCGAAGATATTCTAGAGAGAAGCAGTGAAAACAATAGTGTATACAATGAATAGAGTACAAATCAGAGCAGATATAGACAAGACACCCTATGAACTATGGTTTGGACACACACCATCAGTTATGTATTTTAGAATTTTTGGAAGCAAATGTTATATTAAGAGAGATGATGATATTGGAAAGTTTGATCCTAGAAGTGATGAAGGTATATTTCTTGGATATTCATTGAAGAGAAAATCTTATAGATGTTATTGTTAGTGTTAGAATTCAAACACTTATATAATCTTTTCTCTTAGTGGAATATCCTAGGAATATGCCTTCATCACTTTTTATATCAAATTTTCCATTCCTATTGTCTTTCAGTATATTGCATTTACTACCAAAGAATCTAAAATAATTCACATTAGGTGTATATCCATGCCATAACTCAAAAGGTGTAGTATTTTTACCTTTTTTGATTTGTACTCGATTTAAGGTATAAACAGATGTACTTACAACTTCTCTCGAGAACTTTTGTGCAACATTCTATTGTATCATCAGTGTTCTAGCACAATCCATAATTGACCTATTTCTTCTTTTTGGTATACCATTCTGTGGAGGTGTTCTCAGTGTAAACATCTGTCTCTTTATTCCTCTATCATTGTAGAATAGATTGAACTCATTTGATATAAACTCTCCACCTCTATCAGATCTCAAACATTTCAAGCTTCTACCTATTTCTTTTTTAACTTTTCCCAAATAGCACTTAAACAACTGAAATGCATCAGATTTCTCCTTTAAAAGCATTACAGTCATAATCCTAGAAAAGTTATCAACAAATAGAATGAAATACTTATCAACACAATACCTCTTTACATCCATAGGTCCATAAAGGTTAGTATGAACCAATTCCAAAATATTTTTAGAATTATATGTCTTGCTCTTAAAACTAGACTTTGTCATTTTTCTCGATTGACACTATTTACACATCACATTATCAGGTTTCTTCAATCTCGACAAGCCTCTAACTTTATTCTTTTTACTAATATTTACGAGATTGTCAAAATTAACATGATATTGCCTCTTATGCCATAACAATACATCATCAAATTGTGCAAACAAGCATTTGTCTTCAGATAGGTCTAGATAGAACAAGTTACCTCTTGTCTGTTCTCCACTTCCAATTAGTTCACTAGTGGCATCAAATATTTTATCCATTCTGTGATGAAATTATACTGGGTAACAAGTGTTGTTCAACTGTGAAACACTCAAAAAGTTATAGTTAAGACCTTTAACCCAATAACCATTTTCACATGTGATCTTGTCAGTTAATCTAATTGATCATTTTCCTCTCACAGGACATGGTGCATCATTACCAAACTTAACACTTCTACCTCTATAATGATCTAGGGTTTCAAACTTACATTTATCACTAGTCATGTGATGTGATAAACCATTATCAATAATCCATTTATCACCTTTACTCACATAAGAAATAAGTATAGTTTTATCATCTTCATCATAATCATCTTTCATAGAAACATAAACAACTTCTATATCACATTCATCAGATTCACTAGTATCACTGTCAGTTTCCTCTTAAGCACCTTTTTCTTTGTAGTCTTTGTACCTTCGGTGATCTCTTTCATTTCTCTTTTCTTTGTACTTGCTTTCCCTTCTCCCATCTTTTTTAGTCCTGTCAAGGCATCTTGCTGCAATATGACCAAATTTTTTACATGAAAAATAGATTATAGGAAGTTTACCTTTATATTTCCCTTTCCTCTTTTTAGCTTTCTAGCCATAAGTGCATCAAGATCATCTAGCTCTTCATCAAAATTGTTACTATCACTATCACTATCACACACTTTTCTTTTTCCTTCTTAGACTTATACATAACTATTTGTGACTTGAATGCAATTTCAACATTAGGAACAATGTAGTTATCATAGTTAAACAACTCAAAAGTAGCAAGCTTACCAACAAGACTTTCCAGAGTTAGAACATTACCAGGGTTACATCTTGATTCTTGTATTGTAGAAATTTTGATAGCATTGGTAGGAAGCAAAGTCCTCAATACATTATCAATAACAGTTTCATCATCAATGTCTCCATTAGCTCCTCTGATATCATTCACTACCTCCTTAGTTATACTACAATATTGAGTAATATTTTCACCTTCTTGCATTTTTATTTCATCAAACTTACCTATCAAGCTTTAAGATTTGGCTCTCATCACAATTGTATCTCTACCATAGATAGTTGCAAGAGTGTCCCATATTTTCTTTGCATTTATGCAGTCCTTGATGTCTTGAAATTTAGGATAGCTTAGGGCAGATGCAATCTCCAACATTGCTTGATTGTGTTTTTGTTTTTCTTTCATCTCCTCAATAGTCAAAGGTGCAACATGTATAACATACTCATTTTCCACATAGTAATTTTCCAAATCACTAGTACCACTAGATGTAATTTCATCAGAATCTACCATGCAGGGACATTCTCTTTGTTTAGCTTCAGTACCTCCTTTTTGTACATCTTGATCATTAGCTTCAAGTACCATTAAAATTTTCTCTGTAAGCACCAACAACTTTGATACGAATTGTTAGAATGATTTTAGAGAAACAAAGAGAGGGGGGGGGTTCAAATCAGTTGTTCTCAGGTCTAGATGTACCAATTGAACTTTCTAGCACTTCAACAATCTCAAGTCTAATCAACAATTCAACTCGATCTCTATAGCATATATCAGAAACATATAACATGCAGTCCACTATCCAAAAGTAATTAACTTGCAGAATATAAAAATTTCAACAACATCCACATCAAAATCATTCACACAAGTATAACACTAGGATTTATAGTGGAAAACCAATTTGGAAAAAACCACTTTGTAACATGCTATTGATTTTCACTCTTCTAAAGTGAGCTCTGTGAAAAGACAAACCAGTTAAAGGTTTACATAGACACTGTTAGGTATGACCTTGTTAAAGGATTTAAACCACTCTGTCAGAAGTGGCATGGTTAGAGGACTTAACAACATTCCATTAGAATGTCACCTTGATTAAAGGATTTATACAATGATTGTTAGGTCAACCTTGATTAAAGGATTTAGACTGATACAATGGTTATAAAGTAACAATAGTTTCTGATCTAAAAAACATACAACTCACTTTTCAAATATAGATCCACTTTGCACATATGTTGATTTACTGACTGACTTGCATTACCATGTCCATCTCTGATTTGCTCGGATTTCACTTCAAGCAATCACAAATTTGTTCAGCTCTTTCACAATTTCACCTTCAACCTTCTAATTAGACTTATTAGTCAATAACATCCTCATCCTCGTACTCTGTAACCTCATAATCAGGTTTACCTTTATACCTCTTTGATAAGGTAGATCAATCTTTTTCTGCTTAATCTCCTCCGTAGATCTTAGGTTTAGGTTAGATTCATCGAATCCTTATTGTTAGGAATGAATACTGAATATATCCTATTGGGGAGTATTTTCTACCATTCTGTAGTAGTTTTTGTTGTATTCATGACTGTGATTGTCATTAATGTCAACACAGTGATCTACTGAAGATTAGCAAAGAAGTAGACAGTGTTTGAGCTAGCGCACATGGGATATTGAAGATGAAGCTATGAGGAGTTGAGGATTTACTCTATGATGTTCTATAAGATTGTGGTTAATAATGTGTATGTAAATTCATCTATTCATGATAGTTATGTGGAAATAAGTGGAAGCAGTATTTAGGCAGTGTTCCTGAGTAGCGGTTTGTGGAAATCACATGATATCTCCTAATCAGGATTGAATCTGATCATGAGAAGTTGAAAACAAGTTGAAGACATGATGATAGTGATGTGGACATGAGTGCAAGGTTTGAGGTCACACGAGTGAATAATTATCTTAATTGGAAGTCAAAAGTTTTGTTGAATTTTAATGTAACGTGTGGAAGATTTTATTTTGTAATTTGTATGCCGACTCATTTGTAATTATTTGAGTGTGGCATAAAGGAAGGAATTTTTTCCTTATTTTAAAAATGTAATTGTGTATGATATTTGAAAGTGAATTGCAGAATTGTGTAATACTTGTTGGAAGAGGATATGCGAATTATAGAGATCTGGTATTGAGATCTAATGAAGCAGTTGGTGTGGTTTGGCATAGTCAGAGAAGGAGTAATGAGTTGTTGAGATCAATAATCTTTTGGTATTATTCTATTGAGTAATACAAAGATCAGTTGGATAGTGTGTTTAGTGATCTTACACCTGAAGCTGTTTGGGTAGTGGGTCCTTATGTCTTCCATAACTCCCAATAGAGCTAGAATCTTTTAGCAGGGATTTAAAGTCTCCTAGTAGGGACTAATATGTACTAAATGTATTTCATAAGACTCCTAACAGAGTCCATCCTCTCACAAGGAACTTTCATATTAGTGCATCTTTTGTGGGCATCATTCCCACCGAGGTTTACTCTTTGATAAGGAGGTTCCCTAGTCAACATATCTTGTGTCATTGTGTTATTGTGTATGTATATCTTTCTATGGTTTTTGATTACATTCCTTACATGGTTAAAATCTATTGAAGTTGATAAAAGTTGTATTTATCTGATAACTGATTCACCCCCCCCCCTATCAGTTATCTTGGTGGACTTTAATTTCTAATAGTTGGTATTAGAGCGACAAGTCCTTGAAAGAAAAGTTTAACAAATTAAGGAGATCCATGGTGAGTCATTTCAAGAAAGAAAGCCCTAAGTTTTATGGAGTAAATTTTGACAGCTAGAATGAAAAGATGAAGACACATTTACTTTGTTTAGGACTAGGTTATTGGTTAATCACAAAGAATCAGAAGACTATCATTGATGAAGACAAGATTGAAGAATGTACTAATGAGGAAAGAGATCTATTCATGTGTAACATACTTTCCAGAGAAGCACTTTTATCATCCCTTTCAGAAAATGAGTACAGCGAGGTAAAATATCTAAAAACATCTCATGAAATTTGGTTAGGTTTAAAATCTTCTTTTGAAGGTGATGAACATGCAAAGAAAGTTAGATTATAGAATTGGATATGTGCATTTGAAGATATAAGAATGATGGAAGATGAATCTGTTAGAAGCTATATTGGTAGAATGTCAGAAATTATTTTAGGTATAAAATCTTCTGAAGGAACCAAGACAAGGAATGAAGTGGTATGGAAAATTCTAAGAACATTGACTCCTGCATTTAAGAAGACAACACTGATGATTGAACAAGTTATACTTTGATTGAGAACTTCACCAGAGAAACTCTTCTTGGAAGATTAGAAGCAATAGAGATGAACTTGAGACAATCGGGAGACTTACCTAGAATGGAGACAACATTCAGTGCATTTAGTGTTCGCCCTACTTTGTTAGGAAGCATCAGTGTAAGAGGAGATTATGCTAGTAGCAACAGATCTAGAAATGAAGAAGATAAGAATATTAAAGAAGGTATTGCCTTGGTTGTGAAAAGAGAACCAAATAGTGAGAAATTTTTTAAATGTTGGACTTGTCAAGAATATGGTCATTTTGCATCTAAATGTCCTAAGAGAGTTAAGAAGTATATAAATAAATTTAAACCTAGAAGATCTAAAGAATATTATTATGCTAATGATGAAGAATTTGAAGCTAGTATGGAGAAATATTTAAGTGAAAGTGATAATGAGAATGATGATATAGGATTTGTAGCAATAAAAGAAGAAAATCCTGAAACATAAGTTAAGGAAGAAAAAACTTTATTTTCTCAAGCAGAAAATAAATTTGATTGGATTATAGATAGTGGTTGTTCACATCATATGATTGGAGACATGAAGAAATTCATAAAGTTTAAAAATTATGATGGAGGAGTTATTAGAGTTGGAAACAATGCACCTTGTTTGATAAAAGGTATAGGATCTATTACTCTTGATGGAAAGACTAATACCGATGATGTTTACTTTATGGATGGATTGAAACAAAATCTTTTGAGTGTTGGACAGCTAGTTGATAAGGGATATCAAGTTTGGTTTACTGATAAAACTTGTGTAATCAAAGACAAGGATGGTAACTTGATTGGTAATGGATCTAGAACTAGAGGTAATGTATTTCAGTTGAATACTACTAAGATGACATGCTTGCTTACTAAGATTGATGATAGTTGGTTATGGCACAAAAGATTTTGTCATATAAACTTTGATAATATTGTGAAAGTAAGTACTACACTTGCAGTAAGAGATTTGCCTAAGATTATGAAACCTACTAACATGTTTTGCAAGGAATGTGTGATAGCTAAACATAAGAGAAGCTCGTTTCCCAGCAAGAAGTTTACAATAGCAAAGAAGTTGGAAATTTCTCATACAGATTTGAGGAGTCCCACAAGGACTAGAGGATTCTATGGAAAAGTCTGAAGAATTTGATATCTTTAAAAGAATGATGTGGATTGCATTTCTTAAAGAAAAGTCTGAAGAATTTGATAAGTTTAAGATTATTAAGAGAAAAGTTGAGAATGAAATTGGAATGAAGATTAAATTTTTGAGATCAGATAGAGGTGTAGAATTTACTTCAAAAGAATTTAATATTTTTTGTGAAGTGAATGGTATTAAGAGATAGTTTTCAGCCCCTAGGACACCTAAACAAAATGGTATTGGAGAAAGAAGGAACAAATCAGTGACTGAAGCAACAAGAGCCATGCTATTTGAAAATGACTTGGAAAAGATATTCTAGAGAGAAGCAGTGAAAACAATAGTGTATACAATGAATAGAGTACAAATCAGAGTAGATATAGACAAGACACCCTATGAACTATGGTTTGGACGTGCACCATCAGTTAAGTATTTTAGAATTTTTGGAAGCAAATGTTATATTAAGAGAGATGATGATATTGGAAAGTTTGATCCTAGAAGTGATGAAGGTATATTTCTTGGATATTCATTGAAGAGAAAATATTATAGATGTTATAATAAAAGAACTAAGACTATTGTTGAGAGCGCAAATGTTAAAGTTGATGAAAAGTTCAAAATTCAAGAAAGAATGCTTGATTATGAATCAGATGAAGGAACTCATCCTAGAACTAATCCAGAGAACACTAAATTATTATATGAAACTGACAGTGATTTGTTGAATGAAATCTACAGTGAATAAATCATTGAAGAACCTACAATAGAAACAAGAACTCAGACTGTGACACCTAACATGAATCTATCAAGAAATCATCCTATTGAGTAGATTATTGGAAGCATAGATAAAGGAGTTCTGACATGAAATAAGGTACAAAAATAGTTGTGTTTAATTTCTCAAATTGAACCTAAATCTACTAGTGAAGTCTGTGAAGATGAACATTGGACTAAAGCTATGAAGAAAGAACTAGATCAGATTGAAAAGAACAAGACTTGGGAATTGGTCCCTAGGCCTAAAGGTAAGAATGTTATAGGAACTAAATGGGTATTCAAGAACAAGATGAATGAACAAGGAGAAGTTGTAAGGAAAAAAGAAAGATTGGTATGTAAAGGATACTCATAGCAAGAAGGAATTGACTATGAAGAAATGTTTGCACTAGTAGCAAGAATTAAAGTAGTAAGAATATTTTTGGCTTATGTAGCCCATAATAAATTCAAAGTGTATCAGATAGATGTGAAGTCAACATTTATGAATGGAGAATTGGAAGAAGAGGTCTACATTGAGAAGCCTGAAGGTTTTCCTTTAACTAAATAAGGAGATATGGTATGTAAACTAAAGAAAGCTTTATATGGACTAAAACAAGCACCTAGAACTTGGTATGCAAGATTGGATAAGTATTTGTTAAAATTAGGATTTACAATAGGCATAGCTAATAGAAACCTATACACAAAAGAAGTTGAAAATGGTTTGTTGGTTGTAGTTATTTTTGTTGATGATATTATCTTTGGAGGAGAAGATGAAGCTAGTGATAAATTTGTAGATGAAATGAAGACTAAATTTGAAATGAGTATGATTGGTGAAATGAAATAATTTTTAGGATTGCAGATAACATAGAACAATGATGGTATCTTTGTAAGTCAGACAAAGTACTTGAATGACTTGTTGAAGAGATTTGGAATGGAGAACTGTAAACCGGTTGGAACACCTATGGTAACCGGACACAAGTTATCTAGCACATATGAGACTTCTGTAGTGGAACATAAAAAGTATAGATCCATGATTGGAGGATTACAATATTTAACTCATATAAGACCAGATATATCACATGCAGTTGGAATTGTTGCAAGATTTCAAGTTGAACCCAGAGAATCACATTATGTAGCAGTAAAGAGGATACTGAGGTACTTAAGAGGCACAATTGAATATGGATAGTGGTATGAAAAATCTAATGATTTTACCCTATGCGCATATAAAGATGCAGATTGGGGAGGTAGTGTTGATGAAAAAAAGAGCACCAGTGGTGGAGCATTTTTCCTTGGAGGAAGATTGGTTTCTTGGCTAAGAAAGAAGTAGAATTGTATTTCTCAAAGAACATTGGAAGAAGAGTATGTGGCAGCAACAAGCAATTGTAATCATATAATTTGGATGAAACAAATGTTGAAGGATATTGGAATAAAATTTGTTGAGTCTATTGTTATACATTGTGATAACACCAGAATAGTTAGTATGTCTAAGAATCATGTATTACATTCTAAGACAAAGCATATAGAAATAAAGTATCATGTAGTGAGAGAGAAAGTGGTAGAGAAAGAAGTCAACCTTGAGTATATAAGTATGAAAGAGAAGATTGTAGATATATTTACAAAGCCTTTGCCTAAGGATATATTTGAGCATCTGAGAGGTATGCTTGGGGTTATGCCCCAGCCTACTTTTGAGAAGTGATGTAGATTATTGCATCCGTCTAGTGGTATATGAGCCTTATCTTTCTTCTGGACTGGATGTTGGTACTTGTTCTATGGGGGAGTATGTGTATCTGAGCTGAGTCATGATAGTGAATGTATTTTCTGAAAAGTGTCTTTTGACATTGAAGTTGTTGTTGACATAATGATGAAACATCTGTCATTGATGTCAATGGGGGAGAAGTATACATGAAAAACCATCTATTGGAGAGAATTGAATAGGAAAACGAAGCAAGATTTGATTGATGAAGAGGACTTGAAAGTATTTTTAGAGCAACAGTGTTGTAGTGTTTGTATTCATGGAACTTGGATGGTTTTTCATCTATGTTGCCATCAATGCCAATGGGGGGAGATTGTTAGGAATGAATTCTAAATTTATCCTATGGGGGAGTATTCACATCCATTCTATAGTAGTTTTTGTTGCATTCATGACTATGATTGTCATTGATGTCAACACAGTGATCTATTGAAGATTAGCAGAGAAGCAGATAGTGTTTGAGCTAGTGCACATGGGATATTGAAGATGCAGCTATGCAGAGTTGAGGACTTACTCTATGATGTTCTATAGGATTGTGGTTAAGAGAACATATAGAAATTCATCTATTCATGATAGTTATGTAGAAATAAGTGGAAGCAGTATTCAGGAAGTGTTCCTTAGTAGTGGTTTGTGGAAATCAGATGATATCTTCTAATCAGGATTGAATCTGATCATGCAAAGTTGAAAAAAAGTTGAAGACATGATGATAGTGACATGGACATGAGCCCAAGGTCTGAGGTCGCATGAGTGAAGAATTATCTTAATTGGAAGCCGATAGTTTTGTGGAATTTTAATGTAATGTGTGGAAGATTTTATTTTGTAATTTGTATGATGACTCATTTGTAATTATTTGAGTGTGGTATAAAGGAAGGAATGTTTTCATTATTGTAAAAATGTAATTGTGTATGGTATTTGAAAGTGAATTATGGAATTGGGCAATACTTGTTGGAAGAGGATATGCGAAGTATAGAGATCTGGTATTGAGATCTGATGAAGTAGTTGATGCGGTTTGGCATAGTCAGAGAAGGAGTATTGAGTTTTTGAGATTAGTAATATTTTGGTATTATTCTGTTGAGTAATAAAAAGATTAGTTGGACAGTCTGTTCAGTGATCTTACACCTGAAGCTATTTGGGCAGTGGGTCCTTCTGTCTTCCATAACTCCTAACAGAGTTAGAATCTTTTAGCAGGGATTCAAAGTCTCCTAGAAAGGACTAATATTTATTGAATGTATTTCATAAGACTCCTAACAGAGTCCATCCTCTCACAAGGAACTTTCATATTAGTGCATCTGTTGTGGGCATCATTCCCACCGGGGTTTACTCTTTGATCAAGAGGTTGCCTAGTCAACATATCTTGTGTCATTGTGTTATTGTGTATGTATATCTTTCTATGGTTGTTGATTACATTGCTTAGATGGTTAAAATCTATTGAAGTTGATAAAATTTGTATTTATCTGATAACTAATTCACCCCCCCCTATCAGTTATCTTGGCGGACTTTACTTTCTAACATCCATCATTATGTTCTTCATCTTTTCCTTCTAGATACATCTCCAAACTTCTCTTTGAATCCATAAGAAAATGATTTACCATGCATTAAATGCTCAATACAATTCATTAATAATGTCAACACAATTTACATATCCCAAGAATTCAACTATGTCAGTTGGGATTCTCAATTCTTTCTTCAAATGTAAGTTACTGACACTCAGTCAATAATGTGTTCTTCTCCTCCGTCATCACTCCGTATCTTAGTCACCACTACACATTGTCTTCCTCAACAAACACTGTCTTTGCTCGATAATTTCCTATCGCTCGATAATTACTAATGTTCGGTCAACACTAGATTTACTCCGCATATAATAGCACTTGGTCGACACTAACATCACTTGGCTTAAAATATATTTCTTCACTTTTTCTCGGTTAAGCCTATGTTTCCAGTCTTTCTTCTTACTTAGATAAACAACTCATTGCCTTGTCAATGTGCCAACTAATCAAGTACCCATTGAATTATCACATAAATCAACCTTTCCTTATGTCTTATTGTTATCTCCTCTTTTCAAATCCTCTTCATCAATCAAAAGATATGGTACTATCCTAGATAGAAATTGTCTTACTAGTTAAGGTTTGACATCAATGAAAATATAGTTCAATTGTTTCAATTGTAGTTTCCAACAATCCATTCTTATGCATGCCATCTAGTGCACCATTTCATAACCCTATCTTATCCTTTCCAATTCCAAATCTTTGAAAAATATGTTATCACATTCCATGGATAGTCCTTGACAACCCAAAGTAGTTACAATACTATAATAAGTGACCTTGGTTTTTTATCTATTGACCAACCCATAATGTCCCTGCATTGCTAGACATTCAGGGAAATTGAATACATCATTCTCAAGAAAATATTAATGACCTGAATTTTGTTTCAAAAAATCATATAATTTCCTGAAAAAACCACAAAAAGTCAAATATAATGTTGAAAAAATAAGTAAAAAGTGATGAAAAAAATAGTGAAAATCATAAAAAAATATTGGAAATGCCTAAATATCATAAAAAGTTTATAAAAAAATCCTAGAAATTGTAAAATATCCTAAAAGAATAGTAAAAGTTAAATATTTTAAAATCATAAAAATTAGAAAATCATAAAAATCCAAAACCATGTACATAATCATTTTCATGACATCAATAAATTGTCCCTTTCAACAAGATGGACATCAGAGTAGATGCAGTGTAAAGACCCGTCAAACATTGCACTTAACAAAATCATGCATCATCAAACAATCTATCCAATCATGTCAACAATCGATCAAATTAAACTTGTCCTCTCAATTAACACTAATCAATCCTTTATCAAACCTATCATTTGTCTTATGCAAGGTGTGGTATACTTAAAACTAGATGATATCTATCTTAGATGAGGTACTTCATTCCCGAAACTAGCCATCATCATCATAAATCAAACAAACTATTAACTTTGACAACAAGATCAAAATGTTTGTTGACCCTCTTGGTTCAGTGAGTCTTCTTTTTTGTTGATTTATATTTTTTCATGTTTCTATGCTACTCAAGGATATACACAAGTGATGAGAGTGGATGGGATGGTTCATGGCTCTTTATTTTTATTTTTGTCTTTTGTTTGCACAGGGTGTTTTTATGATGTTTTGGGGAAATCATGTCCAATGCTTCAGGATGGATGAAAACATTCCTTGTCTATAGTGTATTTTTTTTAACGCAAGGGGTTGCATCATCTTCCCAACTTTTTGTGTCATAGTGTGATGCATCTGTTCACCATATTATGTAAAGCTATCTAATAATTAAGTACACTTATGAAATCATCACTACTAATTATTCTTGATTTTCTCATTGATTTCTTTATCCATATAATCTTCTTCTACCAGTATTTTTCTATCATTTTCTTTCCAAAAACTTATCCTCATGTCAATTTCCACCCAATTTTTTGAGGGGGTATCCTACCTCCATTCTTTCAATCTAATAGGGCATGATCTTTTATTTTTCTTTGAAACAATGCTCAAAATCACATTATCGCAAAGAGGGACAAAATGTAGACACTAAAAAATGGTCCATGCCTATGATCCCCTTTTTTTAACATGTCTTTTATATTGTGTATTTAATCTTTATCATTCACCGATATCATGTCATTCCTCATTAATTAAGAATTATTTAATTAATTACTAATATTCATCCCTAATTTTTATCATAATTTTATTGATTTGACCTAAGTAATCATTTTTGAACAAATGATTCTCATCAAAATCTGGTCCTTGTCATGTCGATTTCATCAAATTAAATAATTTTCCCTCTTTAGGGGTAGACAACCATTATTCTATTTGTAAGTCCTAGCTTTGGTAAATAAATCTCATTTATTTATCCATTTTCCTAAGTCTTGTAATTAATTACTTTATATTAATTAATTGGCTAATTTTGAGTTTTTGGAATTTCCTAATTCCTAAATTCCTAATTAATAATTTGTGAGAATATTGAATTTTTAAATTTAAATAATCTCTCAAATTTCCACATTGGATTCTATTCCTTAATTCTAGCTTCTATTTCACCTAATTGTTCTTTCATCCTAGATTCTAGCCTCCACCTCCTATAATTTAGCTTCTATTTCTCTTACACCTCCCCCACATCATTTTAGCTTCTAATTTCTCTTATTGACCCTAGACAAGGTGTAAATATGCAACCACAAGTTTTGACCCAAATATTAAATATACACCTCAAGTGAAGAGACACAAACATTTTTTGATCCAAGACAAAGTGCACCTTTGAAAACTAATGTTTTGACCCAAACCTCACATTTTCACTACTAGATCACACCAACACACAAATGTTTTTTGACCCAAGAGAACTTATATTACACCAATCAATAAGGTTACACCAATCAATAAGGTCTTAATCTAGGTATGAGTTCCCCTACACACACATCACCAAGATATGGTATGGTTCAATGGGGATCCCCACCATACTTTGACCCAACATTTATACCTATGAAACTAGGATGTGGTACTATTCTACCAACACCTAAAGATAAAAATAAAATAACATTCAAACTTGGTCAAAAGCCTCAAGATAGCCTCAAGATTCTTTCCTACAAGGATCTTAATGTCAAAGGGAACCTATATATTATCCTAGATTTAGTTATGTTAGATCTAACTCACTAACACTATTTGAAAAGGAACCAAGTGACCCATCTGATACTTCTTCAAAATTAGACATATCACAAGAAAGTCACATTTCCTTTATGGATTTACCCAAGGAATAAATTGAGAAGGAACTCAAGGACAAGAAAATTTAAAAAAAAATTTGAATATACAATGATCAAATATGTGAAGCGATAATTTAAAATTTTAAAGAAAATGAATCGAGAATTATTATTGGAAGATATAGAATTGAGAAATAAAGTGAAGTCTACTTTGGAAGAAAGTCAACCCAAGTTAAGTTTGGAAAAAGAAAAGGGGAAGTAAATTTTGGATCCATCCACTATGCAAGCAATGCCAAAAATACCATGAAAATAATTAACTATTGAGATTCCTATAAAGACTACCTTTGGACAAGTCAATAACCCCTTTTTTGATACAACATCTCCATTGCCTCAAGGAATAGTTGATGTTATCAATACTTCCATTGTTAATTCAAAAAGGTCATTAAGAATTGATTTCAAGGAGCACATACAAAAAATTCAAAAAGAAGTACAAAAGGAAGCCTTTATATTTTCTATGGGAATGTCAAACATGCCTTCATTAGAAGAAAAGAACACACAACCAAGTGACCCACTTTTATTGAATTATCAAAAAATGCAAGAAAAGAATTCAACAATTATACCACCTAAAGGGCCAAGTGAAAGCACATCAAGGGTATACATTCCTTGACCAACAGATGCATCACATGACATGACTAAAACAATTATGAAAAATATATTGATTGATAAAAAAAGAACATCATTGATATTTCACCAATACGATGAAATGTTCCACAATAATAACATGTAAAAATAATAGCCCAAGAGAATCACTCTAAATCACGCAAGAATAAACTCCAAAGTATCGGTAGCATACTTGCACCATTAGGATATCAATAATAATCGAGACAAGAGAAACAAGTGTGAAGAGTGTAATAGTATCAAGTAGGGCAAAGATCTCAACCAACATTTCAACATGTTCAATACCTGCCAAAAGTGCAATAGGTATATCAATAAAAATTGTAACAACACCAATTCCCACAATATCAACAACATGTGCCACAATAATATGAAGAAGTACCTTGACCAAAAAAAAAACTCATCTAAGAGTTCAACAAGTGGTGGAGCCTCAACAATATTCTGGGCAACAAATGGCACAGTTTCAACCATTTCAATCACATCAATATTTTCTACAATATCATAAACAACAACTGAGACAACATTAGAGTGTCGTTATGGCACAACTTGAAGATCCTTCTTTAGAATCATCGTATTTATAAACTCTAAGAGAGTCACACTCAAATTGATATGATCATCTCTTGCCTAAAGGAATAATTTATAGACAAAGTGGATATCAAGCAATGAATGATACATTAACAAAGCCATCACCTAATGTTGAGATGACTCAATAAATTAGAGAATTAAGGAAAAAGATAGAACCATTGGAATTGAAAGTAAAAAAGATAACATATATAGAACAATATTTATGTCTAAATCCATTTGATGAGAGTTTGTATATGCCTCCTTTTCCAAGAAATTTGGAAGCACCAAAATTTGAGAAATACAAAGGGAAAGGCAATCCTAAAAATCACATTAGGGAGTTTTATAATGCTTGCCTAGAAGTAAAACATGATGATACGTATCTCATGCATCTTTTACCTCAAATTATTGGTAGAAAATTAATGGAATGGTACTCTAAATTACTAGGGAATATAAAGTCATGGAGAGAACTAGATGAGAAGTTCATTTCTCATTTTGCATTCAACATATCAAATGAGGTCATATTGACTGATTTATGCACAACACAACAAAATACAGGAGAACCATTCATGACATTCCTACTTTGATGGAAAAATGTCATCACTCAATACTCAATATCCTTTTGAAATTATAGAAGAAAATTAAGTGTACTTTCTCATTGAAAATCTTGTACCAAATATGATATATGAGCTCAAGATCAAAAGTCCTAGTACAATTGCAAAGCTCATTAAAAAAGGAATGAACATTGAAGAGGCTCTTATGTGAAAAGGCATACTTAAAATCAACAAGGAAAATAAAAACATGAGAACTTCAAATGAGAATGTGAAATTATGGTCTCGGAACAAGAACATTACAAATGACAATGTCATTGATACACATATGATTAACACTACACAAGCGAAAATTAGCCTCAAAGGACCAAGTGCTCAAAACACACAAGTAGTAAATTAACCACCACCACAAGTGCAAGTAATGAATACCACACAAAAAACTTAGAAAAATTAACCTTCAGGAGATAAATATGCACCTCACAAACTACAAAATATACTAAAATCCCAAATTTGGGAAACAATTGACAAAGGTTCCAAAATCAATATTTAAAATCAAATGGGTGAGTTTAGATCACAATAGAAATTGTTTGGAATGTTGTCAATACATTCCAATACCATGATACTACTAAAAAATGGAGTAATATTAACTCCAACAATTCAATCATGACAAACATGGAAACATATAGGATTTGGATGGAACACAAAATGATGTGCCCACAAAAAAGCCAAAAAATCAAACATAAAATCTAGCTACAAAATAAAAACCCATATTCCCTTAAGGCTCAAATAAACCTTAAATCCAATAAAATTTTGAATTTGACTCCGTAGGAGAAAATAGATAGCCCCACAGAGGAAATTTTCAATTAAAAAACCTCTCAATAGATACAAACCCAATCGGGTGATAAAACCTAAGGGAAAGTGGGGCTCAAACACTAATTACCATCCCAAAAAGAAAATAAAAATAATAATCAACTGAAATAGATGAGAAAGGAATAAAATACAATAAGCCCTACCTCACACTAGGCCATGGACATGGAAATAGACAAAAGACAAGAAATTCTTAGTAAAATAGAGAATGAATCCACAAAAAGGAAAGCAACAATGACACAAATCCAATGAGTTGCTACTCACGCAGATTCAAAAAATAGATCAAAATTAATGAACACAACAAAGTTTTTCTCCAAACCAATTTGGAGAAAAATAAAAAATCTCAAAATACAAAAGTGAGGAAAAAGAGTTGTTTCCTCCAATATCAGTCACTTTTTTGCAAAAAGGCCTAGAAAGGAATTAAACCAAATCACTTAAATAAAAATTAAACAAAATATAGAAATTTGAAAATATATTAAATTAATTCCAATTAAATGGAATTCACTACAAAAAATTAGTCAGTAAATAAAACTAACTTCTAAAGAATTAAATCAACATTAAAATTCTATCATCATCGTGACAACTATAGAAACTCTAAATGAAAAGACATGAATACAGGTATAACACAATATGCATATAAAGTTTAGATTTACCTACACGTATTAGAGGTATACTATAAATTAAGGATAGATGACCATACAAGGATGATATTAGCTCAATAATGAATGATCTGTGAAACTATCTCCTGTGCCAGCATTGGGGATAATACACATTCAAACTTGTAGCTCACGTGGTACAGTGTCTAGTACTTGTTCACTGAAACATGCATGTGTATCAAGTGCAACTACACATAGAATACAAAGCCAAAGAACATGCATATAGTAATCAAATAATGAAGGGGATCAAAACACCATGTAGATTTCATAAATGAGTGATACGATTTCATCCCTCTTCGTACAAGCACAACAAGAAGGATACATAAGAATAGTAATGCAGTCATAATTGTAACCAAAGCATCAGTTGTACACACTATCTAGGCAACCATTTTAGGGTGCATACATAAGTAAATTGTAAACATATACATAACCATCATCAAATACCCTCATGGAATCTACCAGCATATACATCAGCTATGCATTATCAGTAAAAACCAACATTTAAGCATCTCAATAATAAACTCTTCTACTAACTACATCATTTATCCTTAAACAATATTAATTAACACTAATGCCACTAACCATATTCTAATATATATATTGTGATTCTTCTAAGATAACATATGAGCATCATCAGTTACCATCTACAATCATCAATTAATAACAAAATATCATCAAAGATCCTTAACTAACATCATAGTATTTTAGTTGATGGAACATATATTTATTGCTACATTAACTAGTATTTAATATCAAGTATACTTACTTTATTTCATTGGCAATCAAAGGTCCAAGATTATATTGCCTCTTTTCCATGACTGGGTTGGAGTGACACTAAAAAATTGGTTTGGCCTTCTAGCACCCTCTTTTGTAGGTAAATAGGACAAAAATAATAAAAATATGAGAAACTAGTGTATGTTGACACCACCCAAACAAGGATGGGTGAAGCTCAACTTTGATGGATCCTTGAGAGGCAACCTAGGAGCTAGCTGTATTATTCACTCATGGGATGGAAAATTTATTTGAAAATATGCCAAGTCTTTAGAGATAGATATGAATAATATTGCAAAATTAAAAGCAGTCTTAGAAGTTTTGAAGTTATGCATGTAAGGAATCAATATTTAAGAATGTGGAAATAGAAGGGGATTTGTCTATAACTATTAATACTCTTAGAATTGGAATTCAAATTGGTGGTTGAAATCACTATTGGATAAGAAATTAGAAATATTGAAATTATTTGAGAGTATCACTATCAATCACATATATAGAGAAGGAAATGGAAAGATAGATAAATTGGAAAACCTTGGTGCTAATGGTCAAAACATCAGGATAATAAATGATAGATAGAGAAAGTAGACATCTTCCTAAGTAGATAAAAAAATTGAGGAATGTTGAAATAAGTAAAATAAAATTAGGCAGGTCAATATTCAGAGAACTAATAAACTTATCGAAAAATCAAAGAGCTAAAGTGATTATACTACTAAGAAAGTCATAGAAAGATAAATAGCCAAACCAAATTCAAAATAAGATGAAGGAATTAGAGGCAAGGATTGAATCTGAATTGAGGATAATCAATTTTTTTAAAAATAAATGCCAAGGAAATTGGATGAATCATTGAAGCATCTTTAAGTCCAAATTCTAAGTTAGGATTATCCTTAACTTTAAGATGGGAAGAGAAATGAGCTCATTGGAGGATAATAATAGGTGGATACTTGTGAATAACATGAATAATAACCTGATATGGATGAAGTGTTAAGACTACAAGTAAGGAATCATGGATACAAAAATGATCTTTTGATATAATAAAGTAGTGGACTTCGATAGTAGATCCTAAAATGGGACTTTGATAGAAAATCCAAGAAGGGGAAATGGATGATTAGATGTTTACTATATGATGACATAGTAAACTTGAGGATATAGCAAAGATAGACTTGAAAGGAAACTTGGAAATAAATCATAGATCAAGATCCATGAAGGGTTAATAACAAGATGGATGCTTCAAGGAGATGAAACACACATACTTAGTTGAATAATTCTTTCAACATGAAATATTGATATAAACAAGATAGTTTTAAAAATTAAATTTTTTTATAATCAATCATTCTAAAATGAAAGATTTTTTTTTTAGACTTGAATATCCGTGTAGTGGGTAGGAATTTATATTGTCATTTTAAATGAGATTTTTTTTTTCAAAAGTGTCTATATATGATAGATATTTGTTAGTTGGTTAGAGGATAACAACAATTATTTGGGAGATGAATATGGGGCATTTATGAGGAGAATTAGTAGTTTGATGGAGAAAATAACTGGCAATATTTTTTAAAGACATTTTCATATCAATTATCCAAGATTTTAAATCCCTTTTGAGATTATCATAGTAGGAATCTCAAAATAGAGAGCATTTAATACATGAAAAGGACTACAAGTGCAATGATAGAAAAGAGATGGAGTGTAGAAGAAACAAGGTTTAGAAGCTGATCCATAAGGCACTTTGATTTTTGATGCAAGACTAAGAAGATAGAAAAATTTACCCTTTTGATTTGAGAAAGACCACACTAGATTTAGCAAGTGAAGATGTTAGAATCAGAGATGGACTTGGAACATACCTAAATTTAGCTACATAGATTATTAAGAATTCATGAATTAATGTACTATTAGGAAGGTTGGACAAGGAGTTAAAATGTGAATCATTCTAGTGCACATTTTGAAATTGAGGTTGATCTTCCATCTTTACCTTCATCTTGTTCACTTTTTATCCATCTCTTTTCTCATTTTGTGAATTGAAGAAATGTATGAATGGTCATAAAAAATTCCTTAGAGAAGTAGTAAAGTGATGATGACTGAAGCATTTTGAAAGGTGTTAGCTTTCTTATTTAAAACATCTTTTGGATATAAGTAGAGGTGGATCATGTTTTTTGTAAGATGTTGGGTTTATATAGAGGAAAAGCATCTAGTATATATAGTGAAGAGGAAGGAAGCTATGGGATTAGCTGAAGATCAGAATATGGAATCTCCCATTCTTTTTAAGGTGGAAAAGCCCAAAGACAAGGCACTTTTCTAGGGGTCATAACAAAGAAAAGAATGCAATAAATTCTAGATAGTCCACATATTATGCTGGTTAGAATTATATTGGGTAATTTGGGAAGATATTTTATCACAAAAGACCACAAACATAAAGTCAACACTAAATTATAGCGGTTTTACTTTCTATATTGCTCCATGCACGTGTGAGGAAAGAAAAGGTAGAGAGACTCTATAGGAAGGTTTTTTATAAAGATTTCCTAGAGGATATGACAAGGATTTTAAGAAACAGAGATGAGAATTTAACGATCCCTAGACAAAAGGACAATGATGTAACTATTATAAATGGACAACCCCAAAGAGATATCTAATTCTTGACATTGAAGATTACAGAGTTTTCAAAAAAAGAATATTTGGGATAAGAAAGAAGATACATTTTTGGACAAAGTTATACAAACTTAGACACAATGAAAGGCCATCTTGGATAAGAGACTTCCTTAAAGAAGAAAGTTTGGTTTCTAAGGTAGGAAGGGAGATGAGAATGCACAATATGGAAGTTGGGTTAGTGAAAACTTCAAAACGTAGGGACCACCTCCTCAGGATATTGAAAATTGGGACCTAGATTGGACAGAAGAATAGAAGCATTGAGAAGTCCAGAGGAGTTAAGGAGAACTAAACAAAAAAGAGGACAATCCACGAACAAATGAAGCTGATACATGTAGATATGGGAGAGGACGTAGGCGTCAATATACTAGTGGAATCTCTGCAACAAGATTATCATCAAGGAGTATTGAATAAGAAGCATTTCTATGGGGATCATAGCATTTTAGCTATGTTATGGGCAGTAGTAGAGGTTAATTTTATTGTTGTTTAACTTGATACAATAATTTGGTTTATTTTTGCATGGATTATTGAGATCACTCATTTTGTTTTGAGAGTGATTTGTACCTTTAGAACTTTAAGCTTTTAGATTTAGAATCCCTTAGGCTTTATGAGCTTTATGCTTTTCTTAATATTTTTGTATAAATCTAGACTTGGATTATTGGTTTTATCGTTTTAATATTTATATATTTTGAACCTTATAGTATTCATATTATCTTTTATGGCTATAGTCTTTAACTAGTAATAAAATCGTGCACTAACTTTAAAGAGCAATTTGTAGAGGTATTGACCCCATAGATATTAATTTCATTGCTTGTTTTGTCATAAATTTTCATTTTGAATAAATTAGTAATAATATTTCTTTATTTTGTCTAAAACTTTATTTTTAATAAAATTGATAATAATATTTTTTGGAAGTAAAAGTTGGAGAAAAAAGGAAGGAAAAACAAAAGCCACATAATACCTTAGAGCTACAAATATTTCCATCCCCTATTTTTTCAAAGCTTAATTTCAATTCTTAAAATGTAGTTCCTCCAAAACAAATATTCAAATTTAGCATTCGTCCATGATTGAAATTTACATATGTCTGCCTATTTTATATATATATTTAAATATATATATCAGCTATCAAAAGATTGAAAAATAGGTAGAGTATCTATGCATGCCATTGCCTGCGAGAAGATTGCATTCTTATTTGTGTTCCGTACTCTCAACTCTTTTTTAAGTTTTTCCGCTACCCTTATCAACACAGCTTCCTTTTAAGTTTAGAATGTTGCCCAGATCACAGAAAATTGCCCTTTAAGATCCGTTGACTTATGCCGCCTATGAAGGAAAATTTTACCCTGTTGAGAATCAATTGATGTTGCCAGCAAAAATTCCTAAAACGGAAGTTTTTGTTGGGTTTCCAAATTCGAAAATCAATAATGAACAGCGTAAATGAGCAAAAAGTGCCTCTGAATGGAATGTTTCCAAGAAAAAGCTGTAGAAAAAGATTTTTTTGAATCAAGTGATAGTTTTAAAGAGAAAAGTTTCCTTTTTGGGTCTCCAAATTCAAAGATGAACAAAACAGAGGGAAAGAGGCCTAAAACCTTTATTAAGGGTGTGCTTTCGCTGCATTGACTAAAGCAAAAATTGTCTGTTGAAGGTCTTTCAATCATTCTTAGGTATTTTGTAAATTGAGCTGCGTTGTAAAGAATCGTCATATGAGAAATATTCAACCCCACAAGTTTTGTTGTTGGATACATACATTGTTGAAATATTGGGTTGTAGTTTTGTAGTTACTTTGAACGTTCAATCTTTTGAGTTAAAGTTGAGTCGTTTCAGGGTCTTGTTTAGGGTTGTACAAGGAAGCAGAAAATCCTCGTTTTTTTGGGGGGGATTTTGATTATATTGGAAAATTTGCTTGCAAATCTGTTTTGGGAGTTCTTTATCTGAAATTGGGTACAGAAGGGATTAGTCATGGAGAGGTGGAGGGAAATTTTTGTGCGTGAGGAGGCTGATATATGTACTATAATTGAAAATGCCATTGCAGTTGCATCTTCTGATTGCCCTCAAGAATTGATGGCGAGGAGGGACAGAATTGCTCAGAGATTGTTCTCTTTTGGGTTTGTTAGGTGTGTGGAATGCCATGCATTGACATTGGCAGGTGATAACATAAAAGGAGTGTTTCTTCCAAGGTGTCAAGGACAGCAGGAAAAACAGGAGAGTCCCGTTGAGAGAAAGAGGGCTAGTCATTACAGCTATGATGAGGCTGAAGCCCTTACAGAGGTGATAGAGGAGGAGTCAACGATTCTCAGAGAAGTTGAGAGAATCATAGAGATTTTGTTAAATCCCGAGGAGTCACCAAATCAGGTGCATGAGTGTTTGAGAAGATTGGAGTTGATGCAGCTTTCTGTAGACACTCTTGAGATAACTAAAATTGGGAAGGTGATCAATGGATTGAGAAGACAACGATCAGAAAAAATGCGTTCCGAGGCTAAGATGATTGTCAGCGGTTGGAAAGTGCTTGTAGATATATGGATGAAGGCTGTTCCAGTAGGTCCATCTGTCAACTGTGTTTGTTCAGAAGATGTCAAAGATGATGAGAATGGCCTATTTTCTCCACCACTCGACGAGGGTGCCTTCTTAACAGCTCGGACTGCATCAATTGAAATGTATGAGATCTTTGCTGGAATGGATGATGATGGAAATCTTCAAGTTATTGATGGGAATGTGAAGGAACAAGGGGTCATTAAGTCGCATTTCCAGAAACAGCAGAAAAACAATTACAATAGAAATTCAATGAATCCATTAACTCATGGAATTGGATCATCTGTGCCAGTTATAAAGTCATGCAGAAAACTCATACCAAATGAGCATAGGGATCGAGTACAGCGGTTAATTGATTCCACCAAGAATCAAATGAGCCCTACTTCTGTTCAACCCCAAAATGATTATGCAAAGTTTGAAAGTGGTAAGAGAAAGCTTCATGAAGAATACCAACTAGCAGAGAAAGCAAAGAAGCCGCGCACTACTAAACTAATAGAGCTGAAAGACCTCCCTCCCTGAAAATGGGTCCAATCTCATAAAGCCACCGAAGACTCAACGAGGGTCACATAACCAGTAACAATTTGGAAGTTGCAGATGGAAATATTGAAGGGGTCAAATAGGTCAAGTGGTGTATATGTAATTGCTTAAAGAGAAACCATTATTCACTTATCTGCACTCTCTGTGTGATTTTTTACTTTTTACATTGATCAGAACTTATTTTAACATGGGAAAACCGAGTGAACAAGATAAGAAATTAATTATTCTTGAGTCCGCAAATATGGGAAATTGGAGCTGGATTGCTTGGCATTTACTTTAATGTTATTGTGTATAGATCTCTATCATTTTAATTTTATTTGTATCGTATGATTGATGTTTGATTTAATCTAGGCTTGTGATACATAATTCTTACAGGTATATGAGCCAACTTAAACATTTGTTTCATGTTTTTCATAAATTGAAAATAATACAAAATTCTAAATTAGAAATAGAAAAAATTTAACAAAAATTTAATATCATTTGATGTTATATACCTGAAACTTGACAGAATTTAAAATTAAAAAATAGTTATCAATAATTGTACTTTTAATTGTGATGAAATATAATTTCATCAATTAATATATCTGATTACTATCAACTATACTTTCACCTATTCATCTAATTTAAATAACTATTATACAAATATAATTATTTGATAAAAAAATTCAACTTCAATTATATACTCAAGATTTAGGTATCGAATTCAAAAATCAATCTGTAATAGCTCTTTACTAACTACTCATTTATTCACCAATGTTTTTAAGAAAATCTGTTACTTATATTTGTATATGAAATTGCTTATTGAGCTGCCTCTGAGTCACCGCGCTATACTCCATCTATCAAGTAGCAACAAATACTTTGATTCCATTTACCAAAAACACGAAAACTATATCGCCATGTAGTATCTATTTATCTAGAGTGTTTTTAAACAAGAACGTATCTAGAAAATGTTCTTTCAAGGGATGAAGAATAGTTGCAAAGCTGAAAGAATTAAGTTGTCTCGTGGAATGCACTAGTGTAAATGATAAACGCAACAATAATGCAGTGTGAAAAATCTTTAAAAAATGGTAAATATTCAGTTTGCAATGTGTATATTTCCTACTTTTAACCGTGTGAGGAAAATCTTTTTGTTTTTTAAAATAATAAATCAGTTCTTGTGTCAAAATATTAATTACATATTAAATAATATATTGAAAGATATAATTCAAGATTGTGAGAATTAAATTTAATAATAAAAATAAGTTATAATATGTTATAATAAAGATAAATGAACAATTGAAATCTATCTTATTAGTCCTTTTTGTAGGCTACGGGTAAAAAACCCACACACCCAAAGCAACAGTCACTTATATTATCATAAATCTGGTTACATATATGTTACAGATTGTTTGCTTGCAGATGTAAATTCTCAACCTCAGTTCTACAAATGTTGAATACTCGATCACCAAGTTTCACAGAGATTGATCATCTGCAACTTATCAAATATCTCAAGAGCATTAGTGCATCCCCTACTTGCTATCCTCTCACTACACCCATACCAACGAATCCTGTAGTGATTTATACACATCACAATTTGTTATGAAATCTGGTACTTAAACCATCACAAATGGTCAACTAACTCAACCTTTCCATTCATCGAATCCAACTACAACTACAACCGATTGAATACCTGAATACAATTGATTGAATAAAATCTATGAAAAAAGAGTCTAAATCCATAGTGCATCAAAATAAAGTATCGAATAAACATTTCTTAAATGCAGAGACTTGAAAAAGCTATGATGGGCTAGGAGTGAGGTCTCATAGTAGTACCTTTGTCCTATCAAACTCTCTTTTATCCTTATTCAACATGATAGACCATCAATATATCATTGAACCTAAAAGAAACAACATTCCATCACTTGTTAATTTTCCCTTTTTATTTCCTCATCTCTTCTCTGCAACACCATAAATAATAACTAACAACTTCGATATTTCCAAATTTTACTATGACTAAAAAACATCTCCACCAATAAATTTACTTATAAAATTGAAGTCATAAAATTAGAACCACTATGAACCTAGATATATATTATATGTTTTTGAAGTTTCATTAGATTAACATTTTTAAAAGTAACTCTACATATCTAAATATGTTCATGTTGGAGATTTTCCAGCAAGCCAGTGTTGACTGTATGTTTGTCATTGATGACAACATATGGTAAGTAGCATGCGTGGAAGACTTATGTAGTAAGCTTTGAGTATATGTAGCATGAACATGTTATCAACATGATATCATAGACGTAGAGATTAATTGTTAGTACAAATAGTTATGTAGTAGCTTGTGTCAGCAGTGTTCTTGATAGAGTTATAGGCAGTGTTCTGTGAGTAATTATCTGTACAGTTATCATGGAGCCTTGCGCATTTGGATATGTGATGAAGACATGTTATTATTGTTACATTTATGGACGTAGAGTCTGATGTGCAATAGAAGTGAAGTTATGCAGTCGCTATTCACCAGTTGCAAATTCATGTATTTATCTAGAAGAGTCGACATAGATTATATTGGTACAAGAGTTGCGCCTATCATTTTGGTATGCGTGCTTGGATTAGTGATTGGAGAAGAGTTAAGAATGCTTGATTAAGAGCGCATGATGTAATTCAGATTGAGGAGAAAGTATCAGTTAATTTGGTAGAGCTGATGGTGTGTAGCATGCATATACACTTATTGATTTGGACAGGTCCCAGTTTGTGTTGCGTGCTTAGTAGAGCCAATCGAGATGTTATTGGAGAGTGTTATTGTTTATCTAATATGATTTCAAGGTTGTTCTAATAGGCTGAATTGATTATATCATTTAGAGGAAAGATACTTATAGCCGGTCATTTGTGATCGCTAACAAAATAGCATGGAGATAAAAGATTAGAGAAGAGCAGAGAGTGCGGAGTATTGTGCCATCAAGAAGAGGTCAATGTGACAGAGAAGATAGAGTGTTCTATTCATTGGAACTAATCAAGACAACAAGTCTACCTCACAGTTCACCAAGATCTAGATATAGTGTGTATCTGCTATTCAGAAGGCTGCAGCCTTCACCCCTTTGAGCAGTGAGCTCTCGGATAGTGCATCCTCACCCCTAACAGGGTCAATCATAAAAGAGTCCTAACAGGGTTCGACCTTTGAATAGGTCACTATACTAAAAACATTTTAAAGATCAACTCCTAACAGGGTTGTAAGATCTTCTAACAAGGATCATTATACACTAGTTCAGTTTATTAGTGGGTGTTAATTCCCACCGGGGTTTTTACCTATTTGGGTTTCCCCATAACCAAATTATTTGTGTTATGTTTTAATGTTCTTTCATTATGTTTATGCTTAAAGTTTAAGTATACTTAATTAGACAAAGAATTGAAACTTGTAGATAACTGATTCACCCCCCCCTCTCAATTATCTCTTGGGACTATTCCTAACAATTGGTATCAGAGCCAAGTGCCTCGGAGAGAAATTTTAACAACTTGAGGTTGATGGCATGCTTTAGAAAAGATAGTCCTAAGTTTGATGGAGATAACTATCTTTATTGGAAGAACAAAATGGTGACACATTTGCAGTGCATTGCTTTTGAAGTGGCTATCAAAGAAGTTAAGATCCCCTCTCTAGTAGATCTTGCAAAGGAAGATGCTACTGGAAAGAAAAAGGATTTGTTCCATTAGAATGAAATAGGCAAAGAAGCCCTTATCAGTGCATTATCTGATAGTGAGTTTTCAGAGATAAAGAAAGTAGACACATCTTAGAAGATATGGAAGCACCTAGAAGACATGTTTGAAGGAGATACACAAGAAAAGAATGCACGCAAAAAGACATGGAAGAAAAGATACAATGCATTAGAGATGCTACCTGAAGAAGACATCAGAGCTTACAACCAAAGAATTAATGAAGCAGTTGCTAGAATCAGGAACAATGGTGGAGAGATCTCCGAGGAAGACATTATGGATAAGTTGATGACTACTCTTACAATAGAGTATGAAAACAATATCAACATCCTTGATGAGACCATGCAACTTACAAAAACTTTCAAGAGAGAGACCTTGATTAGCAAAATTTCAGCTTTTGAGATTTCAAAATTGAAGACAGAGCCTAAAAGTGAGACAACCTTCAAAGCATCAGTCCATGGTAAGAAATCTTTAAACACTTATGGTAATTTTGATGATGAAGATGAAGATAAAGAGATAGATGATATTATTGCTATGATTTCTAAGAAAGAAATAAAAGGAAAAGGAAAGTATGAAGGTTAGTTACCATTCAAATGTTTCTCATGTAATAAGATTGGTCACTTTGCATCTAAGTGTCCTACAAGAGTTAAGAAATTCAGAACTAACTACAAGCCTAAGTATACAAAAGAATATTACTATGCTGGTGATGGAGTTTTTGATGATGATTCAGTTGAAGATGAAATTGGATTCATTGCTATTATGGAGAAGATGTTTGATGAGATGGATCATGAAGATGAGAAAAAGGAACAAGAGCTAGCATTGATTTCACAAGCAGACATAAGGATAGATTGGATTGTAGATAGTGATTGTTAACATCACATGACAGGTGATAAAGATAGATTTGTTCATCTAGACAAATACAAAGGTGGCATGGTTAGATTTGGAGATAACACTCCTAAACCTATCATTGGTAGAGGAGCTATCACATTGGATGGAAAGAACAACACTGATGATATTCTTTATGTAGATGGTTTGCAACATAACCTTCTTAGTGTTGGGCAGTTGCTTGAAAAAGGTTATCAGTTGGAGTTCAAAGACAACAAGTGCATCATTAACAACAAGGATGGTGTAATGATTGCATCAGGTTCAAAGACTAAAGGTAATGTTTTTTAGCTTAATTCAGAAGCAAGTAGTTTTTTTGCTAAAGTAGATGACAATTGGCTATGGCATAAAATACTATGTCATATCGATTTTGATAACATAGTAAAGATAAGAAATGTAAAGGAAGTAAGAGATCTACTTAGCATAGAAAAGTCAGTTGATACTATTTGCCAGGAATGTGTGATGGGAAAGCATGTGAGGAATTCATTCAGAAGTAAGCATAATTTAGTAGAGAACAAGTTGGATCTGATTCATAGAGACCTATGTGGACCAACTCAAACAAGATCATACTATGGTGAAAGGTATTTCATTTTGTTTGTTGATGATTATTCTAGAATGACATGGGTTGCATTCTTGAAAGATAAGTAAGAAGCATTTGAGAAATTCAAAATATTCAAAGCTAAGGTTGAGAATGAATCTAGACTAAAGATAAAGTATCTAAGATTGGATAGAGGAGGAGAATTCACCTCTAACAAATTCTATGAGTACTACAAAGAACATGGCATAAAGAGATAGTTGAGTGCACCTAGAACCCCTCAGCAGAATGGGATTGTAGAGAGAAGGAATAAGATCATCCTTGATACATCATGCACCATCATGATTGAAGGAAAATTTGCACACACCTATTGGACAGATGTGGTCAATAGAAAAGTCTATACCATCAATATAATACAATTGAGGCTTGGCACATACAAGACACCTTATGAGCTATGGTTTGGTAATGTTCTCACAGTGAAATACTTCAGAATCTTTGGAAGAAAGTGATACATTAAGAGGGATGAAACAATAGGCAAGTTTGATACAAGAAGTGATGAAGGTATTTTTCTTGGTTACTCTACTAAAAGAAAAGCTTATAGATGTTTTAATTTGAGATTGAAGAAGATCATTGAAAGTTCTCATGTTAAGATTGATGAAAAGTTTATGGTTCAAGAAAGATATCATGATTATGTACCTATCATTGAAGAAGAACCCATTCCTTCCACTAGTGAGATAGTTGTTGAAGAGATGTTTGATAGTATTGATGTATTATTCAATGATCCTGAAACAAATGAAGAAGAAACTCATAAGGTAGATGAGATAGTATCACCTAAAGTTCCAAAGTTTACATCTAGATATCACTCTATGGATGACATCATTGGAGATTAGAGTGGAAAACTTACAATAAGATCAAAAGAAAAGAGTTCAGTAGGCAATGGAGTGATATGTTTACTCTCTTAGATTGAACCTTTAAGTGTTGAAGATGCATGTAATGATTCAGATTGGCATGATTCTATGAAAGAAGAGGGTATGCACAAGATCATGAGGGGCCAAAAAGTGGCGATGTGAAAAATATTCACTTTTCACTCATCCAAAAGTGCATGAAAATGCTTGTTGACTTTTTAGTAGGCTTGGGTGTTAGTACACCTAGGCAAACTTGACACCAAAGCACAATCTTTATCGGGTACCTGAAACCTGTGGCATATTTCAAAACCCGCAGGCCGTGTTTCTCATTTCTCTCATTGTTTTTAGTTTTTAAAATAGCTCCATATATCCGATACTCAATTTTTTTACGTATCTGATTTCCCCAACAATGAATTTGACTCCGTAGTATGTATGGTAAGTAAATTCTTTGTATATTTTGATTATTTTATTCATTTTGATGATAAATGTAGTTTTTTTGGTTGAAATAGGGTTTTATATTTATTTTTGTAATAATATATGAAATCAAATTGAAATTTAGATTTGTATTTTATTTAATCAAGCATGGCTAACAACAATGAAGAAAATAACCCTCTCGCACCAAATAAAGATCCTCAAAAGAATCCCCCATCTCAAAACCCTCGATCTTTAGAAGATTTGATACAAGATAATTTGAACACAATACGAGGTTTCCAAAACACATATTAGAATATACCTACATTAGGTCCCATGCTTTCCACCCTAAATACTATTGTTGAAAATATTGACACACTCACATTGCAACATAATGCTACTCTTCATTGGCATGATGATATGCATGCCCAATTTGATGATGGGCTTGACCATGATGGGATTGTGACCCTTAATATAACTAAGGAAGATATAGCCCCCCTTTTTGTGAATCCTAAAACTGGATTACAAGTTGACTCCAAAAAGCCCAAATTATCAATAAAATGGTGCACAAATGAAGCAATGCGCACACACTTTTGGGATCGTTGGTGGATGGTTTTTGATAAACCACCCCATAGCAATTTGGAGCTCCCTTTCTATTTCATAAAAAAATTGTATGCTGAGTTTGTGCTTGGTCACAATGTTAATTATTTTAGCATGAGGCCCAACATGGGTGTAGGTGGAGGAGCTCCTTAGACTAGGCCATTTTTCCAGCACAAAAAGGTCACTACCTTCATCCCCCCCACTGATGTCACACCCCCTCCTCCAGTACAACATCCTGATATCATTGCAGAGGCTGCCTCATAGACTATCAGGGCCATTCATTTGCTAAGTGCTTAGTTGATCATGCAAACCAGGTCAGTGTTGCCTCTTGGTCTGGATGATGTTGGCGCATCGACATATTGCCAGAGTTCACATGTATGCGAGCCCCATATTTGCATTATATGAAAGAATATGTTCCTCAGACCACTTACTGATGGTGATACATATCAGTATGTTATTGATGAGGAGGATATAGGAGATGCAACTGTAGAGGCTGCAACACCTCATGGAGCATCTAGATCTCATGAGAGTGCTCAGGAGGTGTATGCAGAGCCATGGACTCCTGTTGATATGGTAAGAGTAAACATTATAAATAAATTTGTCACATGAATTATTTAATTTAAAAATAATTTATTTATTTAGATTAGTTTTAATGATTGCATGCACTTATGTATATATATTTTTTCCATTTATGTTCAGTCGATGATAGAGGAGGAGTTGAGACAGGTGGATGACTCCACACTTTTAGCCATTTCATTTGGCCTTAATGCCTATATGGTATATTATAAATTATGTACCCATTAGTTTTTTTTATATCATTTGGTGTACATTCTTAAATATCTATCAATTAGAGCAATAAAATTCATACATTTACTAATATAATGTCATCTTATTGTACTCTTGTAGGCTATAGGTGATGTCAGTGGGGGGCACGAGGGGGTTCCTTCATTAGGTGTCGACAAAGGAAAGGTGCTTAATTGTTTAAGATTAATTATGCATGCATATGTATGCCACTTGTGTGTAGTAATAAATATTTTACTTTCACTTTATTGTATAGGGTTTGGCTCTTGATGATGTCTAGACATGGGTTCGGGAGCCTAGGCTGACAGGCATCTTGATTTGGAGTGATAGCCCGATTTACATAGACTTTTACAAAGGGTTATTTGTATTTTGTAACCAGGGTTGTTATGATGAAGTACATTTATATATAATTGAAAATATTTTTACTCTCATAGGTTACTCCCAGTGTGAGTGAGGGCACACGAGAATCCTTCGTATCTTTGTTGACCCAGCCCACTATTCTAGAGGAGGGATCAGCGAATGTAAGTTTTAATTTTAGCTCAATCAATTTGTAATTTTATTATGCTATCATCCTATTTTGTAGATTTATTACTCTATGTTACACCACTCTACTAATCTCATTATTGCAAATATATATTTATAGGTTGGAGTTGGTAATGGTGACATTGTCCCTTCGCTACCAAAGACTTATGTTAGGACACCTGATCGTGGTAGGCGTCTGAGAGGCCAGGTAAAAATGTTTGTATTTAGTTATAATTTTAATTAAATTAGTGTTTGAATTATGAATTATATATATATATATATATATATATATATATATCATATAAATTAAGCAATCTAACTTGGGTTTGAACTCATTTTTGATGCAGCATCAATCAGAGCCAAACACTTCTTCAAAGAGGTGACATTTTGATGATCCCCTTACGACATAGGATGTAGTTTTAGTTTTGTGGTCATTTAGAGATGCCACTTGGCACATTCTGAGATGGCATATACACCACATTGTACACCTTGAAACATTGATTTTGTAGACATTTTGAAATGACATGTGCCATAGTTGTATATGGAGATACTTTTGATACATTTAATACTTTCTATATATAGAACATGCTCATTTTTATGTTATATTTGCATCATCTTTTGTATACATATTTATTATTCATGTTTATGGAATTGAATGGTAAAGTTATATCTTGACTATGATTATCATTATGATTTAAATTATATCTTGTTGAAGTTACATCACAAAGACAAGTGCTAATATTATACTCTATATACCCACTCTACTCCATCACAGATCCCACAGAGCTTAACCCAACTTGTAATCCCACTTGAGCCACTTAGTACTACATTGTTTTATTACTATATATATACTCACTATGTATATAACTCATCATATTGGGGTTTACTAAACCCACAGAGAAATGTAGCACTTGTGCTATTAGGTCACTTGGGTTGAGCATGATCGCAAGTGTTCCAATGACTCTGTGGGAAGAATGGGGTTGCCACTGGCATTTACCTGGCCAACTAGAGTCAATGGAGCAGATGGCTCGATGCTAGGATAGATAGTTTGAAAGATACACTGTTGAGCTACTTTCAACTAACCCTCACTGCAAATTTTGGCATTGACTGAGATCGCCTTGCCAAATGCAAACGAAGTCAAATCACCCAAAACTAAGAGAGGTTATTGTAGACCTTGGAATCACAATCCTGTAGCCCTTGATGGTTTGTCAATACCTCTCATGAGGTTTGAGATACAAGCCTTGCAAGATTGTTGTCCAATTGTGCTTAGTGCACCTTGGGGTCACTTGGGTCGAGCGTGGTCGCGAGCATTCCAGTGACTCCGCGGGTGGAATGGGGTTGTCACTGGCATTACCCAGCCAACCGAAGTTGATGGAGTAGATAGTTTGATGCTAGGACGGATGGTTCGAAAGATACACTGCTGAGCTACTTTCAATTGACCCTCATTGCAAGTTTTGGCATCGACTGAGATCACCTTGCAAAATGCAAATGAAGTTGAATCACCCAAAAATAAAAGAGGTTATTGTAGACATCATAAACATGATCCTGTAGCCCCTAATAGTTTGTTGATACCTTTCATGAGGTTTAAGATACGAGCCTCAAAAGATTTCTACCCAATCATGCTTAGTGCACCTTGGGGTCACTTGGGTCGAGCGTGGTCGTGAGAGTTCCAGTGATTCTATTGGAAGAATGGGGTTGTCATTGACATTTACCCATCCAACCAGAGCTAATGGAGTGGATGGTTCAATGCTAGGATGGACAGCCTGAAAGATATACTGTTGAGATACTTTCAACTAATCCTCACTGCAAGTTTTGGCATCGACTAAGATCACCTTGCCAAATGCAAACGAAGTCGAATCACCCAAAACTGAGAGAGGTTATTGTATACCTTGGAAACATGATCCTGAAGCCCCTAATAGTTTGTTGATACCTCTCATGAGGTTTGAGATATGAGCCTTAGAAGATCGCTTCCTAATCATGCTTAGTGCACCTTGGGGTCACTTGGGTCGAGTGTGGTGGTGAGCGTTCTAGTGACTCCATGGGAAAAATGGGGTTCACTAGAGTTTACCTGGCCACTAGAGCCAATGGAGCAGACGGTTTGATGCCAGTATGGATGGTTTGAAAGATATGCTGCCTAGCTACTTTCAACTAACCCTTATTGCAAGTTTTGGCATCGACTAAGATCGCCTTGCCAAATGCAAATGAAGTTGAATCACCTAAAACTGAGAGAGGTTATTATAGAACTTGGAAACAAGATCCCATAGCCACTAATAGTTTGTCTATACCTCTCATGAGGTCTAAGATATGAGCCTCAGAAGATTTCTTCCCAATCGTGCTTAGTGCATCTTGGGGTCACTTGGGTTGAGCGTGGTCGCAAGTGTTCCAGTGACTTTGTGGGCAGAATGGGGTTGTCACTAGCATTTACCTAGCCAATCGGAGCCGATGGAGTAGATGGTTTGATGCCAGGATGGATGGTTTGAAAGATACGTTGTTGAGCTACTTTCAACTGGCCCTCACTACAAGTTTTGACATCGACTGAGATCGCCTTTCCAAATTCCAACGAAGTCAAATTGCCGAAAACTGAGAGAGGTTATTGTAGACCTCAAAAACATGATCCCATAGCCCCTGATGGTTTGTCAATACCTCTCACAAGGTCTGAGATACGAGCCTCAAAAGATTGCTACTTAATCATGCTTAGTGCACCTTGGGGTGACTTGGGTCGAGCGTGGTTGTGAGCATTCTAGTGACTCCATGGGCGGAACAGGGTTGTCACTGGTGTTTAGCTGGCCAACCAAAGCTGATGGAGTAGATGGTTTAATGCCAGGATGGATAGTTTGAAAGATACATTGCTAAGCTACTTTCAACTGACCCTCACTACAAGTTTTGGCATCGACTAAGATTGCCTTGCCAAATGCAAACAAAGTCAAATCGCCTAAAATTAAGAGAGGTTATTGTAGACCTCAGAAACATGATCTTGTAGCCCCTAATGGTTTGTGGATACCTCTCATGAGGTCTGAGATATGAGCCTCAGAAGATCACTACCTATTCATGCTTAGTGCACCTTGGGGTCACTTGGGTTGAGTGTGGTGGCGAGCATTCTAGTGACTCCATGGGAAAAATAAGGTTGTCACTGGTGTTTACCCGGTTAAATGGAGCTGATGGAGTAGATGGTTTGATGCTAGGGTGGATGGTTTGAAAGATACACTGCTGAGCTACTTTCAACTGACCCTCACTGCAAGTTTTGGCATCAACTGAGATTGCCTTGCCAAATGCAAACGAAGTCGAATTGCTCAAAACTGAGAGAGGTCCTTGTAGACCTTGGAAACATGATCCTGTATCCCCTAATGGTTTGTTGATACCTCTCATGAGGTCCAAGATATGAGCCTCGAAAGGTTGCTTCCAAATCATGCTTAGTGCACCTTGGGGTCACTTGGGTCGAGCGTGGTTGCGAGCGTTCCAGTGACTCCATGGGCGGAACGGGGTTGTCACTAAAATTTACCTGGCTAACCAGAGCCAATGGAGCAGATGGTTTGATGCCAAGATAGATGGTTTGAAAGATACACCGTTGAGCTACTTTTAATTGACCCTCACTCCAAGTTTTGGGATCGAATGAGATCACATTTCCAAATGCAAACAAAGTCAAATCGCCCAAAACTGAGAGAGGTTATTATAGACCTCAAAAAAAAAATCCTATAGCCCCTAATGGTTTTTTGATACCTCTCATGAGGTCTAAGATATGAGCCTTAGAAGATCATTTCCCATTCATGCTTAGTGCACCTTGGGGTCACTTGGGTTGAGCATGGTGGTGAGCATTCTAGTGACTCCATGGGAGGAATAGGGTTTTCACTAGCATTTACCTGGCCAATCAGAGTTGATGGAGTAGATGGTTTGATGCCAAGATGGATGGTTTGAAAGATACATTGCTGAGCTACTTTCAACTGACCCTCACATCAAGTTTTGACATCGACTGAGATCGCCTTGCCAAATGCAAATGAAGTTGAATCGCCAAAAATTGAGAGAGGTTATTGTAGACCTAAGAATCATGATCCCATAGCCCCTGATAGTTTGTCAATACCTCTCACAAGGTCTATTATACAAGCCTTGGAAGATCAATACCTAATCGTTCTTAGTGCACCTTGGGGTCACTTGGGTCGAGCATGGTTGCGAGTGTTCCAGTGACTCCCTGGGTGGAATAGGGTTGGCACTAGCATTTACAATGTCATGAAAGTGAACCACCAAATTATAGTCCACACCATTTTTAGTAACAAAAAATTTAACCCTTTTACTCTCTCATGCAAACTCAGAAAGCACGTCACTTATAGACCATAAAACACATAATGCATTACGGTACACTAGGCAGCTTGCAAGCAGTTGTGTTTTACAGATTGAGTAAGTAGTCCTTGAAAACATGTCCTTGTTTGTAGTGGAAACAATTAGGTTTTCATTTTGAAACAAGAGAAGACCCAAATGGGAAAGTATGCACACTTCTTTTCTTGACCTAGTTCCATTGCAATGACTGTTAGTGGTATGTTTGAAATTTGAACTATGAAACTAATAATGATTAAGCCAGTCATCACTCTACTTAAATTCAATTATTTTTAATATTCTGCCACCCCTCCAAAAACCCAATAACAAAGATTGAATAATAGCACATTTGTTTTTCTTTACTCTGGAATACCCTATTCATCGAGCTTATTATGTTTGAGGTTTAACTTCTATAGATTGTTTGAAATGATTAAAAATAATATCCTTAAAGCATTAGAAACAAAAATCAAACATGTAAGAATTCAAACCATGCAAATGACATGTAAGATCCCTTGTTGGGACTATTGGCCACCCATACATGATTTTGGTCATAATTCCTTATCAAGACTTCTAGGACATTTAACTTTTAAATCAAATTGATTGTTACAAATTTCCATTATAGGCTTCAAAAGATCTCAATTAACCATTAAGGATCCTTTTGTCCTTCTATCTTTGATTGGATCCATGGTGACCGTAGGTGTCTTCATAGGTGCTCCTGCATAAGTTACAATACACATACAAAACCAAGTTTATTGACTCAAAATACAATCTAAGAAAGGTGAAATTAATGTATTGAAATTAAGCTTAACAAACTTAGAAAACAATGCACTAAGTTAACTTGTTACCTAGTCAAGTGTTCCTAAATGGTCATCTCTTTGCTTCAGGGTCTCCAATAGGGCTTCATGATCAACAGTACTAACAGTCCAAAGTTCTTTTGTCTTTGGTCTTCCTTGATGCTTTGACAACTTGACATTTGTTTCTATAACAAGGTGTGAATACATGAGAATAGTTTTGTGCTTCTCATAGTCTTCAAATGTAGGAATTCCATTGTTTCTAATCATGTATGTTTTTAGCCATGTTCCCACAACAACAACTGAACCAGTAGGATATGTGAACCCATCACCATCTGTCATTGGTTGTACAAGATTCTATTTACCTCGTACAAAATGTGCTAACCAATAATATGACCTCTCATCATTTCTCTACGGTGAAACCAATGCAAAAACATCTCTTGGCTGCAGAGGATCTGAAAGATGGTCATACTCAACTGAAGTGTCCATGTCATCATTTCTTATAGAGAGTGTCAAAGATAAAGGAGTTAGATACTATGGAACCCATGTATCCACCCACTCACTTGACTCACAATGATCCCAATCATACTGAAAACACATGGGGAAAAAACAAGCCAACTCTCATGTCTAGATGGTCCATGTACTACTATTGGAGCTTTGGAATGAATGCATTTTTGAAGAGTCTTTCACTATTTGACAATCCAATCTATCTCCTATAGTTCCCTCCTCAACCAACCAAAAGAATCTATGGACTGTAGAATCAAGAGTCCCCCCTATGACAATGCTAAAGTACACCAATCAACAATAGATCAAGAATCAAGAAGTACAACACTTGAAATCCTCAATTACTCCTTAACTAGAGCTCTCTTCACACACGCACCTGCTCCATCATGCTCCCCTTTCCCATGCCCTGACTAAAAAAAAATCCAAATATGAGGTACACCTCTCTCCACATACATTCTACACAACCAATAAAACATTCTAGCATTCTTAAATTGACTAGTGCAATTATCCGACCAAATGAGATGCCTATCCATAGCAATACCATTTTCTTGCAAGAAGTCAAAATAGTTCTAGAAACAATGTTGAAGAAAATCATGAGAGTGAGACCTATCATCACTCATATAAAAATGGTAATCTCTGATTATCTTTCATTCATCTTTTTTCCTATTATGTGAATGTCTATATGTGATGTGTACAAAAATAGCAACCTAAATAGAATTGTAATATTGAGCTTGAGTCTCATTTTGGGGCTGCAATATATAGTTCTCCGCAAAGTATACAACGGATATAATAGTTCCAATAGGGAAAGTGTCCTTACAAATCCTGAATTGTTGATCCAACCATTGAGACCTATGACTATGCATTGCATACGTGTAAAAAATATTTTTCTTGAAATCTGAGATAAAATCAGCAACATTGTATTCTTTTGCAACTAACTCACATCTAGAGCCTTCATCTCCACTCTTCAATTTATATTTCACTGTTTCATATACCTTTTTTTGGATCAGTGTCTTTCCAAAATTGTGTTCCAAACCCTCATGAAAACATGTCCTAAACTTGGACAAGCCATCACATTCTCAGCACTTGTCATTTAAGAAATATTTTTTATAAAATAAACAACCATCATCTATTTGACATAAAAATTGATCTAGCAAGTCTCTTGATGATTTGGGAAGACCACTTGCACAACAATCCTCTAGCATTTCATTAGTATGCAAAGTAGAATGAATGGACCATAATAATTCATGATGCATTGAAAACTCAACATGATATTTGCAACAACATGTATTCCAAATCTTTAGGGGTACACAATAAAATGGCTTCACCGATTCAAAAGACCTTTGTGATATTTTCAATGTTGGATGTGTCTCACAAAATTTTTTATACAACATTTTTTGACTTACCTCCACATAATGTTTAGGATGTGGAGTATAGTATCGATTTCTAGCTCTCAACTTCAAGACATCCTTCACATTTGGTGATACTCTTGAGTTAGCATCCCAAAATTGTTGAATTTCATCCTTGACAACATCTGTTAGCTTCTTCTTGAAATGTGGAAGTCTCCCACCATAAGCCCGTGTATCAATTTGAAGTGGATCATCAAATCTTTCTCTTCTTGCAAGTGCTCTACCCAAAGTTTTACGGTCTATATTGAAGTCAACACAAGTTTGTCTAATCAAACGAGCCTTTCTCAATTGATGACTTACTAAGGAGGTTGTAATAACCCTCCGAGAAACTCTCTTCTATTTTTCTCTACTAGTCTTCCCAATGCTATTGAGAGCATTGAAAATATTCTTCACAACAATGGCATTTCTCTCCATTTTCTTGTTCACATGAATCTTCAATTTCATAGGCATAGGTCTCATCTGTTAGAATTTAATCTTTCCTTGGTAATTTATGTATTTAAAAGATAAACCAAGGCATCCTAATGTATTCGTCCTCTATTCCAAGTGGGAGGACATGTAATATTTGTAATTTCCTTTATTAAGAAAAAAAGATATTCCTCCTTATGAGGAATCCTACACTTGTCTCACACATTAGTGAAATGTGGCATACTAAGAAATGAGAGTTACAATGTAACTCCTTTCTCACATCTCTATTAAAAGAGATGGCTCTCCTCTCTTTCATTCTATTCTCTCATCTCATGAGATTTTTTCCTCTTCTTAATTATTTTGTATGAGCATTTCTCTCACTCTCTCTCTCTCATTCTTAGGCATTTGTTGCCACTTTCATTAATTTCATAGGGGTTTTTTTATTCTTTTCCCCTTCAAAATCTTGTCTCTTTGTTTCATTGTGCTTTGGTGAATGCTCCTAGCTTTGTGTTTATTCATGGTAGAACTTCTTTTCCTTGCTCATTGATTAAACAATTTCCTAAATCTATATTTTGTTATTATTATTTTAACATGGTATCAGAGCAGGTTGGTTTAATCCATTATTGAGTGTACACGTGAAGGAGCTACCATATCTTGGAGCACTTCAATATCAGAGACTCTTGAGAGAGTTTATTGCTAGTATATTTTTTTTTGACTAATCTGATAGTGCATGCAGGAATAGTTGAAAGATTTCTCCGTTGAGGAGAAGAAATCAGTTTTTTTGTTGATCTAACTCTTGTTTGCAGGGATTTCCTTAATTATTTTTGCAAATCTAAGTCTATTCATATCTATTTCAAGTTTTTTTAAAAGTACTAACCTCACCCTCTGTCGGGCAACTGCAAGGGTTTTCTTTTTCATGCTTCTCATCCATTCTTTCTAATTTTCTCATTTCCAGGGTTATAGTTTATATTCAGATCTGTATATTTCAATTTTTTTTATATATTTAGCTTCTCTTAAATCCATCTATCGCTCTTCTAACTGTTTGATGTGCAGGTTTATTTATCTCTAGTTTTTTATACTAGTTTGCAACATTTGGTTTGCTTTCATTCTCATCTTCTTTGATATTTCATCTTGACACTAGATCTTTGCTCTAGATTTATTATCTCTTACATTTGATCTCTATCTCTATTTTTAATTAATATTCACTAATATTTATGTCTCTGTTATTATATATTTTCTTCCTTGCAAACTATTTAAACAATACTGTGACTGAGACAATTTTATGGACCTTCACTCAATATTTAATAACTTTTAAAATATTCATAATCTCATCAATCGCTTCAGTGGAGTAGTAGATAATTAGGTTTTGCAAAACATATTTGAAATTTAGCCAGATCCAACAATTCATTTGGGAGATATGAGCCCCACACTAGGAGTGTATTTCTGAAATAGTCAAATCTCTGCATTTTAATAATTTTGTTGTAGTTTATTCAGTTCATTTCAAGTCATTATTACATCTATTTTAGAACATATTTCTCAAGTTTTGTAGGTTTCTTGCAACACTAATAATTGTCTATTATACTCTTTTCTTTATTCAGCTCTATCATTAGTTATTTCACTTATCCTAAGTTTCTTTGGTTGTTCTTTAATCATATTTGTTTAATTTTTTAAATTAACAAAGTTTTTTTTAACAAATTTTATGTTATGTTTCATCTGAAGAACATTTAAATAGTTTGAGAATGAATGTTCTTTAAAAAGTTTAATTCACTTAAGGATTATTTTTTCCACCTTGTTTATTCATACATTTGATATTCAAACTTCAATTTGATTATTGTAATTATCAATAACATTTAAATTACCTTTAAAAAAAATCTTCAAATCTTCAAATTTTTTTTGGAGTTCTATCTAAGATGTGTTTATCATTCTGTTTTACATTTACATTCTCAGTATAATATATTTTAATCATTTTATTGAATTAACATTTAATTTATTCAAGTTTATCAATTTTATCATTGTCTTTAAGCTTAAATTTTTTTTTGCTTCTAATTATTTGAGTCAACTAATCCAATTTAACTAATTATCATTGTTCATATTATCTATTTATTTCCCTCTTATCTTATTCTTTTTCCACTTCTATTTTCTTGTTTTTAAGCATTTAAGGTAATTTTTAAAAATATATGTATCTTTCTGTTCAATTTCAATTGTAAGTTTGTTTCATCATGTCTATGGCAATGCCAAAATTTAAACTCAATAGTTCTAATTATACTATTTGGAGGCCTCACATGTCTGATTTCCTAAAATCTCAACACCTTTATGATATTGTGTCTTCATCAAATCTGAAACCAACATCCACCACTCCTCAGGCTGACCAGGATTCCTGGCAGTTGAAAGATGAGGAAACATTTGGTCTAATCGGATTCTCATTAAATCCAAATTTATATCATCTTATCTCAGAGTGTACTGCAGCTCATCAGGCTTGGCATGTCTTAGAAAACACATTTCAAACTTACGAGAAACTTGTTCCCCTTATTAATCAAGCAAATCAAAACTCTACACTGCACTGTGACATTATGTATGCTTTAAGTGATTTTCCTATTTGGGATGACCCATGTGATGATGTTTGTTTTTGGGATGATCCCCTTGCTTCCTATTTTCCTCATAGAGATAACTTGTTTCAGGTTGATGATGATGGTAATAATTTGTTTACTCCTCCTTGCTCTCATGTTGATGATATGTTTGACCAAGAAGAGGAAATTATATCTAACTTTCTTAATGTTACTTTGCAAGACATGTTTATTACTCAAGATGAAATTTATGATGATAGTACTAATCCTATGATTGTTGTAGAGGTTAATGATATTGATGCTTCATATTATGATGAATACACTAAAAATTTGTCTTATGCAACTAAAGATTGCATTTCTGATTCTATGACCCATGATTCTCCATATGATTTTTTCCAAAGTGTTACTGATTCAACACTAGGTGATCCCAATGATGGGCTCCCTACTAGTGGTTTTTGCCTTATTGCAGGCTCACGTACTGATTATGCTCCACCTCTATCTTCAAATGGAAATGAAAATACAATATACATAAATGCATCTCAAGAATCTCAATGGTCTCTTAAAGATTTGGGCTCTCCTGAACATGCTATTCATTTTGCCAAAAGTCCTATGTACCATTCAAGCTCCAAAGCACAAGTTGAAGACATGCAAGATGATCAAGCCAAAGACATCCTAATGAAGACTCTTTCAAAAGAAACATCTCAAATTCATTGTAAACATTTGGGTTTGATACCTATTGATGTAATTACCCCAAGTAAAGATTAAAGGGGGGTGTTAGAATTTAATCTTTCTTTGGTAATTTATGTATTTAAAGGATAAACCAAGGTATCCTAATGTATTTGTCCTCTATTCCAAGTGGGAGGATATGTAATATTTTTAATTTCCTTTATTAAGGAAAATAGATATTCCTCCTTATAAGGAATCTTACACTTGTCTCACACACTAGTGAAATGTGGCATACTCAGAAATGGGAGTTACAATGTAACTCCTTTCTCACATCTCTATTTAAAGAGATATGGCTCTCCTTCTCTCTTTCATTCTATTCTCTCATCTCATGAGATTTTTTCCTCTTCTTAATTATTTTGTATGAGCATTGCTCTCTCTCTCTCTCTCTCTCTCTCTCTCATTCTTAGGCATTTGTTGCCACTTTCATTAATTTCATAGGGGTTTTTTTATGCTTTTCCCCTTCAAAATCTTGTCTCCTTGTTTCATTGTGCTTTAGTGAATGCTCCTAGCTTTGTGTTTATTCATGGTAAAACTTCTTTTCCTTGCTCATTGATTAAACAATTCCCTAACTCTATATTTTGTTATTATTATTTTAACATTATCTTTTGGATCTTTAGCAAATGCATAAAAAATTGACATTTCTTAACCAATGTCTTGTTTCCAAAAAAATGATCATAAAGTCTTGAAGCCCACAACCTAACGGTTCTATGTGACCTCTTTCCTTCCCAATTATTCATAATGTTCTCCTTAATTTCAATTAACTATTTAGGTGTTCTTGAAAGCCCCCAATTTGAAGATTGATTATCTTTATTGCAAGGGACTTCATTTCGCATATAATTTGGAGATGTGTAATGTTCATGTGGTTCTTGTGCAACATTTTCATTCCCCAAGTCTACATTTTCAATCTCCATCTATACATTTTCATCTTCATTCCATTCATTGTCATTCCCCAAATCTACGTTTTCATTCCCCAAGTCTACATTTTCATTCTCCATCTCTACATTTTCATCTTCACTACATACATTGTTATTCACAAAATTAATTTCCATATTATTTTCAAATTTAACATCCTCTTCACTTGCAACTATATTTATGGGGTCACCTTGATTAATGTTTAACATACCTTCTCTCCTTCTTCGGCGATTTTCCCTATCTTTTTCCCTATATGCTTGAATTTCTTCATCCATTACCTTCCTCTTGCGTTTAGCCTTTTGACGACTGTTGCTTCCCATGGTGAGACCACAAGTTGACAAAAAACAAAAAATAGGCCCCAAATCACTTTTTTTTTCCTGCAACTCGTGAAAAAAGTCTGAAATCCTGTGCTTCTCTGGTCTGTGGGGACAGGGAATATTTTGGTCAAATTTATACTAGGCAATAATCAGGTACCTGATTTTATTGGGTACATGAAAAAATGGCGGGAGTAAATGAAAAAATTGAACTTTTATAAATAAAAAGAGGTATAATATATATATATATATATATATATATATATATATAATGTATATTATATATATACTAATGTATTATATACTAATGTATATAATATATATAATGTATTATATATTAATGTATATAATATATAAACTAATGTATTATATACTAATGTATATAATATATATATATATATATATATATATATATATATATATATATATATATATATATATATATATATATATATATATATATATATATATATATATATATATATATATATATATATATATATATATATATATATATATATATATATATATAATACATATTATATATATAATGTATTTAAAAAAATACCTGCACAGTTGATTTGATGATAGACAGTTTCAGCCCAAGTCCTCTTGAAAGTATCTAGCATAGGATTTTTCTAAAGACTCCTTGTAATTTCGGAGGTTTGACTATACTGAATAAGTAGATGTCATCATTTGTTCTAGAAACTAAAACTGGCATAAAAATTGATGTTTCGAAAGGGGTCATTGGGACTTCCTAGGGGTCCTAACATGTGATAAGGCATACTAGGACCCCTAGGAAGTCCCCATGATCTGTTTTGACACATTTGAATGCTCAAGTTTTTTCGAAGGGGTTGTAGGACCCCTTAGGACACACTTGAGGATTCCAATGTGTTGAAAGGGGTCATGGGGACTATCTAGGGATCCTAACATGCAATAAGGCATACTAGGACCCCTAGGAAGTCCCCATGACCCCTTTTGACACGTCTAAATGCTCAAGTGTGTTTGAAGGGGTCGTAGGACCTCTTAGGACACACTTGAGAATTCCAATGTGTCCATAGGGGTCATGGGGACTTCCTAGGGGTCCTAACATTGATAAGGCATACTAGGACCCCTAGGAAGTCCCCATGACCCCTTTTGACACATTTGAATGCTCAAGTGTGTTCGAAGGGGTCATAGGACCCCTTAGGACACACTTGAGGGTTCCAATGTGTCAAAAGGGGTCATGGGGACTTCCTAGAGGGGTCCTAACATGTGATAAGTCATACTATGACCCCTAGGAAGTCCGCATGACCCCTTCTAACACATTTGAATGCTCAAGTGTGTCCGAAGGGATCATAGGACCCCTTGGAACACACTTGAGAATTCTAATGTATCTATAAGGATCATGGAGACTTCCTAGGGTTCCTAATGCTGATAAGGCATACTAGGACCCCTAGCAAGTTCCCATGACCCCTTTTGACACATTTGAATACTCAAGTGTGTCTGAAGGGGTCGTAGGACTCCTTAGGAAACACTTTAGGGGTCCAATATGATGAAAGGGGTCATGGGGACTTCTTAGGGGTCCTAACACATGATAAGGTGTACTAGGACCCCTAAGAAGTCCGCATGACCCCTTCTAACACATTTGAATGATCAAGTGTGTTTGAAGGGGTCGTAGGACCCCTTCAGACACACTTGAGGGTTCCAATGTGTCAAAAGTGGTCATGGGGACCTTTTAGGGGTCCTAAGCCATGATAAGGTGTACTAGGACCCCTAGTAATTCCCCATGACCTCTTTTGACACATTTGAATGCTCAAGTGTGTCTGAAGGGGTCATAGGACCCCTTAGGACACACTTGAAGGTTATAATGTGTTGAAAGGGGTCATGGGGATTTTCTAGGGGTCCTAACATGTGATAAGGCATACTAGGACCCCGAGGAAGTCCCCATGACCCCTTTTGACATATTTGAATGCTCAAGTGTGTCCGAAGGGGTCGTAGGACCCCTTGGAACACACTTGAGCATTCTAATGTGTCCATAGGGGTCATGGGGACTTCATAGGGGTCCTAACATGTCATAAGGCATATTAGGACCCCTATGAAGTCCTCATGACCCATTTTGACACATTTAAACTCTCAAGTCTGTCTGAAGGGGCCGTAGGACCCCTTAGGACAAACTTGTGCATTCCAATATGTCCAAAGGGGTCATGGGGCTTCCTAGGGTTCCTAACATGTTGTGAGGTGTACTAGGACCCCTAGGAAGTCCCCATGATTCCTTTTGACACATTTGAATGCTCAAGTGTGTCCGAAGGGGTTGTAGGACCCCTTATGAAACACTTGAGGGATCCAATGTGTCAAAAGGGGTAATGAGGACTTTCTAGGGGTCCTAACACATGATAAGGTGTACTAGGAGCCTTATGAAATCCCCATGACCCATTTTGACACATTTGAATCCTCAAGTGTGTCCGAAAGGGTTGTAGGACCCCTTAAGACACACTTGAGGGTTCCAATGTTTTGAAAGGGGTCATGGAGACTTCCTAGGGTTCCTAACTCATGATAAGGCATACTAGGACCCCTAGGAAGTCCTCATGATCCCTTTTGACATATTTGAATCCTCAAGTATGTCCGAAGTGGTCTTAGGACCTCTTGGGACACACTTGAGCATTCCAATGTGTCTGTAGGGGTCATTGGGACTTCCTAGGGATCCAAACACATGATAAGGTGTACTAGGACCCCTAGGAAGTCCTCATGACCCCTTTTGGCACATTTGAATGATGAAGTGTGTCTGAAGGCATCGTAGGAGCCCTTAGGACACACTTGAGCATTCCAATGTGTCCAAAGCGGTCATGGGGACTTCCTAGAGGTCCTAGCACGTGATAAGGCATACTAGGAACCCTAGGAAGTCCCCATGACCCCTTTTGATACATTTGAATGCTCAAGTGTGTCTGAAGGGGTCATAGGACCCCTTAGGACACACTTGAGGGTTCCAATGTGTCAAAAGGGGTCATGGGGATTTTCTAGGGGTTGTAACACATGATAAGGCATAATAGGACACCTAGGAAGTCCCCATGACCCCTTTTGACACATTTAAATGCTTAAGTGTGTCCGAAGGGGTCATAGGACCCCTTAAGACACATGTGATGGTTCCAATGTGTCGAAAGGGGTCATTGGGCCTTCCTAGGGGTCCTAATGAGTGATAAGGCATAATAGGACCCCTAGGAAGTCCCCATGACTACTTTTGACACATTTGAATGCTCAAGTGTGTCCGAAGGGGTCGTAGGACCCCTTGGGAGACACTTGAGCATTCCAATGTGTCCATAGGGGTCATGGGGACTTCATAGGGGTCCTAACGCATGATAAGGCATACTAGGACCCCTAGAAAGTCCGCATGATCCCTTTTGACACATTTGAATGCTCAAGTGTGTCAGAAGAGGTTATAGGACCCCTTAGAACACACTTGAGCATTCTAATGTGTCCAAAGGGGTCATGGGGACTTCCTAGGGTTCCTAACATGTGATAAGGCATAATAGGACCCCTAGGAAGTCCCCATGACCCCTTTTGACACATTTGAATGCTCAAGTGTGTCCGAAGGGGTTGTAGGACCCCTTAGGAAACACTTGAGGGTTCCAATGTGTTAAAAGGGGTCATGGGGACTTTCTAGGGGTTGAAACATGTGATAAGGCATACTAAGACCCCTAGGAAGTCCCCATGACCCCTTTTGACACATTTGAATGCTCAAGTGTGTCCGAAGGGGTCATAGCACCACTTAAGACACAGTTGAGGGTTCCAATGTGTTGAAAGGGGTCATGGGGACTTCCTAGGAGTCCTAAGGCGTGATAAGGCATACTAGGACCCCTAGGAAGTCCCCATGACCCCTTTTGACACATTTTAATGCTCAAGTGTGTCCAAAGGGGTCGTAGGACACCTTGGGAACCACTTGAGCTTTCTAATGTGTTCATAGGGGTCATGGGGACTTACTAGTGGTCTTATCATTAATAAGGCATACTAGGACCCCTAGGAAGTCCCCATGACCCCTTTTGACACATTTGAATGCTCAAGTGTGTTCGAAGGGGTCGTAAGACCCCTTAGGAAACACTTGAGGGTTCCAAGGTGTTTAAAGGGGTCATGGGGACTTTCTAGGGGTCCTAATGAGTGATAATGCATAATAGGACCCCTAGGAAGTCCCCATGGCCCCTTTTGGCACATTTGAATGCTCAATTGTGTCCGAGGGAGTTGTAGGACCCCTTAAGACACACTTGAAGGTTGCAATGTGTCAAACGGGGTCATGGGGACTTCCTTAAGGTTCTAACATGGGATAAGGCATACTAGGACACCTAGGAAGTCCCCATAACCCCTTTTGACACATTTCAATGGTCAAGTCTGTCCGAAGGGGTCATAGGAACCCTTGGGACCCCTTAGGACACACTTGAGCATTCCAATGTGTCAAAAGGGGTCATGGGGACTTCCTAGGGGTCCTAATGCATGATAAGGCATACTAGGACCCCTAGGAAGTCCCCATGACACCTTTTGACAAATTTGAATGCTCAAGTATGTCCGAAGGGGTTGTAGGACCCTTTGGGACACACTTGAGCATTCCAATGTGTCCATAGGGATCATGGAGACTTCCTAGGGGTCCTAACACATGATAAGGCATACCAGGACCCCGAGGAAGTCCTCATGACCCCTTTTGACAAATTTGAATGCTCAAGTTTGTCCAAAGGGGTCATAGGACCCCTTAGGACACACTTGAGTAGTCCAATGTGTCCAAAGGGGTCATGGGGACTTCCTACGGGTCTTAACATGTGATAAGGTGTACTAGGACCCCTAGAAAGTCCCCATGACCATTTTTGACACATTTGAATGCTCAAGTGTTTCTGAAGGGGTTGTAGGACCCCTTATGACACACTTGAGGGTTCCAGTGTGTCGAAAGGGGTCATGGGGACTTTCCAGGGGTCCTAACACATGATAAGGCATACTAGGACCCCTAGGATGTCTTCATGACCCCTTTTGACACATTTGAATGCTCAAGTGTGTTCAAAGGGGTCGTAGGACCCCTTATGACACATTTGAGGGTTCCAATGTGTCAAAAGGGGTCATGGTGACTTCCTAGGGGTCCTAACACATGGTAAGGTGTACTAGGACCCCTAGGAAGTCCCCATGACCCATTTTGACACATTTGAATGCTCAAGTGTGTTTGAAGGGGTCGTAGGACCACTTGGGACACACTCGAGCATTCCTAGGGGTCCTAACGTGTGACAAGGTGTACTAGGATCCCTAGGAAGTCCTCATGACCCCTTTTGACACATTTGAATGCTCAAGTGTTTGCTAAGGGGGTCGTAGGATCCCTTAGGACACACTTGACAATTTAAATGTGTCCAAAGGGGTCATGGGGACTTCCTAGGTGTCCTAACAGGTGATAAGGCATAATAGGACCCCTAGGAAGTCCCCATGACCCCTTTTGACACATTTGAACACTCAAGTGTGTCCAAAGGGGTCTTAGGACCCCTTAGGACACACTTGAGGGGTCTAATGTGTCGAAAGGGGTCATGGGGACTTTCTAGGGGTCCTAACATGTGATAAGGCATACATGGACTTGTAGGAAGTCTCCATGACCCCTTTTGACACATTTGAATGCTCAAGTGTGTCCAAATTGGTCATAGAACCCCTTAAGACACACTTGAGGGTTCCAATGTGTCGAATGGAGTCATGGGGACTTTCGAGGGGTCCTAATGCATGATAAGGTGTACTAGTATTCGTAGGAAGTCCCCATGACCCCTTTCTACACATTTGAATGCTCAAGTGTGTCCGAAGGGGTCATAGGACCCCTTGGCACACACTTGAGCATTCCAATATGTCCATAGGGGTCATGGGGACTTCCTATGGGTCTTAATGTTGATAAGGTGTACTAGGACCCCTAGGAAGTCCCCATGAACCCTTTTGACACATTTGAATGCTCAAGTGTGTCTGAAGGGGTCGTAGGACCCCTTAGGACACACTTGAGGGTTCCAATGTGTCGAAAGGGGTCATAAGGATTTTCTAGGTGTCCTAATGCATGATAAGGTGTACTCATGTTTGGAATTATCCCTCAAATGTAAGTTCATTGACACCTTTGGCAAGGGAGTATCACTTCTCATTTTACAAAAAAGGGTAGCCATCTATGGTCCATGGTTTTAATTCAGCTGACAAGTAGAGAGCTTCTCAAGGTACTGATCTCTTTCGTAGAGAAGTTCCTGATTCATCTCAAGGTTCTCGTTTAGGTGACCAACTCCTTGGAGGTCCACAAATAGACCCATTGATTTCCCAAATTGGTAAAAGGGTAGATGCAATTTTTTTAAGAGTTTCCTAATTTAAGAGAAATGGAAATTCTAGTGATCATAAAGTTATTGCAGATCCAATTGGTGTATCTCCTCCACTGATAAATATAACCTCTTCCAAAGACTTGAGTTTAAATGGAGATTGTATGTTCCCAAACATGCCCCAGTTGAGCAGATGAACCAGATGTTGCTTGAGTAAAGAAGATAGTGGTATATTAAAGCATTTGCATTATCCCACTTTCTATCAGTTAATACTTTTTGAGAAGCTTGCCAGTTGCTTCTGTGCGGGATTTTCATAATTTATAATGTCCTCATGCAAGTACGTGCTAGTTTTTGTAAACATTTTCTTTTGTAAAGTGTTAGTGAGAAATATCAAAGAAAAGGTTCTTGCATGTATTATTTAGACACATATCAATTAAGAAACCATTTTTCTCCCATTACATGGGATAAATGCCTAGATTCACTTTGTCAGTATCAATAGGCAGCAAGATGAGGGAAGAAATATTTGTGAAGAGGAAGTACAAATGTTACTGTCCAAAACCATTTGGAGAGTAATATTCTTCTCCTGATTATAATAAGAAACTCAAAATGAAGAAGATAGCAAATAGTTGGGGCATTTATTTCCTATGACCTATGTCAATTTCAGTTCAATTCCTATTGATGATATTCTCAATGTGTAAAAATAAATTGATGTGTTATTTTAAAATGGTGTTGATTGAAATTTATCAACATATGTCAAATATCCATTTTTTCTAGAATTTGAAATAGAACCAGCAGTAATATAATCAAATTTGTGAATTTCACATCCAATCATTGGATGTTAATCAAAAGTACAACACAGTAATATTTTTGAACTGATAAACAATCTTAGTCTTACTTCAAACCTACTCCTATGTATGTGGGTTCTTGGAGGTATCTACTGAACAATATGTGGATATGTAATGTCCCTATCCAGGACCTTACTCACTTTGCCTAAAACTCCTAATTAGAATTTGGATTTCTAATGCCTGTTGTGATATTATTTAATTTTTCCTTGCTCCTTACTAATTAATATTGTAATGAATTGTTTATCCTTCCCCTTCTCTCTCTCTCTCTCTCTCCCCTTCTCTCTCTCTCTCTCTCTCTCTCTCTCTCTCTCTCTCTCTCTCTCTCTCTCTCTCTCTCTCTCTCTCTCTCTCTCTCTCCTACTCTATCCCCTTCCCCCTCTCTCTATCTCTCCTCTCTCCCCTTCCCCTTCCCCCTCTCTACTATTCTCTCCCCATCCCCTTCTCTCTCTCTCTCTCCTTCTCACCTTCTCACTCTCTCTCTTCCTCTCTCAGCCCCCACAAGCTTCTCACTCTCTCTCTTCCTCAATGGCTGCCCATGAATTTTTTAAATGGCTGATTGATTTCCTTTGCTTCTTTCAATGACCATCCATGATTTTTCTACAATCTTCCAACCTTTCATACATAGTTGTAAAATACATATTAATATATTATACATATAAAATAATATATAATATATGATATATAATGTAACATTTAATATTAATATATATTAAATAATATTTATTGTAAAATGTATATTATATAATATTTAATATATAATATATAATATATAATATATAATCTAATTTATAGTTTTTTATATAATATATAGTTTTTAATTTTGACATAATCTAATATATATAATCATATGAAGGATGGAGAAATGGGAGGGAGAAAGGGGAGGGAAAAGTGAAAAATCAAAATTCTGCCCACCTCTTCGGGTACCCAAAAAATCAGGTACACAAAATATTAGGTACCTGATTAGGCTCGCTATTGGTTTGTGCACCAAACCTACATGGTCAACTATTGAAATGTCTCAAAAATGTGTTTTTCCCCTATTTCTCTGATTTCCAGACTTTGACCATGTTGCTGACGACTATTTTTTCACCCAAATTTGATGAAACGATAAGGGTATCTTAAGGAGATTATCAGCTTTCTATCGATATAATTGCTCTCAAATTTTGAATTCAGTAAGTAGTTATTAGTTATTTTCTAATTGAGTTACCTCTAAAGTGTTGATTTATATACTGATTGAAAAATGACTATAACTTTCAGACAGTATAACATTTTTGAAATCCAAAAAATGTGTCAAATTCTATGCTTTGCCTACTATAAGAATTTTTTTTTTTTTTCAAATTTGTAAATTTTTGAATGAGTTAAGGTGGTCAGACATGGGAGGTTTTTTATTCTGAAAACGTTCTAGCAAAAAATTCATAATTAATTATTTTTTTGGATTAAAATTACAAAAAATATGCGTCACATCCAAGAATGAGTCTACTACTTATATATAAAATATTATAATAAAATATAATCATTTGATTATAATTAAGGTGGTCAGACATACACCTACTTCTTATTTTTTCCCAAAAAATTTTGTACTGCTGCATTGAAATGTATACTTTTCACCAATCATACTAACTTTTTTTCAAAAAAGGCCTAGTAGTTTAGAAACTACATTCAATTTTCTATAGATTCTATTCTTACAACTTTATGATATTAGGTTGATAGCTAGTTGAAATTTTCACGTCAAGTTGACTAACCCTGATTTTCTTATTTTTCATTGCCACTTAAGGGCATACTTTGGTCCCTCATGATCTTGCACATACCCAAGAACTAGATCAGATTATTAAGAATGATACTTGGGAACTGGTCCCAAGACCTAGTGATAAAAATGTGATTGGAACCAAGTGGATATTCAGAAACAAGATGAATGAAGATGGTATAGTAGTAAGGAGTAGAGAAAGGTTAGTATGTAAGGGATATGTGCAAAGAGAAGGTATTGATTATTCAGACACATTTGCACCTGTGAGTAGATTAGAAGCCATTAAGTTGTTTCTAGCTTATGCAACATTCAAAAACTTCAAAGTTTATCAGATGAATGTTAAGTCAGCATTCTTGAATGGAGAGTTTAAGGAAGAAGTATACATTGAGTAGCCAGAAGGATTCACCTTATCAGATAGGCCTAATATGGTATGCAGATTTAAGAAAGCCCTCTATGGACTTAAGAAAGCCCCTAGAGCTTGGTATGGGAGACTTGATAGATATCTAACAAAAATTGGATTCAAGAAAGGAGCAACAGATTGTAATCTATTTATAAGAGAGACATTTGAAGGTTTACTACTTGTAGCTATATTTGTTGATGATATTATCTTTGGGGGTAGTGACAAACTTAGTATAGAATTTTCTAAGGAGATGCAGAGTGAGTTTAAGATGACCATGATTGGACCTATCAAATACTTTTTGGGATTAAATGTGTAGCAGACAGAGAAAGTTATTTTCATTAATCAATCTAAGTATGTGAAAGAGATATTGAAGAAGTTCAAGATGGATGATTGCAAGCCAATGGGTACACCTATGATAATAGGATGCAAGCTTACAAAAGAAGATGAATCTCCAATAGTAGATATAACATTGTACAAGTCTATGATTGGTAAACTCATATATCTTACTCAATCTAGACCTAATATTTCTAATGCAGTTGACATAGTTGGAAGATTTGTAGTAGAGCCTAAACAAAGTCACCTCATGGTAGTAAAGATAATATTTAGATATTTGAAAGGGCACTATAGATTATGGTCTATGGTATCCTAATTCAGAGGATGTTGAACTTCATGTATATACAAATGCAGATTGGGTAAAATGCATGGATGATAGAAAGAGTACATCAGGAGGAGTAGTATTTCTTGGTGATAGACTAGTCACTTGGACAAGCAAGAAGCAAAATTTTATTTCTCAGTCAACAAAAGAAGCAGAGTATGTTAGAGTAGCTTTGAATTGTTCTAAAATTGTTTGGATCAAGCATATGATAAAGGATTTTTGAATTCAGATTGATTATCCTATTGGTATTCATTGTGATAACACTAGCACTATCAACATGTCAAAAAACCCCATGATGCATGCAAAGAAAAAACACATAGAGATTAAGTATCACTTCCTAAGAGAGAAAGTGGCAGAGAAAGAAGTCAAATTGGATTATGTGAGTACAAAGGAAAAGCTAGAAGATATATTCACAAAGACTTTACTAAAGGATACTTTTGAGTATCTTAGGGAGAAGCTGGGAGTAATTCCCTTCCTTGATTTTGATTAGAGAAAGTGGAGCGAGCATCAGTCCTTAGTGACTGGTGGATGGTTGACTACTCTACTTTAGGAGTAGTACCGGTGCTTAAATGTTTTGCACCCTTTGCCATTGATGTCAAAGGGGGAGTAGTATATAGTCATGAAAAATAGTATTAAAGGGGGAGTGCATACATAATTAAGGAGGAGTAATATATAGTAGCAAGGGGGAGTAGTATTCAGTCATGGAAGTAATTCAGTTGAGGAAATGGACAATGTTGAAGAATATTGCAGTAGATGAAGGATTGATCCTTGGGGGAGTTTTGATGAGGAAACGGAGAATTTTATAAAAGAATTGTTCATTTGGATTGGTGGTGTTTTTCATTCCATATGTTTCCATCAATGCCAAAGGGGGAGATTGTTGGAGATTTTCCAGCAAGCCAGTGCTGACTGTATGTTTGTCATTGATGAATACATATGGTAAGTAGCATGCATGGAAGACTAATGCAACTTAAGCTTTGAGTATATGTAGCATGGACACATTATCAACATGATATCATGGACGCAGAGGTTAATTGTTAGTACAGACAATTATGTAGCAGCTTGTGTCAACAATGTTCTTGACAGAGTTACATACAGTGTTCTATGAGTGATTGTCCATACAATTATCATGGAGCCTTGTGCATTTGGATATGTGATGAAGACATGTTATTTTTGTTACATTCATGGATGTAGAGTCTGATGTGCAGTAGAAGTGAAGTTATGCAGTCACTATTCACCAATTACAGTTTCCTATGTTTATCTAGAAGAGCCGACAGAGATTATATTGGTATAGGAGTTGTGCCTATCATTTTGGTATGCATGATTGGATTAGTGATTGGAGAAGAGTTAATAATGTTTGGTTAAGAGCACATGATGAAATTCAACTTGAGGAGAAAGTATCAGTTAATTTGGTAGAGCCGATAGTGTGTAGGGTGCATCTACACTTATTGATTTGGACATGTCCCAATTTGTGTTGCATTCTTAGTAGAGCCGACCGAGATGTTATTAGAGAGTGTTATTATTTCTCTAATATGATTTCAAGGTAAATATAATAGGCCAACTTGATTATATCATTTAGAGGAAAGATACTTATAGCCGATCATTTGTGATCGCTAGCAGAATGGCATGGAGATGAAACATTACAGTAGAGCAGAGAGTACGAAGTATTGTGCCATCAAGAAGAGGTCTATGTGACAGAGAAGATAGACTATTCTATTCATTGGAACTGATCAAGACAATAGGTCTACTTCGTAGTTCACCAAGATCCAAATATAGTGTGTATCTGTTATTCAGAAGGTTACAGCCTTCACCCCTTTGAGCATTGAGCTTTCAGACAGTACGTCCTCACCCCTAACAGGGTCAATCATAAAAGACTCCTAATAGGGTATGACCTTTGACTAGTTCACTGTATTAAAAGTATTGTAAAAATCAACTCCTAACATGGTTGTAAGATCTTCTAACACAGATCATTATACACTAGTTCAGTTTATTAGTGGGTGTTAATTCTCACAGGGGTTTTTACCTATTTGGGTTTCCCCGTAACCAAATTATTGGTGTTGTGTTCAAATGTTCTTTTATTGTGTTTATGCTTTAAGTTTAAGTATACTTAATTGGACAAAGAATTGAAACTTGTAGATAACTAATTCACCCCCCCCTCTTAGTTATCTCTTGGGACTATTCCTAATAGTTCACTATATAAGAATTTGATATCAATATACATTACCTATTTTAATCATTCCTCTCATATGTTCATAGTCACTAGAAAGAAAAGGAAATCCTCCAAAGATTTCATCCTCATCTTTTATCATATGCCAATGCAAAGATACATGCAAAATATTGAAGGAAACCAAGTAAGCAATATATTTGTCAAAATTTTTGAGGAAGTGATAGATCTTTCAATTTCAAACATCTAAAATATTTCATATCCAAAACAATAAAAAAATATGAATAAAATCATTCATACCTATGATTGTATATTTTCCCTCTTTGAAATTCTCCTAGAAATTCTCAACTTGCCTTCTAGATAGCTATCTTGATTTTTTTTTGGTTCCTCATGCTTCTTTCCTTTTAAAATAATTAGAAAAAAGAAAATAGAAATAAAAAAGGCCACTCCATCTCATTTTTTGGGCGCTTTTCAAATGAAAAGTAGGACAGAAACATATTCCCACTCCCATAGCTAGGAAATTTCTAAGTTGTGAGTAACTGATTACTCAACCAAAACAAACATCGTAAAGGGAGGTTAACACATAATAAATTATTTCATCAACTCATAGATACATTAATGGTCATAATATTTTCTAATAGAATATAATCAAATACTATTATCCTTATCTTTTAATTATAATAAATCTCTAGTGAGAACCATAAACATAGGAATAATTAGAACTACTTGTAAAGGATAAAATATGGATGGGGTCCTAGAACAATGGTTTGCACATAAAAGACACCCCAAAACCAATATTTTACACTTACATTTGAATTGTATTGATATGGAAAGTAAATGTAAATGATTAATGTTGATATGAAGAGTTGAAATGAAGAGATAAAGGTACTCACCTCCAAAAAAGAACATACTGAAAACCCTGTCAAATAGTCTCAGGAACTATTGATTTTTTTGATCTTCAACTGAAATTGCGAGATCTACAAAACCCAAAAATCTATTCCAATTCTAAGGGATTTTGTCTTTGACCCTCATAAAAGTCCAAAGGCTACATTTTTATCCTGAAGGTCGATTCTGACTTTGTTCGTAGATCCTGGAAGTTCATTGAAAAGGGTATCCAAATCTATTCTCAAATCCAAAATTCCGCACCTATACCTACAAGAAAAATGATTTTGTTGTTTTTTTAGGGAGTTTGCCTTGGTCAAACCCTAGTTTGGAATCAACCTTAATATTGAAATTGAAATGAAAAATGCTAGAAAGTAGTAGAAGTAGATCTAACAACGAAGCTATGATATTCAATAGACATGCAAATTGTATTTGAAATGTAATCAGGTGGACATAACATTAACAAATGTAAATCAAACCTCCATGATTGTATGCTTGGAATCCACCTTGAGGAAAGAATGAATGGATCTTGAAAATGAACAAAAGAATCTTAAAGGAAGATCACACCATCATGATGGCTAGATCTAGGGTTTGAATGATGAATCTTGAATGCTTGAACCAAATCCCTTCAAAGGCTTGAATGCTTGAATCCTTGATCTTGAATGGAGAACTTGAATGGAGAAGAGGACTTGAAATCTTGAATGGATGCTTGCTTGATCACCTTGAGAGCTCGAGAGAGGAGATTGCAAACTTGATGCCTTGATCATGAGATTGCTTGGAAACTTGATGCAGAAAACTTGATCGAGAGGTGTGAATCATGGATGAGAAAATGAGAGAGGAAGGCCTCCTTTTATAGTGATCTAGGGCACAATCCTCTAGAGGGGCCACCTTGGAGAATTAAATCCCAATTAGGTCCTATCCTTTAGAAAATATACCTAGATTAAATTCAATTATAGGATTTACCATTCTGAAATCCAAAATGGCCAACCCGGAAGCGGGAAAACAAATATCCCGAAAACCAGATACCCAAAAATCAAGGAATATTGAATTTTGAAAGAGGGAGGAAAAATAAAGGTTGGAACTAACCTAGTTAGGTTCAAGCTCGATCCTGACCTAGTGAGGATCAACCTCAAATTTGACCCTGGGCCTAGATCTAGTGAGAATTAGGAGAAGAGGTCTCAGGGATTCCCGAAGACAAAGAAATGATACCAGAATGGGACAGAATGCTAGGGATAGGCATAAAATCCTATGATGACTATGATGAAGGCTAGTAGGACCTATTTATAAGTCCTACCTAGAAAATAGAGCCATGGAAGAGGGAAATTAAGGAGAATCCTCAGGATCCTAACCCTAATTTCACTTAGAATGAAGCAGAAAAGAAGTGGAAAGCGGGGAGAAATCTAGATCAAAGTAAAGATCAATTCAAGGCATCTGATATGAACCCAAACTAGTTACTCAGAGGGCTAAAAAATCTTAACATGGAAGTGCTTCCATTTTAAGATGATACATTAAGCCCCCACTTTAGCAAGAGTATGGACTCGATGCAAACTCTTGGTAAAGGAGAAGAAAAAGAAGATCTAAGTGGATTCGTAAAGAGATAAAATAACACTTAGCTAAGGGCACAAGCCCCCAAACTAAGGATTCTAACTTGACATACATGCATGAGGGTGTCAAAAGAACAAGGGTTGGTACTAAACAACCCAAATCAATTAGCATAAGAAACCTCGCTAAGAAATATTTCTCATACTAATATCATATTTGGAAATTTATCATAAAAGCATAAATGATTACATAAGAAAGACAAGAGAAACACTATAAATAACATAGCTTCATGATCCTGTCCTACTAGCATGAAATAAGAAAAGAGAGAAAGGGAAAAGAGTGATTACCTCACCTAGTAAGATGCCCACCTTACCATGAATCACCCTGGAGGGAGAGCCCAACAGGTTCACCCATAAACTATGCTTGCAATTATAATGCATCTTCTGATAGCTTTTGGAATACTCATAGATCCACCTTCTTGTTTCACTATGAATATGAAATGCGTGTCTCCTCAAGATTTAGCAACTTATGTGCATTACCCTTGGAAGATTTAGCATATGAATGCACATCTTTTCAGGATTTAGCAACTTATGTGTGTTACCTTTAGCATATTTGAAATTGGAAATGCGTGTCCCTTCAGGATTTAGCAACTTATGTGCGTTACCTTTAGAGGATTTAGCATATTGAAAATTTTGAAAAATACGTGTCTCCTCAAGATTTAATAGCTTATGTGCATTACCATAAGAATATTTAGCATATAAATGCATGTCTTTTTAGGATTTAGAAACTTATGTGTGTTACCTTCCAAGATTTAGCATGTAAAAATAAGAAAATATAGTATAAGGGAGACCCTATATAAGCCCCCCTCCTTAATATGGAAAAAAAAAACTATTTTGACATGTTAAGGAAAGAAAAGAACAAGGATAAAGCCTTCTTTAGCATCAAGACAATATCCATAGACAACACCAGTCCAAGCCAAGAAGGTCACAACTCCTATGAGGCCATGGAAGGGATGAATGCAAAGAGATATCATGCAAGAAGTGAAAAGAAAGTAACCCTTAAGAGGGATAGCACACTATTTAGTTTCTAAGGTGAGAGATATATCAACCATGGAAACCCAATGTCAAACAAAAAAAATAGGTTGTGATCAAGGACAAAGATCCTCAATGTAAACCAAAATTTCTTTGTATGATTGGATATCACATAATAGATAGATACATCTTAACCAAGGAAAGAGGTGAATCCTGAAAAGACAACAAAGAAGGAGATGGCATCCTTGCTCCCCAAGTGTAGGAACAAAGATGGAAGAGTATACGTACTTCACAATGCAAGGAGATATCCTATTTAGCAACAATGTATACCATATTATTAGCAAGGGATATTGACCCCTTCATCCAAGAATATAGATAATCATGAAAAGGATATGTCGCTCATGGAAAAAGGATCCTCAAATGAAAGAGATCTTATCAACAAGACCCCCATCATAGAGGAGTGCTTTAGTTAAAATATCAACTTTCAATAGTGGGAACAAAGATTCAATCATCAAGCCCCCTATAAACAAGAGGAAGAGGAATCTTTGGAATGAGGGAAACAAATCTAACACCAAAGAAAGGGTGATAGTTTATAAAGAACATAATTTGCAACATAGAGAAGAAGTGTTGACTTAGGACAAAAACTTCTCATATAAGAAGGTTATCCATAATCAAAACATCTATCAATACAATGAAATAATATTGCAATATATAAAATACCACTAAGCTAAGGAAAGTCATTCCCTAGACTAAGAGAGAGAGAAGGAAGAACCTTGCCCCCTAGGGATGAAAGGCAAGGGATACCTTTGCAAAACATATGTCCTAGAAAAGATATCTTGAATAATAAAAGAGAGAAATGGATGAAAAGCTATCATAATACAAACCATCGAGATAAATGAAAGCTTAAAGAAGGAACATAATGGATTCTAAAGACAAGAAGAAATATACCTCTTGCCCCCCAGTCTAGAGGAGAAAAGATCTATGTTATATCAGAGTGAGGGGTAAAATTATGAAGAAATCTCAAAGGAGAAATTTCTTTTCTCTTATATTTATGGATCGGATAATAAAGAGAATGTATTTTGAAGAATCTTTGCACATCTACATCATGAAACATAGTTTGAACCTTAACATAAGTGTGGGAAGAACTAGGAATAGCAGATGGAGAATTAGGAATATGAATATTAGGAATCAGATTAGGAAAGATAGGATTAGGATTAGGAAGATTAGGAACTACATTAGGAAGGATACAATTAGGATTAGGAAGTTTAGGAATACTAGGAAAAGTGTAGGAAGTGATATGAATGGAAGACATAACCAGAGGAACACTTTGAACCACATTTGGAAAAGGGTTTGAATAGATATAAGTAATATTATGGTAAGAATGTTGTGAGGTAGGATCTTGATTTTCCATAAGATCACCACTAAGAAGAAGAGTATTAAGGGAATTCATATCTTTCTTTGCTAATGCCTCATCACAAGAAGAAATCCTAAATTGAGGTGAAGGATTTATAATGTCATCTTCTTTTTCATAAGGGGACTATGTTTTAGAGAATATGTCATCCTTTTGTATAAAAAATGCTTGACAAGGAGGGGATAAATCAATGTCTTTATCCAAGGGTTCATCCCAAATAGGAGGATTATCCATAATGGCTTCATGAGGAAGAGAGTAATCAACATCCAAATCTAAAGGTTCATCCCAAATAGGAGGAAGAGAGTAGTCAATATCCAAATTCAAAGGTTCATCCCAAATAGGAGGATTATCCTCAAAGGTTTCATCAAAATCCAAATGTTCATCCCAAATAGGAGGATTATCCACAATGGCTTCATGAGGAAGAGAGTAATCAACATTGACACCCAAAGGTTCATCCCAAATAAGAGGATTATACATAATGGTTTCATGAGGAAGAGAGTAATCAACATCCAAATCCAAAGGTTCATCCCAAATAGGAGGATTATCATCCCTATCCATTAAGCGCATTGTAGGAGTGTCATAAGTCTTTAAAGCTTGATCCCTAAAGGGGAAAGAAGGTAAATTATATTGTAAAATAGGCTCATAGAAAAGACATAGATTAGGAGAAGAATTAACATCAATCCCTAACTCATCTTTGTAAAGGTCAATTGAAGAGATTGTAGAGGAAGATGAAATAGGAATAGGATCAATGGAGATCTCATTCAAAAAATGTTCACCCTCACTTCCATGTACCTCATTAAGCTATCTATCATCTTGAACAATAAAAGCCTCATCAAAGTACTCAAAACAAGAATCATACATGTTGAATACTAAAAGCATGAAAATGTAAATGTTTTTGTATTTTTAAAGAAATTTTGCAATTTTTTTGAATTTTTGAAATGTAAATGCAAGAGCATAAAAGAAATCTAATCTTAAGGAAATAAAAAAAATGATCTAACACCAAAAAGAAAGAGTTGTCTATCGCAGGTTCACCAAAATGTAAAGGATAAAATATGGATGGGGTCCTAGAACAATGGTTTGCACATAAAAGAGACCCCAAAACCAATATGTTACACTTACATTTGAATTGTATTGATATGGAAAGTAAATGTAAATGACTAATGTTGAAATGAAGAGATAAAGGTACTCACCTCCAAAAAAGAACCTGCTAAAGACCCTATCAAACAATCTTAGAAATAGTTGATTCACACCCTCTTCAACTGAAACTATGAGATCTACAAAACCCAGAAATCTTTTCCAATTCTAAGGGAGTTTATCTTTGACCCTCATAAAAGGTCAAAGGGTACATTTTTATTTTGAAGGTTGATTCTGACTTTGTTCGTAGATCCCAGAAGTTCACTGAAAAGTGTATCCAAATTTGCTCTCAGATTCAAAATTCCGCACCTGTACCTGTAAGAAAAATGATTTTTTTTTTTTTTTGGGAGGTTTGCCTTGGTCAAACCCTAGTTGGAATCAACCTTAATATTGAAATTGAAATGGAGAATGCTAGCAAGTAGTAGAAGTGGATCTAACAACGAAGCTATGATATTCAATAGATATGCAAATTGTATTTGAAATGTAATCAAGTGGACATAACATTAACAAATGTAAATCAAACCTCCATGATTGTAAGTCAAGTTTGAGCTCGATCCTGACCTAGTCAGGATCAACCTTGAATTTGACCCTGCACCCATATCCAGTCAGAATCAGGACAAAAGGTCCCGGGGATGCCGAGAGACCTATAAATGATACCAAAATGGGACATAATACCAGGGATAGGCATAAAATCCTATGATGACTATGATGAAGGCTAGGAGGACCTATTTCTAAGTCCTAACTAGAAAATAGAGCCATGGAAGAGGGAAATTAAGGAGAATACTCAGGATCCTAACCCTCATTTCACCTAGAATGAAGCCGAAAAGAAGTGGAAAGCGGGGAGAAAGCTAGATCAAAGGAAAGATCAATTCAAGGCATCCAATATGACCCCAAAGCACTTACTCAGAGGGATAAACACTCTTAACATGGAAGTGCTTCCATTTTAAGATGATACACTACTATTAATTGTTTCATTGTTAGAATAATATATTAGTTAGTATTAGCATTTGGTAGTTAGGTTTTTATCAGGTTGGTTAATCTATTATGCAACCAACATAAATTATTCCTATTTAAATTTATTCAAATCCTTTGTATGATCAAGGAACTACAATACAATACAAGTCTCTTAAGCCTTCATTTGGTATCAGAGTAATCATTTGGTGAAATTGTAGTCTAGGCGTATACTGGTCCATGTAGTTTGCTAATGAACTAGGCTCTGGAACTAGGCACTGGAACTGTTGCACAAATTGAAGCATGTCTATGGAGTGTGCAATAATTATTAGCTTGTCCATGGAGTATGAAATAGTTATTAGCTTGGTCATGGAGTATGCAACATTTATTCAACAAATTGCAACCATTATTCAACAAACTATGGTGATACAGGCATCGGCAGCTGTTCCACAGTGTACTTAGGGTCCTCCTATGTAAATGTAGTGGTCTTTTCCCATTTTGTGATCGTGCTTCTTTCTCTCATTTCCCATTCAGTGATCATGATTATGTGTTATCATTCTTCTTGCTGAATGTCAGGATCTTTTGATGATGCTTTTAGTGTCACAAGTAATCAAGGAATGCAACAGGATTCTAATGATAATAAAGGTTTTTATTTTTCCTTGATTGATGCTCTTCAAAACATTGGGAATATAGAGTTTTATGAATTGATTCAGAAAGGGCTCCTCCACTAGTTTACGTTTGATGTTGGTTGTCAAGCCAAAATATTTAGGGTCAACTCAAGGATGGTTATGATGGAGGTGATGAAGATGAGGTAGAGCGCCCACAAAAGCCTCCCCATCTCACTATATGTTCTTATCATGCCCATATCCATTCTCTTTTTCCTTAAAGAACTATTGTAGTTTTCATAAATTCCATGTCCCTCGATCAAGAATATTAATAAAATATTTATTTTACGTATTTTTAATCATGTCTGCATAAAAAATTCTCTTGTTAGATACTCAACTTGTAAAAGGAAGTAATTGTGTTGCATGCAAAAATAAGATACACACCATTATCTAGTTGGAGGAGTTGTGGAACATTGTTACTTGCATTACTAAACATCCATCCAATACCAATCACCAGAAGAAATTTGACAAAACCGATTCAAAAGAATTATTGCTTATCACTCTCAGTATATCTGATGAGGTTCAACCCTATGCCCCAGATGCTGATACATCTAAAGAATCTTGGGAGGCTCTTTCCACAATCTTTGAGTAAAAGAATCAAGCCAAGGTACTTCATTTACAATCTAATTACATACTCTTCATGTGCAAAGTGGTGAAAAAATTGTAGATTTCTTGTGTTGTGTATCTTTTCTTCGTGAAGAACTCCTTGTTCTTGGAGAGACAATAGAAGATAAACTCCTCATTCCTATTAATTTGTGTGCTCTTCCCCCTATGTTTAGGATATTTGTCACTACCTTGAACATCACAAAACAAAAAGTATCATTTGAAGAATTGATAAAATTACTTCAATAGGAAGAAGCCCTTCAATATTTACATGAGGAATTTGAAAAAAAAGCTCTTGTATCTCGCCGAAAACCTAGCCACAAAGATCGTAAGGGGCCTCTACCTCAACTACCACCATAGTCATCTCTACCACAAGTCTGACGATAAAAGTCTTCTCCTCGATGGTGCCATATTTGTAACACTCATACTCATGATATAGATCAGTGCTAGTACAATGGTCTTACTTAAAGTTCCTCAAGTAAAGAGAGCTCTTCCAGTCGTATTCATTCTCACCAACCTTGTGGATGCTCTTGTAGAAGGTATCAGAATGGAAATGTTGTTACACAAAAAGATGAGACATCTGATCAGTCTCCTGATGATGATACTCCTTCTCCTCATATAACTCCAAATGTGGCTATTGTATCCCAAACTACCCTATCATCATGTGATGTTTGTCTAATCGATTTTGGTGCCAGTAAACATATGACTAGTGATAAAAGGTTGTTCGATAATTTTAATCCCACACCTACTGGTGATTGCATTCATATTGCTAATGACAAGGAGTATGTGGGAGAAGGAATTGGTATAGTTACTGTTGTCACTAGGGATTGCACCCAAATAATGGCTAAGTATAGAACCTAGCAATCCTGTGAAATAAGGGACTACTTTCAGGCTATGGGTAATCTATCAGAAAGTAGACCTTCAGATTAGGGGTTGACTTCCCCTTGAATGACCTAAAACTTAACTAAACTTTGAACGAAAAGGGAGAGAGAGTGCATGAAACTGAAACTAAACTAGGTGATTCACCAAATTTGGATAAATCCAAAAACTGAAAACAAACTCACAATGTGATTTAGAACATAACCTGAGCATCACAACTTCTCCCTAATTCTAATTTTTTCCTTAGAAATAACAAGGTGTTGGCTGTAAATGAGAAGGGAAAATGAATTCCACAACCCCAAAGTACTTTCAAATGTACACAGATTAGTACTTCAAGAAATAAAATTGCTCATGGGCATCTAAATGGATAGAATATCAAGTAAATGACTAACTTTCATCACAATACATGATATAAAATCCACCAAACAACTCACAAACTGTAGGAATAAGAAAGATGATTGCTATGAACTAAATTGAAAGGAGCCAAAATATAGCTTTCTTTTCCATAGCTACAAGCATTCACCTCCAAGAACAAGAGAATGAATAAATACCCCCAATCACCTAAGTGAGAGGTATATAAAAACAAGGCCTAGGAATCTACATTCAAACCCCTCAAAAATGGAAAAACTCCAAATATAGGCCCATGAAGATGTCTCTTAAAATTTGGATGTCAGATTCCCAGATGTATAGGGGTAATGGAAAGAGTGAATGTCCTAAAAAAGATGGCCACTTAAAACTACTATGTCCCCTCTAAGTCATGCTCTATAATTGATATTTTGACAATGGTTTATAAGAACACCATTTGTCAATATCTTACAATAATGAGAGAAATGATTTCACATTAACTACTTTACCCCTATGCCATGATTCTAGTTCTATGTGGAACTAAAAATTTTAATTTACTAATGTTAATAAATATTTCTCAACCCAAAAGGGGAAAACATATTTAAATAACATCTACATCTTTTAAAATAAAATCCACTTATCATAAATATACCCTAGCATATGTTTAGATCCCTTAAAACTTAGGGGACCCCCTCAATCACAACCTTAGCATTAAATTTAACCCCAAATTTAATGGCTTTAAAATATTTTCCCCAAATAAAACCTTCACCATGCTTAGGGAATGGTTTTAAATTCCACCCCTATCCCTTAAACATATGCTAAAAAAAACTTAGAAGATGTTTCCTCAATCGGCCTTCATCATTCTGCATGCAACTTGAGCTCCCAATCAACCAATTCTGGAAAGATGACATGGCTTTTGGGAATGTTTCTAATTGATGGATCATGGAATTTATATAGTGAGGAGGTAAGTGGTAATCTTCATTGCATCTTTCTATTTCAATAGCTTTGTATGAATATTGAAAACCTTAACCATCCACGGGTTAGGGTATCACTTTGATGCTATCTATTGGGTTTTCATTTCACTTTTCCTTCGCATTCAAGGGCATACTTGATATTTGAATCTTGATAGCATGTGACCCATGTATTTCCATTGTTCATGACACCCATTCCCTTATGCCATATCTCTTCCTATCCATTTGTTGATCTCTACTATCTATTACTGATGGCATTGTTTTGATAGTGTCATTCAATTTTCCAGCATTATTTATGAATATCCGATGTCCCATGAACAAGCTTGGTTGTTGTTTTAATGTGTTTATTTATGCTCATTTCTTTTATCTTACTGTTGTGTTTCTTCGCTCATGAATGACCTATGAGCTTACTATAGGGGCATAACATTTGGTACAGGAGCACCCTTCTAAGGGCTCCCACCAACTAAATTTTGTTGTGAAGCACTTCTTAAATAAAGCATGTAATTAAAATAAGAGTCAACAAGGAGTTTGGCTCATTTTTTTTGTTGTGTCTAGGCATTGTCTAAGTCTTAGAAGTTTACTGGTCTTTCTAATTTGTATTGCACATTGATTCAAGGATTGTGGTCAACTTGAAATTAGTGCTTTTCTAGATGCTTGGAGGTCTTAGGTTGTGTGTTTGGTAGAGTTAAGAGCACAAGAGTGCCTTGGAAAGATCTAGGAAGGTCTTTGTGATGTAAGAGCAAAATTGCTCAAGCAACAATCAAAGTTGCTTAGCAACTTTTCTTTTGAAGACTCAAACTTTTCTAAGTGATCAAGAAAGCCCTAACCAAACACTCACTAATGGAAAGGGACTATAAAGGACCTGACAAACCCTAAAGTATGGTTGGAAGTTATTTTGTGCAAGGTATAGCTCGAAAAGATCAGACTATTGGTGTTTTGAGAGTAACAGTCACTGTTGAAGGACTAATTACCTATGAATACAATCAAATTTGTGTGAAACCTTGTGTGCATATCATTTTGTGTGTATCAACTTCATTTCTTAGTGTTCTGTTGTAGCATTTCTTTATTTCTTTTGTTTTAGACTGTTCTTTGCCAGTTTGGAGAGGCATGGAGTAATGGGGCTGTAACTTTGGTTTCCACCATGGGAACACCATGGAACTATGGAATCTCAGAGTACAGACCCTGATAGGTTTGTATAATAATGCAGGGCCCTAGAGAATGAGGAAAAACATTTGTTTGTGGAAGCCCTAGGTGAACCAGACATAGTCCGGCTAGGAGCGGTCAGCATTCAAAGTGCTCCCAAGAAAATAGGGATGATTTTCATGATCAGTCCTTTTGTGAAGGTGTAGAGAAGTGTTAGAAGGTGAGGTACTATGGAAGAGAGGGTTTGAAAAGCCCTAGAAAGGCACTAGTGAAGTTTGGAACAGAGAAGAGTTCCCAAACCCTTGAAACCCTCAAAATTTGTAAAGACACTGTACGGCCTGCTGAGGACTTGAGACCTCAAAAATCTTTGAGATTGGGTCATTGGGATCAAATTTCCTTAAGGATAGGAGTGGTGGTTCTTTGAAGAAAAGGCCTCAAAATCCCTAAGAAACCGAAAGGAGGGCTAATTAGGCTTCCTCCTTGTAGCCCTAAAATACAAAGAAACTGCTAAATTGGGTGATCCCAAAACCTTGCCTATGTGATGGAAAGATGTCATTAGACCTAAAAGATCTTGAAAGTAATAATATTCACTCTGGGAGCTTGGGAAAGAATTGGAAGACTTATAGACCCTTATGAGCCAATGTAAGGGATGGGAGCTTGAAGTGCAAATCTTGTAATGTGCATAGATGTGACAATTGAACTTGGTGGGTTGGTTAGGCAGGTCAGGGAATCCTAAGAGAGATAAGGAATCCTATAGACCATTAGTGTTGTTAGTAACACACTTAGATCCTAGAGTGGATAAGGGCATAGGCTGAGCTAGTCTATCCTAGCCTCCCCATCAGATTGGTATTAGAGCATCTTAAGGCTTGGGAAGTGAAAGGTGGATGTTTCAACCATCAGAAGAGTCAATTGGATCATCTCAAAAATAGAAAATGGTGACCAATGCTGAGCTTGATAAGAAGGTGGAAGATCAAGAGGAAGTTAATAGACTCCTGCAGGAAAGATTGATACAAATGGAGCAAATCTTTGATGATGTCCAAGCAAAAGCAGATAAGGTGAAAGATAGAATGGAGGAGCAGGATGCCAAAGAAAAAGAGAAGACCATTGATGATGATGTACCTACACCTGATCCTCCAACTCAAGATGAGCAATTTCTTAAAGCTTTGAAGGCTATCATAGGCAAGGCACTTGAAGGTGTCCCATTACTAACTAGCAGGATGGATACAGAGCTTGTGATGCAATGGATTGAAGGCATGGAAAATCACTTCGAATCTGAAGAGATCTTAGAGGCACCAAATTTCAATGTGGCCAAATCTAGTTTGAGAGGACAAGCTTTAACTTGGTGGAACTACTTGCAAGATGAAAGGGAGAAAGAGGGAAAGAACCCAATCTCTAATTGGGAAGCAATGGCTAATAAAGTTAGAGAAGCATACCTACCAATTGATTATGAAATCTAGTAGCATAGGAAGAGATTGAACCTCAGACAGAAGGAGATGGATGTAGCCACCTACACTGAAGAGTTGCACAAGTTGAGCTTGAGATCCAAGATCAAAGAAAAAGAAAGTGTCAAAGTGGCAAGGTACCTAAGTCATCTGAAATGGAGCATAGCAGAGGAGATGAGTTTAATCACTCCCACCATAGTACTTGGATGTCAACATGTGGTAAAAAAGCTTGAAGATAAACAAAGAAGAAAGAAAGAACCTAACTCCAAGAACAGGGGTAGAGGTAGAGACTCTAGAGGGGGTCAAAGAGGAGGTTCTAGTAGAGGTGGTGAATCAAGAAACCAAGGTGAGAGTAGAATTTTGCAACAAAGTTCAAAAATCAGTACAAGAGGATCTTATGGTAGAGGAAGAGGTTCTCAAGGAAACAGAGGAAGAGGAGCAGGAAGAAGTAGCTCCTACTTTGCCACCATGAAGTGCTATCAATGTGGATAGCTTGGACAACCTACCTATAGGTGTCTTGACAAACCATAAACCTCAAATAATGAGAAGAGGGTAGCCTGTACCCAAGAAGATAGCAGAAGCTCATGCACTAATGAAGTCAGCAAGTTAGAATCAGAAATGGGTGAGAACCTAATGTTCAGGAGGGTGCTTATAAGGCAGCCTAATCAAGGTGAACCCAAGTAGAGGAGGGCTCTTTTTAGAGTCAAATGAAAGATACAAGGCAAAGTATGGAAGGTTATAGTAGATTCAGGGTCTACTAATAACATTCTAGCAGAGGAAGCAACAAAGTAGCTAAAACTTACAAAGGTTCCCCATGCAAACCCCTACAAGGTGACTTGGTTGAAGCAGAAGCAAAGTGTGCTAGTTAATGAGAAGAAATGGGTGGAGTTTTCAATTGGAGGCTATAAAGACAAAGTGATTTGTGATGTCTTTCCCATGGATGCATGCCATCTTCTATTGGGAAGACCCTGGCAATTTGATAGAAAGATGATCTATGATGGAGAGGAAAACTCTATTGCTTTTAAGAAGGATGGGAGAACTTTCAAAATTTAGTCCTTACTAGAAAATGAAGAGGGAACTTCTAAGACACCTAGTGTGTTGCTTAGAAATGGTAAAGAATTCCTACAAGAATTGCAAGATGAGGAGACCATAAGATGTGCCATCATGGTGAAGCCAAAGGAGGAAGACAAGAAGTTGAAAGCTGAAACACCATTGGAAGTGTAGAAAATGCTAGAAGAATTTAGAGATATAGTAAGTGATGGAACCCCTGCCACTTTACCTCCAAGAAGAGCTATAAGTCATCAAATTGACTTTGTACCTGGTGCATCTCTACCTAACAAAGAAGCATACAAGCTTACCCTAGATCAGAACAAAGAAGTAGCAAGACAAGTGCAAGAGTTATTGGATCAAGGGCTGATCAAGAGGAGTATTAGTCCATGTGCAGTCCCAGTGGTCTTAGCATCCAAGAAAGGAGGAAAATGGAGACTTTGAATAGACTCAAGGGCTATCAATAGGATCACTATCAGGTATAGGTTCCCAATTCCAAGAATAGAAGATTTGATGGATTGCTCAGGAGGTGCTATGTATTTTACTAAGCTGGATTTGAAGAGTGGTTATCACCAAATCAAAATTAAGGAAGGTGATGAGTGCAAGACCGCTTTTAAGACCATAGATGGTTTGTATGAATGGCTTATAATGCCATTTGGGCTTACCAATTCTCCAAGCACCTTCATGAGGTTAATGAATGATGTCTTGAATGACTTCACAAGAAGATTTGTAGTGGTGTATCTAGATGATATACTCATCTACAACAAAACAAAAGTAGAGCATCTTGAGCACTTAAGGTTGGTTATGAAGAGACTCCATGAAGAGAAATTATCCATCAACCTAGAAAAGTGTGAGTTCATGAAGCAAGAGCTGGTTTATTTGGGCTTTGTAGTGTCCAAGGGTAATATGAAAATGGACCCAAGCAAGGTGGAGGCAATCTTGAATTGGCTTGCCCCTAAAACAGGGATTGAAGTTAGAAGTTTTCATGGCTTGGCACAATTTTATAGAAAGTTTGTGAGGAACTTCAGTGGGCTATGTGCACCAGTACTTGATACCATCAAAGGAGGACTGAAAACAAAGTTCAAATGCACTGAGGCAGCTGAGAAAGCATTCCAAACATTGAAGCAAGAGGTAGCTACCAAACCAATTCTACTCTTGCCAACTTTTGATAAATTGTTCACCATTGAATGTGATGCAAGTGGTATAGCAGTAGGAGGTGTATTGAGTCAAGAAGGAAGGCCTGTGGCATTCTTCAGTGAGAAACTCAATGAGGCAAAGAAGAAGTATTTAGCTTATGACTTGGAGTTGTATGCATTGGTACAATCTCTCAAGAAGTGGAGGCATTACCTTTTGCCAAAAGAATTTGTTCTTTACTAATAGTTAGGCTTTAAGCTACATAAACACTCAGGAGAAGCTTAGTAACAATAACTTGAAGTGGATGGAGTATCTCCAATCCTTTACCTTCACAATCAAGCACAAGAAAGGGCAGCTTAACAAGGTAGCAGATGCCTTGAGTTGAAAGTTATTGACTATCCAAGAGGTACAGCTAAAAAGCATTGGAATAGTAGGTTTTAAAGACTTGTATGAGGAGGATGAAGACTTCTCATAAGCCTACAAGGTGTGCCTAGAGTTTGAGAACCATTTCCATGGTGAGTTTGCAGATTACACCCTCCAGAATGGATTTTTGTTTAAAGGTAATCAACTTTGTGTACCTAGAGGATCCATGAGGGAAAATTTGATTTAGGAGAAGCATAATGGCAGCCTAAGTGGACATTTTGGCATAAAAAAGACATTAGAGTTAGTACAGAGATAATAACTTTGGCCTAAGCTAGCAAGGGATGTCAGGAGGTATGTAGAGTAATGTGGAGTATGTCAGAGAGCTAAAGGAGGTTCAAGAAATGCATGAATCTATCAACCTCTACCAATTCCAAATAGGCCTTGGGAGTGTGTAAGTATGGACTTTGTGGTTGGACTCCCTAAAACCAAATCACGTATGGATAGCATCTATGTTTTCTAAAATGAGTCATTTCATTCCTTGTAAAACTACTCATGATGCAAGTTATGTAGCACATCTCTTCTTCAAAGAGATAGTTAGGATTCATGGAATCCCTTTGAGCATTGTGTCAGATAGAGATAGAAAGTTCATGGGTCATTTTTGGAAAACCTTATGGAAAAGGTTGGGAACTAATCTCTCTTTCAGTTCAGCATACCATCCTCAAAATGATGGTCAAACTGAGGTCATCAACAGGGTGCTTGGCAACTTTCTAAGGTGTTTGACAAAGGAGTATGGGAAAACTTGGGATCTTGTGATATCTCAGGCTGAATATGCATATAATGATAGTGTAAACAAGACCACAGGAAGGAGTCCTTTTGAAATAGTGTATGGAAGACACCCTAGAGGAGTGTGTGAGTTGAGAGACTTAGGGTCTATGGAGTTGAAGAGTGGACAAGCTGAAGATTTCACTCAAACTATCAAGGAGGTTCAAGAGCAAGTGAAGAAAACCATTATGGAGTGTACTCAAAGACTCAAGGCTAAAGTGGATGAAAAGAGGAAAGAAGTACAGTTTCAGATTGGGGACTATGTCATGGTCCATCTTAACAAAGCAAGGATGCAAAAAGGCATGTCCACCAAGCTACATATGAGGAGAGTAGGCCGCTACATATGAGGAGAGTAGGCCCATGCAAGATTCTAGCCAAATATGGAGAGAATGCCTACAAAGTGGACTTGCCATCAGACTTAGCCATCTCATCAATGTTTAATGTTGTAGACCTGATTAGATTCAAGGGAGATATCAATCAGCAAGGTATAGCTCCGCCAAAGGTACTGCAAGATATAGACACCAATGCAATGCCCAAGAAGAAGCCAGCCAAAGCAGAGAAGGTTTTGGAATCTAGAGTGAAGAAGACCACAAGGCATCAAGTGTACATGGAGCACCTGATCAAATGGAAAGATCATCTTAAATCTGAAGCCACCTGCATTGAGGAAGGATAATTCAAGAAGTTTGGAATTGACTTGGCTCTTCTTGACCCCAAAGTGCCTTAGTTGTGCTGAGGGGGAGTATGGTGCAAGAGCACCCTTCTAAGGGCTCCCACCAACCAAATTTTGTTGTGAAGCACTTCTTAAATGAAGCATGTAATTAAAATAAGAGTCAACAAGGAGTTTTGCTCATTTTTTTTGTTGTGTCTAGGCATTGTCTAAGTCCTAGAAGTTTACTAGTCTTTCTAATTTGTATTGCACAGTGATTCAAGGATTGTGGTCAACTTGAAATCAATGCTTTGCTAGATGCTTGGAGGTCTTAGGTTATGTGTTTGGTAGAGTTAAGAGCACAAGAGTGCCTTGGAAAGATCTAGGAAGGTCTTTGTGATGTAAGAGCAAAATTGCTCAAGCAACAATAAAAGTTGCTCAAAAGATGCTTAGCAACTTTTCTTTTGAAGACTCAAACTTTTCTAAGTGATCAAGAAAGCCCTAACCAAACACTCACTAATGGAAAGGGACTATAAAGGACCTGAAAAATCCTAAAGTATGGTTGGAAGTCATTTTGTGCAAGGTACATCTCAGAAAGATCAGACTATTGGTGTTTTGAGAGTAACAGTCACTGTTGAAGGACTGATTACCTATGAATACAATAAAATTTGTGTGAAACCTTGTGTGCATATCATTTTGTGTGTTTATTTCTTCATTTTCTATGTATCAGCTTCATTTCTTAGTGTGTTGTTGTAGCATTTCTTTATTTCTTTTGTTTTAGACCGTTCTTTGCCAGTTTGGAGAGGCATGGAGTAATGGGGCTGTAACTTTGGTTTCCACCATGGGAACACCATGGAACTATGGAATCTCAGAGTAAAAACCCTGAGAGGCTTGTACAATAATGCAAGGCCCTAGAGAATGAGGACAAACATTTGTTTATGGAAGCCCTAGGCGAACTAGACATAGTCCGGCTAGGAGCGGTTAGCATTCAAAGTGCTCCCAAGAAAATAGGGATGAGTTTCATGATCAGTCCTTTTGTGGAGGTGTAGAGAAGTGTTAGAAGGTGAGGTAATGTGGAAGAGAGGGTCTGAAAAGCCCTAGAAAGGCACTGGTGAAGTTTGGAATAGAGAAGAGTTCCCAAACCCTTGAAACCCTCAAAATTTGTAAAGACACTGTACAGCCTACTGAGGACTTGAGACCTCAAAAATATTTGAGATTGGGTCATTGGGATCAAATGTCCTTAAGGATAGGAGTGGTAGTTCTTTGAAGAAAAGGCCTCAAAATCCCTAAGAAACCGGAAGGAGGGCTAATTAGGCCTCCTCCTTGTAGCCCTAAAATACAAAGAAACTCCTAAATCAGGTGATCCCAAAACCTTTCCTATGTGATGGAAAGATGTCATTAGCCCTAAAAAGATCTTTAAACTCATAATATTCACTGTTGGAGCTTGGGAAAGAAGTGGAAGAATAATAGACCCTTATGAGCCAATGTAAGGGATGGGAGCTTGAAGTGCAAAGCTTGTAATGTGCATAGATGTGACAATTGAACTTGGTGGGTTGGTTAGGTAGGTTAGGGGATCCTAGGAGAGATAAGGAATCCTATAGACCATTAGTGTTGTTAGTAACACACTTAGAACCTAGAGTGGATAAGGGCATACGCTGAGCTAGTCTATCCTAGCCTTCCCATCAGCATCCTTGTCATTGATGCCTATGTTTCACCTTTTTAATTTGATGTATGGCTGGTGAGCTAGGGAAAAATGTCTATATGTTTGTTGATGTGCTTCATTGCCATGAGGTATTTAATGGTACACTCACTATTTAGAGCCCATGAGCCAGGGAATTTGTGCTTGTTGTAACACATTTTAACAGCACGTGAACTGAGGGTGTCAATGCCTTGAATATTTGATTTTTTATATTCTAGCACCGTATTGTATTATGTTTTTAAGCTCATCATTTTGAATGGCTATAAAGCTCATGATCAAGCTAGGGCATCAACATTTTTACTTCCATTTATGCTACTTGGGCCCATGATTTATTAGCATGCTGTTGCCATTACATATTGTATTCACCATAAGCTTTGACTATTTAGTATTCATTTCTCTGCATTTGAAGGCCTGAGTTGGCGCATTCTCATTTGTTAATGCTCATTGTTGTGTATGATTTTTGTTGCAGCCCATGATCTATCTTGATTATATTGTAATGTTCATTTCTATGCTCATGCCCTGTCAGTACTTGTCATATCATCATTTACTTACTGCTGTGTTTCTCCACTCATGAACAGTCTATGAGCTTTGGGTTTGATTCCCTATTAGGTAGCTTGGTGCCATTGTGTATTGATGACGTTTACCTTTCATTGCTTTATGAATGACATCATTAAATATATGATCTATTGTTGATATGCCTTTTGATATTCACTATTCCTTGGAGAGGCTCATGATAGCTTAGTGTTCATTTAATGATACTGATCATGTTTATATATGCACCATTGATTGACTGTTCCACATGATGGTATGCCATCCTTTTCTAAAATATTGATGATATATGCCCCTTTGAATCTGCCAGTGCTTGACCATGCTTCATTTGATTTTCTTTTGTGATCTCTGAATATTCCCCTGATACTGCTTCATCTAGTTTCTTCCTTGTGGTGATCATGGGTGTTCTTGTCTTGTGATGTGGTCTCTGCCAAGGAAATTTGAGGTTTTCCTAACATAGCCTACATCACAGGTCAACATCATTCATCTGGATTCCAACACCTTTGGATTTTTGTTGTAAAAAAAATCACTGTACTTTGAGGATGGTATTTTAGGAATATCATCCTCATAGTACTTTGATTGTTTGAATGAGGTAAACAATAGTGAATCATCTTCTTTTGTATCTTCACATGGAACAAACAAGTCAGTGAAAACACAGTATCTCTTTTTATTCTTGCAACATCTTTTCCTAAGTGCACATGTCTTGTAGCATAGCCCTTGTTAGAGGTGTATGGCTGAGTACTGCATATATGCATTCTTGTAAATATTATGGTACCATACATTTCTTAGATCCATTGGATCTAACCCCACCCCTTTCTCTCTTCTTTGCAGGTTCTGGATCACAGGAGCACACAAGACAAAATTGGATCAATGCTCCATTACCAGGCAATGTCTGGTACCCTAGCACTTATGTCATCATTTCATGTATGTCTGTACTCATTTATGCATTTCTAAAAATGGATATGCTCATGGTCTATGTGAGCTCAGATGAATGATCTTTTCAGTTTTCCCTTGTACAACACATTAAGATATTGGTACATATACATGCAATACTTTAGATTTAAATATTTCTTTTCCTTTTCATGTATCTTACTATGAAATGAACACAAAGTTAAGAAAGACCACCTAATAATCCAAACTAGGGTATTGTAGTCTCACTTAGTAATTAGGTCTCCAAAAGATGAGTAAAAATATGATAACAGTTACCATTCCTCTTAACACAGGAATTTTTTCTCTCACCAATGTTCTCTATGTTCCTGGCTTTACTAGTAATCTTTTGTCTAATAATTAACTTTTAAATCACAGAATTAAGGTAGAATTTTAGGTCAAAGATGGTGTTAAAACTTGCCTCATCTCAAAAGATGGAATCATCCTTGCCTGTGGTTTCAATAAGGTTCATATTTTTGCACTTGATACAGCTTCCTCCTCAGGTATTTCTCTTTGTGCTTCTACTATGGCATCCACCTCCTTCTAGCATTACAGATATGGTCATCTCTCTGGTACATCACTTTCTTAGTTGAGCTCTCATATGATGGTACGAGGTCTTCATTATCTTTCCATATCTTCTTTACCTGTATCTTTTGACTATCTTGCAGGGAAACAACATCATGAGTCCTTTCAGTCCAGTACCTATCATGCTTCAGAACCACTTTCCCTTGTTCATACCGATCTTTGTGCACCTCTTCCTACTTATTTTAAGGGATGCCGCTATTTCTAGTTATTTGTAGACAATTTCTCGCAGAAGACTTGGGTGTATTTTCTCCAGCAGAAGAGTGAGGCTTTTTCTCATTTCTGTACCTTCTACTATGAGGTGATTCATGAATTTTCCAAGCCTCTACTTATTTTATGCTAAGATCATGATGGAGAATTCACTTCTATTGAGTTTCTTGAGTTCTTGAAGGTTCATGGCATCAAGAAAAATTTGACTTCTCCCTATACGCCTCAACAAAATGGCATTGCAGAGTGGTACAACTGAACTATCTTGGAGATGGCTCGATGTTTGTACTTTCTACCACAGTTGTGGGATCAATTTTGGACATAAGTAGTTCAAACAAAAGTATAATTTCTTAATTGAGCTCCCACTAAGAATCTCAATAAAAAAACACTCGAAGAGGTATGAAGTGGCCAAAAACCATTAGTTTTACATTTACGAGTGTTTGGTTGTACAAAATATATGCATGTCCCAGCTTAGAAACAAAAGAAGATTAATTCTAGGACACTCCCTTATATTTTCTTGGGCTGGAGTTCATATTCCAAGGGTTGTCATCTCATGGATCCTAAGACACACAATATTATTATAAGAAGATATGTTGTCTTTGATGAATCTTCTTTTTATTCTTCATTGCACACCCCTATTCCTATGTCCTCTCACAAGACTCTCTCACACTCTAATGATGAGTTTGAGCCTTCTTTTCAACAAGGGGGAAGAAGAATTACATGGTGATTTCTATGTGGATTTGGGTATTTTGGAGGATTCTAGTTAGTAGAAACAACATCCAAAATGGGTTTAGAGTACACTTCATGACTCTAACCTCAGTAATCCTCCAAATATCTCTACAGGAATTAGAACATGAAATGAGGTCAATTTAACCTTAATGTGTTCAATTGAGGACAATTTTGAACCTGATACAGTATGTGACTCTCTCACTCAACCCCATTGGAAGCATGCCATGGATGTTGAGTACGAGTCTCTAGTCAAAAATTGTACATGGAAGCTTGTTGATCTACCAACCGACAAGAAACCCATAGGTTGCAAGTGGGTTTTCAAAATTAAATATAAGGTAGACAGATATATTGACAAGTATAAGACATGTATTTTTGTAAAGAGATATGCTCAATAGGAAGGAATAGATTATGAAGAAACCTTTGCACCCACTGCAAATCTTGAAACCATAATAATTTTGTGTGCTCTAGTTGCACAAAAAGGATGGAAGCTTTACCAGATGGATGTCAAGAGTAATTTCTTGAATGGTGATCTTACAGAAGAAGTCTACATGATCCAACCTAAAGGTTTCATTGATAAACACAATCCTCTCAAGGTACATCTCCTAATAGAGTCCTTATATGGGCTTAAACAAGCACCTCGGGCTTGATACATTAAAATAGATGGCAACCTTTTGCATCATGGTTTTATTCATAGCCCTATTGATCCTAATTTATATATCAAAAAGGTTAGAATAGAGATTGTCATACCTTTTTTTTATGTAGATGATCTTATCGTTACATGAAGCTCAAATGATCTCATTGATACTATCAACCATGATTTGACAAAATCTTTTTATATGGCTAATTTAGGGCTACTACATTTTTGAGATTGGCTTAGAGTTTTGGCAACGAAAGCATCATATTTTTATCTCTCAAATAAAGTATGCCAAGAAAATCTTGGACAAGTTTGGAATGATTGATTATAAAGCTATGTCTACTCCAATGGAAGAAGGTTTACAACTCTCTAAATTCCAAGATTCTCCTCATGTAGATGTGACTCTTTACATACAACTTGTTGGGAGTCTCATTTACCTGACATATACCGGACCATATTTATGTTTTTCTGTCATCAATTTATCCAGGTTTATGTAGGAACCAAAATAATGTTATTGGGTGGCAGCCAAATATGTTTTGCGGTATGTCCAAGGCACTCTTCAGTATGGTCTAGAATATAAGTAGAATGATACGTTTTTCTTGCAAGGATATACTAACTTAGACTATGCTGGATTTTTAGATGATTGAAGATCAACATCAGGATATATATTTCATCTTGGTTATGGCCCTATTTCATGGATGAGTAAGAAGTAGCACGTTGTTTCTCTTTCATCCATGAAAGATAAATATCAAGCTACACAAGAAGTTGTTCGTGAGGTAATATGGTTATGTTGTATTTTAGCAGATATAGGTATCTCATAAGATCAACCATCAGTTGTGTTTTGTGATAATTAGGGTGTATTGAAGCTTGTCAAGAATCCTTTTTTTTACAAGTGCACCAAACATATTGAGGTTGATTTTCATCACATTTGAGAACAGGCGAGAAAGCATAATATTCAGCTCTATTTTTTTCCCTCTACTTTACAGGTTACTGATGTGCGAGTAAGCCTCTTGGCAAGATGAAATTTTAACTCTTTAGAGGGTTTATTTATAAACCTAATATATTAAGAGGGGGAATGCTAAAATAATATATTATTTAGTATTAGCATTTGGTAGTTAGGTTTTTCTCATGTTGGCTAATCTTTTATGCAACCAACATAACTTATTCCTGTTGCTATTTATTCAAATCCTCTATATGATCGAGGCACTGCAATACAATACAAGTCTCTTAAGCCTTTACTTATCACCAATTAATTTCTCTAATCCACTTGTCATATTCACTTCTTTAGTTTCTCAAGAATCTAAAGTTCATCATCTATTTGGATAAAAGTCTCATGAATTCAGTTACCATAACTTTGGTTGACTCTATACAGCCTAAAATGACCAACTCCCATATATCTATTACCGCTCTAAGAAACTTAAAAATACATAATATAAGATAACCAACACCCTTTTATCTATGATTTGTATAAGAAAACAAGCTACTACATAATAAAAGGATAATCATCTCCCTTTTATATTGTAGACACCGAAAAATCCTTAAGAAAATAAATTATTTTTGTTTTCTGAAAATCTTTGATGACATCATCATTTATTAATTAATTAATTATTTAATTAATTAATTTATTTTTATGACATTAAATCCCTCTCTCTTAATTAAAAATTTTTAATTAAGGAATCTAGCCTAAAAATGTCATTTAGACATTATCCCTAATTTATTAATTATTTTAATTAATAAATTGACCAAAAACCTCAAAAATAAATTAATTTATTTTTAATTTATTTTTTATCCCAAACTTGGCCAATTTCCTCTAGACCACTAACCTCTTCCAAAATCTTCTAATCCCTTCTTAATTTCGATTAAAAGGCTAACCCCATCTTTTCTAAACCTAATCCCAAGGTTAAATATTTAATTAAGGTTAAATATTTAATTTTCATATTTATTGAAAATATTTTAATAAATATTCCTAAAACTTAAGCTTTTGGAATGAATACCTTTTATTCCATAAAACTAAGGAGAAATCTAGACTCTTCTAGAATCTTCTCAAATCCACCCTCTTCACCCATCCTAATCCTTTTCTTTGTCCTAATCTAATCCTAATCCTACCCTTAAACCTTTGTGCAATCCTAACCAAGCTTAAGACTTTCCTAAACCAAAGCAAAGTCTTTCCTTCCAAATATCTCAACCACAAAGCATTTATTGCTTCCCCAAAGTCTTCAAAGCCTCTTAAAGCCCATTCATTGCTCTTACAAGCATTTATTTGGAGAGTTATGAGCTTGGAGCCCCCTTTGTTGACTCCTCTTTGCCCTTCCCTTCATCCACTCACCTTGTGACATGTGTCACCTCCTGATTGGCTGAGAACTAGCACAATCCATGTGCTTCCCTTTGAGTGAATCTTGGCCTCTCTTAAGGATTTCAATCCTGGCCATTCATTCCTCCTACCCCAAGCCTTAGAAATCCTATAAATACCCTCACTTCCTAAGGCAAATCATCTCTCAACTCTCAAACTCAATAGCAAAGTCATAATGCCATTTTCATTCTAGCATAAGCATAAACTCATCTTTTTTAGATCATTTCCAAGCTTAAATCACATCTAAATTAGCTTAATTGGATTAACATAGATTCATTTCTTGTTTAATCAATCTTAGTTCATCTTTTAGCTTTGCATATTTGTGTGTTCTTGAGGCCTTTGAGGCAAAATAGGTTCCTCGTACCTATTTTGTGTCATTTTGGGTCTTCATTAACCTCAAATCATCATTTATCTTGCATGCTCCAAGTGCTTGAGTTTGCACACCCACATCCATCTATATCTAAGCATATCAAACGGTGCATGGGCGCATCCGTTTTAGGCTTAAACTGAGGTGGCTTTGATTTTAGTTTGTTTACCATTAAATTTGATTTGATTATATGCTATGACGTTTGTTTGTCTTTGGCCTTCAAAACAGGTTTAGGTGCACTCTCAAATCCTAGTCTACATTCTGGCACGCCCGGTGGGACTCAAACCACAATCATTTTGATGAAACTATACTTTATATGCTTTTTTTTGGCAGGAAATAAAGAAATGTCGCCTTCATGAAAAGAAATGATGCCTACAGCAATTAAATGTCGCCTTCAAACAAAGAAATGTCGCCTTCAACAAAAGAAATGTCGCCTACAAGGAATTCAGTCACGCCTTCATGCAATTAAATCACGCCTTTGAAGAAAGAAATGACACCTATGAACTCTATTTTCACGCCTGCATAACTGAGATTTTCCTGTTGTCGGCAACTTCTGTTACGTTCTAGAATTCTCTTCTGTCGCCTTCTTGTAATTAAATCACGCCTATAACAAAAGAAATCACGCCTCTGGTTTTTTATCTGTCGCCTTTTGGGGTACAGAATGTCGCCTGTAGGAATTAAATGTCGCCTGTGCACTTTCCAGCGTCGCCTATAAGCTGGACAGTGTCACTTTTGGTTTTTGTCTTGAGTTGCTTAGGACTGGTTTTTTTCATTTCTTTTATTACAGCAAAGGTCAAACTCAATCTTGAATGAAACTTAAGGAAATGAACTTAGGTCCTAAGTGTCATTGTCAATTTGAAAATCAAACTCAATCTTGAATGCACTAAAAGGAACAAACAACTCTATTCCCTCATCTGTTTCAGTTTTCAAAGCAAGCAAGCCAAATTCAATCTTGAGTGATCTAAGGGACAAAACAAAGCTTTTTCAAAAGTTCTTAAAACAACTCGCTAATCAAATCTTGAATGCACAAAAAAGAAAGAACTTGCAACCGTTTGAATCATTTACATTTTAAAGAAAAGAACAAATCAAAATCTAATCACGAGTGTCTTCATTTCAAAGTTCAAACATCACTTAATCAAATTTGGGAAAATGAACAAAATCTGCTTGATGTGCATGTAGGAGTTTTTCAATTTTTGCATAATCCTTGTTAGAGTAAGCAACGTGGAACATTTGAACTTGGACAAGTTCACTTGTTCTACTTTTAGCGAGGCCTGTCCAAGGAGAAGCGCTTCCTCCTCGGAGAACGACCTCAAACCGGTATCCCCCCCGGCCGGTATACAAATAAGTGAATACCAAAAGAATCACTTACATCTCCTAATCGCCGGGCGTTTGTGCCAAACACGTGACTGGGGATGGTAAACATTCCTCTCCCCCAGCATAATTGGCAAGGCTCTTAAGTGAGTCACGGATGATCAGCATAACCGGGTATGGAGACACCACGGAATCATTAGCAACCTGATAAACTAGAGGCTACCCTATCTACATCCGAAAGTATCAAAATCCTTGTGCAAGGATCGATTCCAAGGGGTTTACCGGGTCGCCTCAAGATTACTCACCATTTGTATTCCCTTCTAGGGGATACCAAGCTGTGGGCAAGCGATTTTGATACTCACCTTCCTTAGGTAGACCTGTTTGAAGTGCTTGACAGTCAAAGACTCCGTGAAAACACTTGTTGAAACATACACATTCAAAGCATTTATCAGAGTCTTTTATCTTGTTTGTATCTCACAAAGTTGCTTTGTCCTTTGTGAAGATTGCTTTTATCAAATCCTTTGCCAATGGAAAAACATCAAGCAGATCTATAACTTGGTTCGAAGGACAATCAGAGCAGCTATCCCAAAACTTGGTCATCTCCCATCCCTTTGTCTTCTTCTGGCAAACCGTCTTCTTCCGTCAGTCATCTCAATCTGAGTCTTAGTCTTCCAAACCATCTTCATCCTTCCTCCTTATCCAACTCATTCACAAAGTCAGCATGTCTCCAATCTATAATGAGTTTGGTTATGATATCTCTCCTCTCCCACCAATCGATCCTAATGATGATGAAGGTCTTGTAGACCATGATGCCTATTACAGCCAGTTTCCTCCAAGCAACCCCCAGCGTTCCATCATTCCTCCAATCCAGCCAACCATGCCTTCACACTTATCTCCTAGCACTCCCTTTCATGTCCTCGGCAAGGCTAGCACTCCTTTTCATGTCCTTGGCAAAGCAACCCCAGTATCTTATCCATCCCCAAATTATCCTTGTCTTCAACCTACACCTCTTCCATATGCTCCTTTCAGGCCTCCACCTTCTGCTATGGTCATTTCTCCATCGCCATCATCCCTTAGAAATGCTTCACGCTACTTCCCCTATCTAAGGCCTCCATCTGCCCATCCTCCAAAAAATTCTGAAATCCAAGATTCTAGTCCTCCCATCCTTTTCACCAAACCTCTATCCTTTCCCAAACCACCATCTTCTGCTCCAAACCACCATCTTCTGCTCCAAACCCCAATCCTCCATCCTTTCCCAAACCACCATCTTCTGCTCCAAACCCCAATCCTCCATCCTGTCTCAAACCACCATCCTCTCTTCCAAACCACATTACCAAAAGTCTCTTCCCACCAGCAGAGTTCATCCCTCAACCCACTCCAAAACCTGTACCTCAAGCCATTAGCCCTGCCTCTTCAGCACCATCATCCCCTCAAGAAAAATCCAAAGCTCCCTTTTCAAAATCATCTTTTTCATGGGTGTTCCCTTCTTTCTCTCCCCCTTCGCAAACATCTACCCAAGCACAAACCCCACTTTCATGCGAAGACCATCCAAGTTCCCCATCTCCTCCATCTTCCAAACCTTCTTCACCACAAAAGTCTCCAAGGAAACCAATAATAGAACCCAAGGAAGAGCCAATAGCAAAACCCACGCCTGAAATTGAAAAGCCAAGCAATCCTTCATGTGAAGCCATCATTGATGAGGCCCATCTAGTGCTCCCATCTATTATCTATCTTCCATACATCCCAACCGTTGATCCTCTTCCGTCTCCTATCATCGTTGAGTCCCTTCCATCTGGAGTCTCCATCCAATCCCCACCAACATCACCTCCTCCTAGCATTATCCAAATCACATTAAGTGAGCCCCATGAGTTCACCCTTCTTCCTACCATTGCAGCTACAAAATCTCCCATCCTTTTATCCATACCATCTAAAGAGTTCTTCCTTCTTCCAGAAACCCCAGCAGCAGAGTCTCCAATCCTTCTATCCACTCCCTCTGAAGAGTCCATCCATATATCCCCTAATCCTCTATCTAAACAAATCCCATCATGTCAAGATCTGGACCAAAAGCATGTTGAAATATCTATAGAAGAACATCAAGATCCAACCCCTTTACTTCCCCCATCGCATGTTCTATTGCCTCCATCACCTTCAATCCAAAATCCTACAATCCCAATTCCTCCAATTCAAGATCCTATCATCCCAGTTTCTCCAACTAAAGATCCAATACCATCCCCCAATCCTAGTCAAAATCCCAACATCCTATCCTCTCCTCTTGAGGATCCTCCTAACCAAACTGACCAGCTGCCGTCACTCTATCCTCTTGGGTCACTAACATTTGTCAAAGGCAAACCACTTGAAGAAGAAGAAATCAGCTTCCTATCCTCCATCAGAGAACCAGAAAATGGCTGTTTGTCATTCACCCCAAGTCAGAAATATCCTTGTCTGGATAAAATGTTAAAAAGATGGAACTATCAAGGCAAGGGCCTTGGCACTCACGAACAGGGAAATATACAGCCCATTCAAGGCAAGAAACATCCAAAAGGCTATGGAATTGGTTGCACACCAGATGAGGGCACTTCTTCCACATCAGCAAAGGGCGCTTCCTCCAGAAACGTTGGTACAGCTAAAGAAAAATTTAAACATCCTTACAAAACCAACAAAACATCTTCCAAGAACCACAACGCAATTCCTCCCCCTCCATCGTTACAACTGAGGACAACCTATCATATTCCTCCTTCATCTTCACCATCCATTTTGGGTCCCTATGTCCCAAAGTCTTTCAGCGCATCTCCGTTACCCAGCAAATCCATTTTGGGACCTTATATCCCAAAATATCATCCTCCATCTTATCCTACTCAGCCTTTCATCCAACATCCAAGCATCCCTAGTCAAGATCAACAACGGCACTTGTCCACATATCCTATCTACCAATCTCCTTCTATCTCTCCATCCAAATTTCCTCCATCCCAGACAACTCCTCATATTCCTCCCAATGCTCCTCGCAACTTGGATGCCATATCACGCATGAATAAAGGGAAAAATCCACAAATATCCCAGGATTGTTATGTCCAATCTAATCGACATGCACAATCAAAGCAAAATCCGATCAAGCAAGCCAAAGCAAACCACTGGCCACAAAGGCCCATCAAAGCAAATGACAAATCTAATGCATCCCAATGGCTGCAAAGGCCCAATGACGATTACCATGTCCAATCTAATCGACATGGTCAATCAATGCAAGCTCCAATCAGGCAATCAAATGCATTGCAAAGGCCCAGCAAAGAGCCAATCAGGCATGCTAAAGCACCCCAATGGCTCCGAAAACCTAGCAAAGTCCAAGAAAAATCTATCACATGGCCACAAAGGCCTAGCAAAGAAAAAGCACAATCTGATGCCCACCAATGGCCGCAAAGGCACACAAAAGCTAAAACAAAAATGATGTGGATCCCAAAGCAAAAAGATGTAATCCATCTAACAAAAACATCCATAATGGCATCCAACGTTGCCCATCTCCCAGCTCCTCAATCTTCCCCTCCATCTCCTCCATCCTCTTGCATAAATCCTTCATCACATCTATCTCTATCTTCCACATCCAATCATCCATCTTCCTCGCAACATGTGCCAATGTTGATCCTGACAACATCCCCCTATCTTGATCACTTTCCATCCTTCCATCCAAACACTTTCTACCACCATCTTTCCCATCTCCCCTATCTAATCCATGACTTTGCATGATCCCCCCCGTCCTGCTACAGTTGTACCAACATCCAGGCACACAATCAGAAGAAATCAGTGAAGAAAGTCAGCACAAATCAGTCAGCACATCTAAAACAGCAAAGGGAAATCAATGACAAATCAGAGAAATCAGCAAAGTCAACAGGCAATCAGGCTTTAGCATCAACATATGCCTATCAGCTTAAAATAAAAGCATATTTTGGGGAAGAGGCAAGCTTTAGTCGCAAAAGTGAAAAAAGAAAAGGCAAAATCATGAGTCTTTATGTGAAAACCCTTCTGGGGCACATTCTGATTCCAAAATAGTAAAAATAAAGGGCGTATCTTCTAGTAAAAACTTGGCAATTCAAGCGCTAGAAGATGGAGCTTTGCCTCTTCCTCCTATCTGGGATAACAACACATGATAGTCTCCTATCAACATTGCAGAAACCAAGCTAAATCAACTTGGGTACAGAAGGATGTTTGTGGCTCATCTACATGGAGGTTAGCCTGACAGAAAGTGAATCATGACCTTAAGTGCCTTGCTCCAAGGAGTCAATTATCAACTGTGCATGGTCATATGCACATGCCTAGGTGTGATCTTAAGCTTGTCGTCCATCATCTAGCAATGGATCCCCATGACAAGCCGGCAACATCAGAAAATCAGCAATCCACATCAGAAAATCAGTGAAGAATCTCTCAGAAGATCAACATCAAATCGCATGATAGCACCAAAATCAGCACAAAAACTCAGCGCCACATCAGAGAGTTAGCAATAACATCAAAATATCTATGCAAAATCAAAAACAGCAAGGCCATCATCAAATCATAAGGGAACATCCAATCAAAGAATCAGCAACACCATCAGAATATCAGTGACAAATCAAAAGGTCACCATCTAATCAAGAGGAAGCACCAAAATGGCGACATCAGCTGATCAGCAAGCACGACAGCATTAAATCAGAGCTTCAGCAACAAATCAAAATGTCAGTGCATATCAGCACCAAATCAGCAACACATCCAAACAAAATCAGAAGTATCAATGCATATCAGCACAAAATCAGCAACAAATCAAAAGTATCAGTGGAATATCAGCACAAGCTCAGCAACAAATCAGCAAGATTAGCACAAAGTCAAGAAAAAAACACAAAAATCCATAAAAATTGGATAAATCAAAGGAGCAAATTATCAACAAAGCAAAAATCAACAGAAAAACATTCATCCTCTGGTGAAAACTTGGCAATTCAAGCGCCTTGGACAAGTACCATGGTGAAAACCTGGCAAACAGGCGCCATGCGTAGTGCCCCCCCCCCTAATTCCTTTCTACAGTTAGGGGCTTGCTTTCTATCACCTCTTATCCAACATGTCCTCCATCCCCTTTTGTCTCTCACTTCCTTCATTTTCCATTGGATCTTGATGACAAAAACAGAGACTATCAGATGTGCATGCTTTTGGGCACCTCCTTGGCATCCATTGCACCTTTCAGCTGCATATCCTTTATCCAATCCTTTCATCCTAGCTTCCATCCTTCCTCATCCTCTTGTTGGCATATCTTCCGTCCAAGCATACACCATGCCTTTAAAACACATGAACTATCTTAAACAGGGGGCATCCTCTTCCTTGGTGACATATTCCTTGGAGGCTATCCAAATCTGAATCTTCCATCTCCCAAAATCCTCAGCAATTTCTCTATCCAAATCCAAACCAACCACCATCCAATCCTTCCAGCACTCCTCTATCTTAATCCATCAGCAGTTCCTCCAGCATCCTCTATCTTGATCCACCAGCAAACCAACTCAGCGTCCGATATCCTTTATCAGAATCCAACATCCACCATCCACAGTAGAAAGCAAATTCACCATCTTTTGCACCAAAATCCAGAGCTCCAAATCCACAAGCATTATCGTGTTCCAGCCCTTTGAGTTGTTTCCATCCCTTATCCTAAATCAGAAATCATCCTCTTTTTGGCACAACGTGTTGTCTTAAAGAAATCAAACCTTGTCCTTGCATAGCCTTATCATCTCGAGCAAGAGATTGGCTTGTATTGACAAGAATCCAGTTGACCGAAGATCATCAGTCTATCCTAGGTTGACACAATCCTATCACTGATCCTCCATTGGGAAAACAGCAGCTCATTTTGTTGACACTTGGTAATCTTCCACCAGCTTTCCATCTTCCACCAGCTTTCCATCTTCCAAGCAGCTTTTCCATCTTCAAAATCCTCTAGCAGTTCCACCATCCAATCTCCCCGAATCTTCCTCCATCCCAATCTCCTGGCAGTTCCATCCTCCCCATCCTCAGCATTTTCCTCCATCTTTCCAACACCTAGTATCTTCTCTTGTCATTGGTATCTAGCTATAGGCCAACCTCATTGCAATCCAATGCCATTCATCCCTATCCACACCTTGCTAGCAATCTTCCCAACCTATCCATATCTTCTAGCTAGCCAACATCCAAGATCAAGCTAACTGATGAAATCGCATCCTTCGTCTTGTAGCAGGCCTTGATCTCGATCCAATCATCATCATTGGGATATGTTCTTCCCAAATCTGTGTCATTTTAGGACACATCATCCATCGCCAGTCCGTCTTGGCCTTCCAACCCAACTGGGGCATCATCTTGCATATCTTTGAAGTTGTCAGCTTCACCCCCAGGTTCTTTGTACATCCTATCCAGCGTCTTGTACCATAGCGTCAGTCGTGTCTCCACCTAAGCTCATTTGTACATTTGTGTCTTTAGGTCCCATCCTTTGTCTTAGTCCTTTGTCCATCCTGCAGCAACATTTGATCAAATATCTTGTCCCATCCCCAGCCTCAGAAAACTTTTAGTCCCACTCGGGCCTTGTGCTTCAGCAACATCAATTGTCGACTTATCCTTGCTCATCCTGATTATTCCTTGAACTTCAGCTTTTGCCAGCGAACAACTACACTTATTCTCTCACCAACCATGGGTCCTTGAGGATATATCGTTCCTCCTGTCTGACCTAATCTTCCATCCTGGTCCTTGAGGATATATCGTTCCTCCTGTCTGACCAATCTTCCCACCATCAATCAAACCTAATCTCTCTCCTTGGCAAAGGATGTCTTTTTGGAGTTATCATTTTGATCTTGGGTCTTGTCCTTTTGATCTTGTTAATCTTTTTTGGCTTCTCATTATCCCACCAGGGTCACCACGATTCATTATATCACGGTGTGCTGCGTGTGCGGATAATCTGGGGCAAGGTCTTTTGATCTTTCGCTTCTGCCTGTGAGTCAGTTGTGTGTTTGTGGTTCCTTCAGCATCGGATCCGCCATGTCGCCTCTGTGCTTCATGTGTGATGTTGGGGCAACCCTGTGTGTTTGTTTAGCGTCAGTCCTCATCAGTCCTCTGCAACGCTGGTGACAAGGCCTCGTGATCCCAGTATCCTTGGCAGGTCTCTAGCATTGCTATATTAAATCTAGGTTGTGCACTCCCATTTGCACTTGGAGCTATCTGGTCCATTTCATTTATCATATAGATTAATCTTGCATCTTTGCATACAGCTGCATCTTGCATTTCCATCTCATCTTGCATATCATCCATATTTGTTCTTAGAAGTGAGGTTATTTATCTCCCCTTTCTTCCTAGGCCTTTCCTTCCTCGTCCCACCGGGCACACTCTATCCCAGGGCATAATCCCTCTTTCTCCTTGTCCCACTGGGCGCATCTTCCATGATTTTGTCCCACCGGGGCATGTTCCCCTTTCTTCAAGTCCACCCAGGCGTCGTACCCTCTTCTTCTGATTCTAGCCTCGGCATCTTGTTTTCTTGTCTTTGACTCCATGCCACTTGCGGCATCGCATCAAAGAGGGGCAAAATGTAGACACCGAAAAATCCTTAAGAAAATAAATTATTTTTGTTTTCTGAAAATCCTTGATGACATCATCATTTATTAATTAATTAATTATTTAATTAATTAATTTATTTTTATGGCATTAAATCCCTCTCTCTTAATTAAAAATTTTTAATTAAGGAATCTAGCCTAAAAATGTCATTTAGACATTATCCCTAATTTATTAATTATTTTAATTAATAAATTGACCAAAAACCTCAAAAATAAATTAATTTATTTTTAATTTATTTTTTATCCCAAACTTGGCCAATTTCCTCTAGACCACTAACCTCTTCCAAAATCTTCTAATCCCTTCTTAATTTTGATTAAAAGGCTAACCCCATCTTTTCTAAACCTAATCCCAAGGTTAAATATTTAATTAAGGTTAAATATTTAATTTTCATATTTATTGAAAATATTTTAATAAATATTCCTAAAACTTAAGCTTTTGGAATGAATACCTTTTATTCCATAAAACTAAGGAGAAATCTAGACTCTTCTAGAATCTTCTCAAATCCACCCTCTTCACCCATCCTAATCCTTTTCTTTGTCCTAATCTAATCCTAATCCTACCCTTAAACCTTTGTGCAATCCTAACCAAGCTTAAGACTTTCCTAAACCAAAGCAAAGTCTTTCCTTCCAAATATCTCAACCACAAAGCATTTATTGCTTCCCCAAAGTCTTCAAAGCCTCTTAAAGCCCATTCATTGCTCTTACAAGCATTTATTTGGAGAGTTATGAGCTTGGAGCCCCCTTTGTTGACTCCTCTTTTCCCTTCCCTTCATCCACTCACCTTGTGACATGTGTCACCTCCTGATTGGCTGAGAACTAGCACAATCCATGTGCTTCCCTTTGAGTGAATCTTGGCCTCTCTTAAGGATTTCAATCCTGGCCATTCATTCCTCCTACCCCAAGCCTTAGAAATCCTATAAATACCCTCACTTCCTAAGGCAAATCATCTCTCAACTCTCAAACTCAATAGCAAAGTCATAATGCCATTTTCATTCTAGCATAAGCATAAACTCATCTTTTTTAGATCATTTCCAAGCTTAAATCACATCTAAATTAGCTTAATTGGATTAACATAGATTCATTTCTTGTTTAATCAATCTTAGTTCATCTTTTAGCTTTGCATATTTGTGTGTTCTTGAGGCCTTTGAGGCAAAATAGGTTCCTCATACCTATTTTGTGTCATTTTGGGTCTTCATTAACCTCAAATCATCATTTATCTTGCATGCTCCAAGTGCTTGAGTTTGCACACCCACATCCATCTATATCTAAGCATATCAAACGGTGCATGGGCGCATCCATTTTAGGCTTAAACTGAGGTGGCTTTGATTTTAGTTTGTTTACCATTAAATTTGATTTGATTATATGCTATGACGTTTGTTTGTCTTTGGCTTTCAAAACAGGTTTAGGTGCACTCTCAAATCCTAGTCTACATATATATTTAATCATTGTAAGTAAACACGATAATGCAAGTAAAAGGTAAGAAGCTCTCTTTTATCTATGATCATTTTAAGAAATCAAGATACTACACAATAAAGATAATCATATCCCTTTTATATATGTAATTATTCTAAGAAAATAAGATATGACATAATAAAATATAATAATCTCCCTTTTATCTATTCTCATACTAAGAAAATATGATACTACACAATTAATGATATCCATCTATCATTTATTTATAATAAATTTAAGAAAATCAGATACTAGACAATATAAGATAATTGTCTCCCTTTTATCCATATCATTCTAAGAAAATAACATAGTACATACAATAAAATGGCCATCTTTGTTTTACATACAATGATTCTATAATTGTGTAGAGCCTAATGTTGGCTTAGATAACCATACATGGTCACAAAAAAAGATATAGATATAAGGTGCCATCCATTCATAACTATCAAAATTTGATTTCCTTCTAATCTTAATAATTTATGCATGTATCATTTGATATAAGTAACTTATATTACACAAAGATTCAGCGTAACAACAAAAATCTTCATTGCATTACACTTATTTTATGATATTATTGCAATGAAAAACATCATATTTTTCGTAATCTAATGAATCCCACAGTATAAAACACAATTAAATTTATTAAATTTTGATAATAATAATAATATAATATTTATCGAGAGTACAAGAGATAATTTATTCAATATAAGAAAACCAAATAATTCACAAAAAAAAGATAACCAACACCCTTTTATTGATGACCATTTTCAGATTACAACATACTACATAGTTTAAGATAACCATCCCCTTGCTATATATTTAATTCTTCAAAGAAAACAAGATCCTACAAAATAAAAGATATTTAGTTATCTTTAATCTATGCTCATTCTAAGAAAATATGATGCTACAAAATAAAAGATAATCATATCCATTTTATCTATGCTCACTATAAGGAAATAATATACTACATGCAATCAAGTGACCATCTCTTTTGCATTACCATGATAATATAATTGAGTAGAGTCTAATGTTTACTTGGATAACTATATATGCCCAGAGTAAATGATATAGATATAAGATGTCATACATTCATAACTATCAAAATTGAATATCCTTCAGCATCATATTCTTCACAAACTAAAGAATCCCACCATATAAAATATAATTATATTATAATAATAATACTATTGTCCTTGTGTATGTCGAGAGCATAGTAGATAATTTATTTTGAGTAAAGTTCAAGTGTATGTCTGTGATAAAATTAAGAGCAAACTCCATTGCAGTAAATAAAGGGATTAAGAGCAAAGTCCCACTCCTTCACCATAGATATCGCAGCATAACATACCACCCCGATAATCACGATCATCCAGCTCTACCTGTGCTGCAGAGGGATGTTCCCCTCCTTCACCACACCGACAATCATACAAGATCCTACAAAATAAAAGATAACCAGCTATCTTTAATTTATGCTCATTCTAAGAAAATATGATGCTACAAAATAAAATATATTCATCTCTTTTTTATCTATGCTCTCTATCAGAAAATAAAATACTACATGCAATAAAGTGACCATCTCTCTTCCATTACCATGATACTATAATTGAATAGAGCCTTATGTTTACTTTGGATAACTATGTATGCTCACAATAAGTAATACTACATTCTATCAAAATTGAATATCCTTCCTCATATTTTCACAAACTAATAAATCCCACCATATAAAATATAATTATATTATGATAATAATACTATCATCCTTGTGTATGTCCAGAGCATAGTAGACAATTTATTTTAAGTAAATTTCAAGTGTTTCTCTGTGATAAAATTAAGAACAAAGTCCAGTTGCAGTAAATAAAGGGATTAACAACAAAGTCTCACTCCTTCACCAAAGTATTGATATCGCAGCAGAACATACCACCTCGACAATCGAACAAGACCTGCGCAGTGATGTTCCACTCCTTCACCACCCAGACGATCGAACAAGACCTGCGGAGACAATAAAATTGTTTTGTGTGCTGTTAATTATTGCACTGGTAGTGGGAATGGCTCTTCTGCTTCTGTGCTGCTGCTTCTGCCATACACGCTACCAATGCCATGGTTACCAGAACGCTAAACAATTTTATTACCTTGGCCATTTTCTTTTATGTTGTGAAGAAACACCAATCCAATCCAATTTATAGAGTGGAAGCGCCATCTGTTTGGACCAACCGTCCCTTACATTCCTTCTTTTTCGGAGATTTAATCGAGATATACCAACCATCCCAAGCATTCCTTCTTTCTTGGAGATTATATCAAGAAATTTGTAATTACGAGTCATCGTAAAAACTTGGAGTTCATTTTTTATTCTAGAATAAATTTTTCATGGATTCGAAATTACAACAAAATGTATAAATTTTTCGGATTCGTGCATGAACGTTAAGAAATTATAATCTTATTTTTTTTATAATCTTTTTTTTTAAAAGTTAATAATAAATATTTTAATTTAAAATTATATAAGTTAAAAATACATATATATTTTAATTAAAAAACCAGCAACAAAAATGATAACTTCAAAAATTAAAATTTGTAAGAATTTTTTTATATAATTATAATTTTTTAATAAGTTAAAAATACATACTGTCCAAATTAATTTAAAAAATGAAAAATAATCCTTATTCCAATACCACATTATGGAATCTAAACACATAGTAGATTATTCCAGCTTTTGTTTTCAAGATTAATTAATCTGAGAATAGATCCTTATTCTAGAATAGCCCTATTATGAATAAATTAATTTCATGCACCAAACGGACCCTTATAGTCTCATCTATCATCTCTCAATGCTGCTAACTTTCAAAAGTCAGCCAAAAGACTTGCAGACAAGGGTAGGACAACAAAGTCAGAGAGATGGTATCTTATAAAATTCTATGTTATTGCATAAGTTCATCAATCAGATGCAGAAATAGTCAATGTTCAAGATTCATAAGTTTTAGAGGATTTTGATTTGATGTTCTAATGATATTTTCTATGCTTGTGCGTCGTCTTGGATGGCACATATTTTCACTTTATATTTTCTTAAACATTTAAAAAATATTATTCTTTGAAATGTAGTTGTGGAATGAGTGTTTCATTGCCGTACGTCTACACTTTGACATCACAACTAATGATTAAGGCATCTAGTTTTGTTGAAAATTATTGTATTCTCTTCGATATGTTAGTGCACTCGGAAACCTTATATGTAAATGACAAATAACTTTAAATATAAATTTATATATAAACAAATTAGGAAGAATGTATTGTTATTTTCATTGATATTATTATTTTACAGTTGGTAGAGAGTAATTAGTGATGAGGTAAGGAAGACTATACCTTATGGATAAAAAAATTCTTTGTCATCTGATTTAGTTTTGGTGTAGATTACCTCACAATCTGTGATCTATCTACACACTCAATATCTCTATCTTTGATACTACTTGATGAAAGGTCCACACCACCCTTATAAACTCATACACAAAAACATAACAAATTTTTCTATTATGCGAAGCAAATACGTGTCTAGATTATGTTAAAATTGAAAAAATTTCTTCAAACTTATAATTCCAAACACAGGAAACCTTCAATTGGTTTGGAAGAGCTAAAAAATGCCCAGTTCTTCATCTTCTTCAAAGTTAGGTGAGATGGTTTCCAACTTACAATTTCCATTCATGGATTATAGACCGCAAAATTTCAGGCTTCATCTTCCATTTGAGGAATGGGAGACACCATTCTAAGAGAATATTTCTAATGATTAGTTGAGTCAAGTCTTCAACACCCACTGCTAGCACTATAATGGAGTCATTAAAAAAATTGTGGGTCGTGAAGTTCTATACCTGCAGAGTGCTAGCATAATATTCCCATCTTAGGTAATTTTGATCAATCTTTCAGATGTCTTTTATTTGTTGCAATCTTGGAAAGACATTGAAAAGATAGCTATCAGAAAGGTCAAACCATACTATATTAGAGGTAATAGGATATTGATTGCTAGTCAAAAATACAATTTATGGAAAGGGCATGCACATATTTTTGATCTCTTTCCAAGATATTTCCTATTAAGAAAAGATTTAGTCAAACTAATCTATGACAACATAAAATTATCCCTCAAGCATCACAATGTTCACCCTCTTCAGCAAGCAATTTGTAATGTTGGACTAGCATTAGATTCTGACATAAGGTGCATAGTGTATGCATAGGTTCATGCCATCTTAGAAATAATGGGACATGAACATGAGCTCTCTAATTTATGTCTTCGGTTAGTCCTTTTCCTCAAGTAATTGTGTAAAATTAATTGGGTCTATCATTGCAGAAGTTAAACATAAATGATAACCCCAATGCTTTCTATGAAGTGAGCTAATCAGGCCCTCAACCAATGGAGAAGTGAGTGATAATAGGTACCCTTCATTTTTTGCAGTTTTGTGATTCAATCCTTTAGTTTTGTTAAGATTGTGGATTATGGTCAAGGGATTCAAAATCATAGCCAAGTAGGTTGGGTCATAGTAATCATGTCAATCTCTTACACAATACTGTTCTTAGTTTTGGGTCTGTTGTAGCTATGAAATTTGGGTAGTTGTATCAATTTTGATTGATAGTATTTCATCTACCATAGTACTAAGATATCATCACAACATTTTAAGGCTTGACCTCTTCTTTTCATTACTTTTCACCTTGGAATCTGAATATGTGTGTGAGAAAAAAGATGTTGAGAAAAAAGGTTTAGTTGGTTCACAATGGTATGAACTATCAGGGAACAACAATCTTCACAAGCTTTTTCAAGACTTTACAGAGTAATTGAACGAGAAGTTTTAGTTGATTGACGATGTCCATAAGCCGAATTTGTCTTTATGAAGAATGATTTGGAGACCACATAATCAAGTATTATTATGAGTATTTTTTGGTCATTTATTTTGGTTTTTATAATGAATGTATTGAGGGATTTTTTTTTGATGCAAGGGCATTCTAGGGTATTCGACAAATCTGCATAGTGGTGTGTTGAAGTGGTTTTGTGTTGCTCGGTCACAGCTTTAACCAAGGATCTTGGTCATTGAAGGGGATCAGTCATTGAAGGAACTCAATAAAACCTCTGGCACTTGGTGGAACATGTACTCAGTGATGCCTATGGTGCTTGGTCGATGTGCTTGTTCGGTGATGCCTAGTGTGCTCGGTTGTTTTACTGGTGCTCAGTAGTTTTGGCTTACCTATTGGAGTTCTTGGAGTTTAGTTGGCCAACTTAGTGTATTTAATGTTGGTATCTTGTGTTATATTCTCCTATGTGGATCTAGAGGCTGACATGGAGAATTAATTATTTGTAATGCTATTTGAGAGCCGAGTGTTGTTGCATTTAATATTTATTTGTAGTAAAAGTTGACTTGGCTTAGGAGTTAATTATTTCTTCCAGTTGACTTGTGGTTGAAGAAATGTATTTAAGGAGTGTTTGGGTAGTTGTTTAGGGGGCACTGAAATTCAGTCAGTGAATGTCAAGCATAAAAGTTGGATCCTGTGTGATCTTGAAGATCAAATTGATTGTCTGATAGTTGTAATAGCAGAGCTAGTGGTTTGCATGATTGGGGACAAGGAGATTTCTTGGTGGCTTGAGAGATCAAGTTTAGATCTACCTTAGTGTTTCCACTAGTTTGTGATGTGATTTAGAGCTGGACTAGCTAGGAGATTGCATAAATATTATTGTAAGTGATTGTATTTAGCCCTGACCTGGAAGGCCTTACAGTCGGGCATGTTGAATGAAATTTTATTTGAAGCATTATATTGTTGTATTCCTCTATAGTTGTTGATGTTATTGTTGCTGGTGTAGACATGGACTATCCATTATTTGATCATCCAATCTTCCCTCCATCAGGTGGTATTAGAGCTTGAAGTTATTGAGTGTGTAAACCGATTGCCTAGTTGAGGCAGTTTGCACCTAGACCTTGGGTTGGTGATTTGTGCCTTGGGTTTTTGAAGATCTTGCCTTTGAGAAGATTGGACCCTAGGTAGATTTTAGATCTTTGTGATGCCGTGGAATCAAAGATTATAGAGAAAGTTAAAGTAGATTTCAGATCTGAGATGGAATTGATGATGAATGACATGATCACTGAGATCATGAGGGCTATTGCTAGGATGTTGAGGAAACTTTGTACTGAAGACAGTTATGAGGAAGTTGCTGAAGACTTTGAAGCTGGTGGATCTAGTTGAGATGAATGGAGGGATAGATCTGGTGAAGACAGAACTAGTCGGTTGCATAGATCTAGAGCTCGGTTAAGAAGTAGTTACCGAATGAAAGTTTCTACTTTCTCTAGTACTTTGAGACCTAAGGATTTGATTGATTGGATTGGTGAGCTAGAAGATTTTTTTGATCTTGAAGAAATTGAAGATCCTGTTAGAGTAAGATTAGCACAGACTAAGTTGAAAGGACATGCTCCTCTTTGGTGGAAATAATTGCAAAGAGATAGAGAAGATGAAGGTGAAATGAAGATCAATCAGTGGAGGTTGATGGTGACTAAATTGAAAGCTAAGTTCATACCTGCTGACTATGAACTTGACTTGTTTAAGAAGTTGTAGAACCTGAAGTAAAAATATTTGACTATGGAAGACTATACCAAGGAGTTCTATAGGTTGACTCTTCGATCTGGACACAAAGAACTTGGTAAAGACAAGGTAGCTTGGTATGTGAATGGTTTGAGATTCAATATTCACGATGAGCTTGGTATGCTGAAGATTGATTCGGTTGAGGATGCTTATCAGTATGCTCTGCAAGAAGAAGATAAGTTGAAGAGGAGACAACATGGTAATTCCTAAGGGAAGGAGAAGCTTGATCACTTGGTGAAGGATAAACTGACTGTTGAAGATGAACCGAAACTTGTGGAGCCAAAAAAGAAGACAGGTAGGGTGATCTTTAAGGGTACTTGTTATAATTGTGGTGAAGAGGGACACCGATTTTTGGAATATTCACACAAGAAGCTCAGTAATAGTAGGAATTCTGTGGTGAATGAGAACATTCTGAATGAACCTAAATCAAAGAACTTGTTGGTTCAAAGAATATTTCTCAGTGCAAAGGTGGAACCTTGTTAGAGGACTAATTTGTTTAGAACTTGGTGCAAGTTAGGAGGTAAACTTTGTAATATGAATATGGATAGTGGTAGTATTGATAACCTTGTAGTTGAGGAGATGGTTCACAAACTTAGTTTGAAGAGAGTAAGAGATCCCTACCCTTATAGGATTGGTTGGTTGTAAGATGTTCATGCTTTGGAAGTGAGGGAGAAATGTCTTGTTGATTTTCAAATTGGCCAGTATAAGGATCAAGTGTTGTGTGGTATTGTGGATATGAGTAGTTGTCACATATTGTAGACCTTGGTAGTATGATTGCAGAGCTATGCATGATTGTGTCAAGAATGTATTTACTATTGAGAAGGATGACATGAAGTTTTCCCTAATGCCTTTTCTAGATACAACACTGGGTAGGAGAAAACTGAGCTTTAGTAGCCGAGATGAGTTGAAGGATTCTGAAAGGATTGATCAGTATGGAGAACATATGTGTGTATTGTCAAGGAAAGACTTGAAAAGATAGAGGAAGTAGAAGTGGAAGAGTATGAAAAGTGGAGACTTGAAGGACTTGTATGTGAAGAACCAGTTTGGGGTTTATGTGCTAAATCCCAGAATATGTTCTTCCAACCTTTGAGAATATCTTTTCGAACCTGGGGTGTCTGATGCAGGGGCATCCTAGGGTATTTGGAAAATATGCATGGTGGTGTGTTGAAGTGGTTTTGTGTTGCTCGGTTGTAGCTTTAACCAAGGATCTTCATCATTGAAGAGGCTCGGTCATTGAAGGAACTCGGTAAAACCTCTGGTGCTTGGTGGACCATGTACTCAATGACGCCTGTGGTTCTTGGTCGATGTACTTTCTCGGTGATGCCTAGCATGCTTGATTTTTTTACTGGTGCTCGGGAGTTCTAGCTTACCGACTGGAGTACTTGCACTTTCATTGGATGACTTAGTGTATTTAATGCTAGTAGCTTGTGTTGTATTCTCCTATGTGGATCTAGAGGCTAACATGGAGAACTAACTGTTTGTAAGGCTATTTGAGAGCCAACTATTGTTGCATTTAATATTTGTTTGTAGTAGAGGCCGACTTGTCTTACAAGTTAATTGTTTCTTCTTGCCAACTTGTGGTTGGAGAAATGTATTTAAGGAGTGTTTGGATAGTTGTTTAGGGGGTAGTGAAAGTCAGTTAGAGTCAGCCAGTGGAGGACAAGGATAACAGCTGGATCCTGCGTGATCTTGAAGATCAGATTGATTGTCTGATAGTTGTAACAACAGAGCTAGTGGTTTACATGCTTGGGGACAAGGAGATTTCTTGGTGGCTTGTGAGCTCAAGTTTAGATCTACCTTATTGTTTCCACCAGTTGCTAATGTTCTTCAGAGATGGACTAGCTAGGAGATTGTAGAAATACTATTGTAATTGATTGTATTTGGCCCTAACCTGGAAGGCCTTATAGTCGCACATGTTCAATGAAATTCTATTTGAAGCATTATATTATTGTATTCTATTGTGGTTGTTGTTATTTTTTTTGGTGTAGACTTGGACTATTCATTCTTGGATCATCCAACCTGCCTTGCATCATTTTTGGTGCCCCATTTTGGATTGTAATTTGAATATATTACTGACAAATTTATTACTTATATAGATGATTTCGGGCTGATAGAGTAATAGGATGGATCCTAGTATCCAAATTGAATGTAATATGCATTCTTTTGGTTCTGGAGTTTCTAGTTAGATAGTTTGGATTTATGTTAAATTTTGTAGTTAAGAAAAGATAGAGGGTTTTCTTTCTAGTTCTTTCCCTCTTGAATTTTTGAACTAGTTTTTAATATTACTAAATATATTAGTGGCTTTCCACTTTTTCCAAAAAAAATATAGAGACAAAAGGAGAATAAAATTGTAAGCTACAAATTATATATTCATAATACTTGAAAATCCTTTCTTCCAAATGCTTCCAAATGCTAAGGTATGCTTACAACTTCTTTTGAATGAGATCCTTTCCTCAAATAGATTAAAATTCTCAAATTACTTTGTTTATATAGGAACTTACTACCCAATAGATTACAAACACAACCAATGTGATATAAATTTTAGAGAGAGTAGGTATAACGACCTTGCAAAAAATAAATTATATGCATGATATAAGTTTATAAATGCCTAGAGAAAATTTTTAAATAAGGAACTTTTTTGCATCTTCTAAAATGTCACTTAATATGATTCTATGCACTTTATAAAATGATAAGTTAGAAAAAGTACCTTTATGATAACTAACTTATGCCAAGTATTCCTATGTAAGCTTCATGTATAAATTTATTTATTTATTTCTACTTTTCCTTGTTTTTTTCTTTCCCTTTTTTTTCCTCTATCTCTTTTTAAATTTTCATTTCATTTATTTTCTTTCTTTTTTTAATAATCCAAGATTTCTCTTACACCTTGAATGCTCCTGCATCATTTTTCCTCCCAACAAACTAGCTTAGAGATGATATAAGAAATAATTCATGTTAACTTACCTTTATAGTGCCTTCTTATTGGGAGAAATATGAAACTTTTTTAAAAAGACCCATTGTATGGTTCATCATTAATATTTCAATAATTTAGCTACTAGATCATTAAATCCAAAAAGTGCATATAGATTGAACCTTTCCAGAAATTATGTATACATATAAGATCAACTATATAAAGTTTGTTCTCAAAATTTTAGAAAAAACTCTAAATTTACTTGATCCAGGACACTAGATAATTTATGTAAATTCTTCAAGAATGAGCACACATGTTACACATACCATCTCAAGTGGCTCATCTTTCTCTTCAATAATATGTAATATTATCTAGTGATCATCACTATCTAGTCTCCATTTACAAATTCCAAATAAATGTGGGTATAGATGAGGAGATAATACAATAGCAATTACTACCCATGGATATAACAATATTTCTTGTTGTCAAGTTTATAGTCAATAAAATGAAAACCATTTTGAATGATTTTAAATTATATTTGAAATATGCCCCTTGTACTATAACTAAACTTGCAGAGGAAACACCATCCCAAGGTAAGAAATACATACATAAATGCAATATTATCAAGATACAAGATATTACATTATCAAGTATAATGTCAAAGTTCTATGAACCAAATTTTCTTGATTTAAAGTTAAAATAAATTTGAAAGGAAACTCGAGCCAATTGGGTGTGGGAGAATATTGAGAAGTGAATACAATGGGTTCTTAGTAGTGGTGATGCTTGTAATACTCCAAAATTGGCACCTTATAATTTCAATCAATTTTGGTGCATTTCTTCAATTTTACATCATTAAAGTCCTATTTTACTACGCAATTTTATCTCTCCTACCTGACTTTATTTGACTTGATGTCGATTGCAAAAAACCCTAAATTGCATTAATCTCACACCATAATTAATTCCTAAGTATTCAACTTTATTAGCTAAATAATCCCTATGATAAATTGATTTAATTCTAAAGTCCTAAGTGCTTTAAATTAAATTAAATCCACCCCATTTGGCTAATACACATAAAAGGAATTAATATTACTTGGTTATTTGAATGGATTATCTTATTTGGATTTAATAATTCAAAATATTCAAACGGTCGCCCCTATGTGGCAATAATTCATTCTTTTAACTAGGTAATTCCTTAATATTTGTCTCAATTGGGAATGAAAAGTCAACCATTTCATTTCAAGAAACTCCTCATTCCTTCTCCAGGCTTGTCTATATTATGAACGTTCTCCTTCATTCAAAAAAAGGGGGCAATTGGAGAGCATATAAACTATAGAAAATTTTAGTCTCAATTATTCACATTTTCAAAGCTTTTATTGCACATTAGTTTAATTTCATTTTAGTATAATATTGCATTCTCATATTAATTAGTTTGTTTACCATTCTCATAGCTTAATTTTCAGATTTCTTTCAAGCTCTTTTACATCAAATCTACACTCTCATATTTCTTTAATGTTCTTACCTTAAAATCTGCATTCTCATCTTAGATTAATTGCTTTTCATTCTTAGATTTAATTGCATCTTCATTATAGCTTAATTTCTCATTTTGTTTATGTTTCAAGCTTTCAAAAATCCTCCATATTAGCTTGGTCTTTTGGTTGTTTTCTCTCGTTCTGAGAGTAATTCAAACACCCCAGTTAATTAGGAGGCAATAGGTCAAATCGATAAACATTGTGAATTGAGTGATTCATACTCACCTTCATAATTTCGATGATCGAGAAATGACTATGTTGCGTATATGGCTAGATTAGAGGTCCACATTTAGCTATAGAGATTCTGGCGCCCACCGTGGGGTAGAAAATTTGATTTTTGGCCTCATCAATCTTAAATTTTTTTTTTGAATTCTACAATCTATCGTATGTCCGTACTTCTCTGTGTACGAAAGTTCACACAAGATTTCTGAGCGTACCATGTGAAGTTTTTCTTTATATAGCACTCTCTCACATGAAATAGTACTTTCTTGCGTAGGCCCTAGTACTTTCTCATGCTCAGCGCTACACTTCCTTACACAAAGTTTCACTTTCAGTTAGTTAAATTTCCAGATTCTACAATTCATTGTTGTTTTTTTCCTGACATTTGCTTTCTGTTGTTGATTTCATATCTTTGTTTCTATCATAGCATAATAGTGGTCTATAGGTCACTTTGTCGAAGATCATAAAACTTGCTAATAGTTTGCTTGCAGGATGATTGCCGAAGATCATTTAAAATGTTGTGTTTGTTTTCTTTCTTTCATTCACATAGTATAATTAGGGCTTTGTTAAAATTTCTCAAGGGTCTTGATAGAAAAGTAGGGGAATAGGCTCTTCATTATGTGGAAGTGATGTCCACAGATAAAACTGAGACCTAGATGTTGCTAGAATGATGGATACCTAGGAAAGCAAAGCAAGGTAGTGAATCTTTAGCAGTTCTACTCACCAAGGTATTATGCTCTTCTCTCTTTGAGAGAACTAGAAATCGAAAAGCTTCTGGATTTGGTGGAGTGAAGCTAGCTCGATGATGAATATGATTGATATGTTTGGGTAAGGTGAAGAGGTAGAGAAGTATGCTCTTCTCTCTTTGAGAGAAATAAAAAATCAAACCCTCGGATCCAAGCCAAGTTGTGTCACTTTTAGAGGGCCTGCCAGAAGTTGAACCTCTGGGAATGACCCAAGTGAGTATGCACCTATTGTTGGTGATTCCGCCTCACTATAATAAAGAATTTTTTGTTGAGTCTAAAGACTCCAAAACCATGTTAACTTCCTTCTCTTTATTTTGACTATCATCTTGAGAAGGCTTCGGTTTTTGTACTGAGTGGTGCGCTCCTAGCCCTGCTTGTGGGGGTGTATGACTTTTGGGTGTTGGTGTGGCTACGAGGCCCTAGCCCTGTATCAGGGGCACTGAAGGTTAGTGTGAATAGAAGGCCACTAAAAACTTTCCTTAGTTAGTTGCCTACCCGGATCACCTTCGAAAGGAGGCATAATCTTTGCGCAGGGAGGGGGAAGAATCTCTCCCGTAGATTGTCACCATAGGCATGCACATGGATGCTTGAAGGTGGTATATGACACTAGCCTGTGCTTCAAGGGTAACCTTGGAACATATACTATTGAGTCCTTAGAAACACCAAAAACATGGGCGCCCTCTAGGGGGTGACATGGCTATGTGAGGTGAACGCATGCGCATAAGTAGTGAGGAAAAGGTTTTGTCTTCTCACCATTTTTTTGGAGGGATAACTATGTGTTTGTTATCGACTATTAAACTTGTCCATTATGATTAAACAAAGACTCCCATGATACTGCCGAGTTGCTTTGTCCTTGGTAGGTCTCTTTGCGACTACTTCTTGTGTCACCATTTCTTGATCAAACTTTCATGCTTGTAAATGAATGCTTGAAACATTCAAACTAATATTGTTGATTAAACTATCCTTTAAACTATTTGGAAACTAGATTTTCCATCTGAGAACCATTCGCGTTGTGTCCCAAAATCTATCTTTTATCTCAAAATCTATGTTGAACTATCAAACATTGGTATTTTCCTGCGTGAAGTTTAGAAACTAAGCACTTCCTCATGGGAGATTTCATTCTCTCATGCGAAGCCTGGCATTTTCTCGTGTGGCTTGGTACTTTCTCATGTGAACATGTACCTTGGTTTTCAAAACAGAGACTTATTTCCCATTGATTGGTGAAATTTTTACCTGATCTAGTTTTTGTCTGAGGTCTGTTTGTCCATTTTCTTGTCATTCACTGTCAGAAACTGAGTGTCTCGAGCTGCAAACTGATTATTTCTTTGACTCATTTTGTCTCTCCTTTGTTTATCTTATCTCTTTGTGCTTTTGTACCTTACATCATGATATTCTTATCTTGGCTATTCTAGCCATACTCCTGATGATTCGTACCAGGTGCATCTCACATCTCAGCTATTCTGGCCTTTATCTCCTTTTCGTTGTTCCTAGAGACATAGTTTTAGCATTATCTCAAGTCTTCTCTCATTTCATCTTTGTCTATGACTGTCATGAATCAAAGTGGAAATATTTATCCCATTCATAATACTGGTCAAGGTAGAGGTAAACCTCTAATCAGGAAATAAGTTGTCCCGAACCTATCGTGCAATCTGAACATTGTGAGGGATCCTCAAGTTCTTCATTGAGTACTTTGAAAGATAGCCCATCTCAATCACCTCCACTATTCCAAGAGTGTTTTAATCCATTGTTTCAAGTGCAACTTGGTTTCTCATTTCAAGAGCAAGACAAATCCTTCCAAAATAACTCATTGTTTCATAACTTTGGAAGACCACTTCCTCAGACTGGTCCTATCATTGAACCTATCGATCCCATTGATGATATCAACTCATTTGAACCTATTGATCCTCTTGATCCTATTAGATCACCAAGAGTTACCTTAGTTGTGCCCTTTCAGCATTGTTCATATCATTTTTCTGAGTCTTCATTTGCTACATAGTCTTACGACAAGATGGGGGAGCCATTTGACTTCTAACCAGGCAAATACAACCAAAATTTTGATCAATCTCAAAACAACCAACATCATGGTCAATCTTCCAATGACCAACATCATGCTCAACCTTGAAATGAGCAATGCTATGATCAAACCCAAAATGACTAGAATCAGCACCAAGCTCAAAACAAAGCTCAAGGTGGTCAACCAGCGTATCACTATCAACCTGCCCCTTTCGATCAAAGTCAAGATCAAGTCCTGAGCATTTATGAGATCCTTGGAAATGATGGTGATGACACAATAACTCAAAATGACATAGATGCTGCAAAGGAAAACAAGGGTCTTATTAAGATGATGGAGATCCTCCTTCTAGAGGAGAAAAAAAAATACTTTCTTGAGTTGGCCAAGCAAGGTGCTAAATTACCCTCAAATTTTCAAGTTGAAATGCTTGTGGCCAAGGAAGAAGAAACTAAGACCACTAAGTTGAAAAAGATGGTCCGAGACATGAAAGATTAGATTAGCCAACTTGCAAAGAATAAGGATAAACCCACACAGCAATTCACAATGGGAAGCATATTTACTTTCCCCTTTGATAGGAGTCTTCACATGCAACCTTTCCCCAGAGGTGTAGAGCTACCTAAATATGAAAAATAATTGGGTGCTACCGATCCCCAAGATGACCTCAAAGAGTTTGGCACCTTATCCATGGAATTCATACATGATCAAACCTATCTTATGCACCTATTTCATTGTAGCTTGGGTGGACCAGCTATGGAGTGGTTTTCTCGATTTCCCACTAGCATTAATACTTTTGATGAAATGGCTAATCTATTTCTCCAACATTACTCGCATAATATTTAGCATCTAGTCAACATTCAGGATCTTTGTAATTTGAAGCAGCGACAAGGAGAATCTTTTCTGACTTTTCTCCAAAGGTGGAGATAATTATGTACAAGGTGTCCTCACAAGCTACCAGAGTCTAAGAGACTCAACATTTTCTTGGAAAATCTTGTCCTAGACTTTAGATACCAAGTGCAATTAGAAGGTCCCCTAACCTTTGATAGCATGATTAAACAAGCAGTGTGAATAGAGGCCTTTATGATTAAGAAAGGGGAATTGACTTTGAACAAAGACAAAAAACAAGGATCTTCATACTCAAACAAAGATAAGGGGAAGTTTGTCAATAAGAATAGAGACATTGTGAATGATGGAGTGGTAAAAAATGTGACCCTGAAGCCTACTAAGTCTATTTTTAATCTCTCTTCTAGCATACAAGCAATCAAAGCTACTGAAAAGCCTTCGATAGAAAATCAACAATCTTTAAGATTTTCTAGGAACAAACCTTGGGCATCTTGAGCCAAGCATGAATTCACTTCCTTGGGAGAACCACTTGATGTGGTCTATAAAACTCTTGTGTAGAATCATATTCTTACTCCTTTGGAAAAGTGTCTCTATTACCCACAACCATGACCTCATTGGTGGAATGACAATGCATACTGTGACTATCACCAGAATAAGGGTCACAAGACTTCTACTTTTCTTCAGCTAAAACATAAGGTCCAAGATTTGATTGATAGTGGTGACATTTTTGTGGATGGCCATAACAAGAATTCAGACTATCAAGCATTTAAGGATCCCTTCCCTCCTCACGAGAAGGGTGAATCTTCAAACACTAAGAATACCAATGCTAAAGTGAATTACACGTACACTAAAAATGACAATAACATTGGTATGATCAAACCTATTGAGGTTGAGTATTGCGATGTGATTACTATTAAGGGAAGTGATGATTCTCCCAAACCTAAGACTCCTTTGATCTTGCGTAGTTTCGCATCTCATTCATCTGAATCTGAACAACCTCAAGATTGTGCCAATGTTGTTACTTAATCACGTGGAAGGGTTGTTTTGAAAGGTTCTGATCCTCCTGTATCTGCTCTGAAACAAACTATGGATAAGACTGTTATTGGCCCTGCCAACAAGAACATGAAATTTGTCCCTACATCTAGCTCAGCTAGTTATAGCATCTTAGATCAGCTCCAACGGACCAACACTCAGATCACCATTTTTGAGCTATTGAAGATCTCACTTGCTCATAGGCAGATTCAGGATAAAGCCCTCGCCAAGGAAAACATTCCCAAAGATCTCAATCTTGACCAGTTCCAATCTATGGTGAATCATTTGACTTTGCCTCATTATTTGTCCTTATCTGAAGAAGATGATCACTCTCTGAGCCATCCGCATAACTCTCCCTTGCATATAGAGGTCATGATGGGTCCTAAATGTGTTCGCCAAGTGCTCATAGACAATGGTGCTAGTCTCCATATCTATTTTGCTAAATTTCTTACCTAGCTAGGTTATAATGAGAATTGTATAGAGTCCCACAAAAAGATTACCATCAAAGCTTATGATGAGGAGGAATGCAAATCCCAAGGCTTAGTTGTGCTACCTATCCATGTAGGACCTGTTGAGAGAGATGTTACTTTATAATTTCTTAACATTCCTCTTTCCTACAACATCTTGTTGGGTAGGCCATGGATTCATGAGATGCAGGCTGTTCCATCCACATACCATCAATACATTAAGTTTCCATTTCATGGAGCGTAAGTCACTATTCCTACTAATACCAATTATTCTTGTAACACCCTTGTGCAATTTGTAGATAGCTTAATTATTCCAGCTAATCTAATGATACATCTAGTGCTAATGGAATTCCCACATCAAGTACTGATTCACATGAGTATGAGTTTGACTCTTTTTCTGATGCTACTTATGATAAAGATATAGACATGGTGCATACCTATGAAAGACTTCTCAAGGTAGGTGAAGGGTCTAGCATTAGGTCACATGAATTAGATGCCATCGGTGTTAACTTTTCCTCTACTTTCGATGTGAGTTCTCATAGGGATTTGAATGCTCCTTTGGATGAGATCGCTCTAGGCCTTGACTTGCTCATCCATGCTTTTGATGGTTATACTATGAACGCAATTGAACCAGTCACTACTTCTCTCTCACACAAAAATCCCAAGCTGATAAAATGGAACTCCCCCTCCTCATCCAATGAAGTCCTAACATTCCAGAATGATTACACTCTAGCCTGTTACCTCCATTCTATTGAACCTGTAATGTCCTCCACTAGTGAAAGCAGTGTCAGCATGACAGAGATAGATATCGAGTATCTTAGTCAGAAAACTAGAAGAAGAAAAAATAGATGCTCTGATGGTGAAAACCACATTGTGGCAGTATTAGAGCCAAAAATAGTAAAAATAAAAGATGTATCCGATGGTGAAAACTTCTCTGAGGTTCCAAAGGATGAGATACTTGATACACTCCTGAGTCACTTTCAAGAGAGATCATCAATATTGATTGAGCTGATAGAACCAGTAAATTTGGGTACAAAGGCTGCTCCACAAATTATTCATCTAGCACAGTCATTATTTGCAAAAGAAAAGGAAGATTTCACTAGCTTCTTTCAAAGATAAAAAATAAACTTTGCATGGACTTACTCTGATATGCTTGGATTAGACCCCAATCTAATCATGCACCATCTATCCATTGCACTAGGTATTAAGCCTGTCAAACAGAAGCTACATTAGATGCATCCACACATGGCACTTTTAGTCAAAGCAGAGCTAGAAAAGCTTCGTAAGGCTGGTTTCATAATGACTATTGATTATGCAGAGTGGATTTCAAATATTGTTCCAATCACCAAACATGATAAATCCATTCATGTGTGCACAGACCTTAGGGATCTAAATAAGGCATGTCCAAAAGATGACTTCCCATTTCCTAAAATTGACATGATAGTGGATATGACAGCAGGATATGAGATGTATTCCTTGATGGATGGATTTTCTAGCTATAATCAAATAAAAATTGTGCTAGAAGGTCAAGAAAAGACCACTTTCACATGTGCCTAGGGCACCTTTTGCTAGAATGTCATACCCTTTGGGCTCAAGAATGCTGGAGAAACATATTAGAGAGCTGTCACTACCATTTTCCATGATATGATGCATAAAACAATGGAAGATTATGTGGATGACACTTTAGCCAAAATCATGCAGTGGAAAACTCATCTAATAGATTTGGGTCCCACCCTTGACCACATGGAACAATTTAGTCTCAGACTTAATCCCCAAAAATGTGCATTCGGTGTCACTTCTGGGAAACTCTTGGGTTACATTGTTTCAGCTAAAGGCATAGAAGTTGATTCGAAAAAGGTTCAAGCTATTATGGATATGCCTCCACCTAAAAACATCAGTCAAATGAGAGGACTGTAGGGAAGGTTACAATCTATTCGGTGCTTCATTTCACAGTTGGCCGACAAGTCACAACCATTTACTAAAACTTTGCATAAGGGAGTGACTTATGAATGGAATGAAGAATGTGATAGGGGACTCACTCAAATCAAACCATATCTTGCTAATCCACCTATATTGATGCCTCCTATTCATGGGAAGCTGCTCATACTATACATCTTAGCCATGAACACATCTTTGGGTGCTCTCCTAGCTCAAGAAGATCAGAACAACAAAGAGAGAGCCATTTACTATATTAAAAAAACATTGGTTTCATATGAAATGAATTATTCTGTCATTGAGAAAGCTTGTCTAGTAGTAGTTTTTGTTTCACAAAAGTTGCGACATTATATGCTCGCTCACACTACAAGACTTATTGCAATAATTGATCCACTAAAGTACTTATTGAGCAAGGCTTCCCTCACGGGTACACTAGCAAAATGGGTGATGATACTTAGTGAATTTGACATTGAGTATGTGGAAAGAAAAGCTATTAAGGGACAATAAATTTTTGATCAGTTGGTGGAAGCTACTCTAAAAGATCACCATCCTTTGAATATTGAATTCCCAGATAAATCAATCATGCTTCTCACACATCAGGCTTGGAGCATGTTCTTTGATGGATCGTTCACTCAGCAAGGATCAGGTGCAGGCATTCTTTTCATAACACCTCAAAGATACTCATTGCCAAAAGCTTATAAAATATTGTTTCCCTACACAAACACCATCATTGAATATGAAGCTCTCATTAATGGTATGAAGATAGCCATTGAATGGCATGTGGATGAACTCAAGGTCTTGGGGAGACTCTCAGTTAATCATCAACCAAGTTAATGGTGTCTACCAAATAAAGGATGACAAGCTAGTGCCTTACAAATGAATGGTGGATGATCTCAAACAGTATTTTACACACATTTATTTCCAGCAAATTCCAAGGGCAGAAAATAAAGCAGCTGATGCTATGGCCACTCTTGCATCAATGTTAAAAATGCCAGAAAATGACTTCAAACATGAATTCCTGGTGGAGGCCTTACACTACCTAGCATATGACATTCCTGAATCTAGGATGATCTCTTTAGTCATTGTACATGATTCATCCCACTACCACCATATCTATTCCTACCTCCATGACCAAGTCATTATAGACACCTATACTCAGGATGAAAAAGCATCACCTAATTTGTAATGCTTCATAGTATGTCATCATAGAAAATGACTTGTATAGACAGGGTCCAGATGGTACCCTCCTTAGGTGTCTAGAACTCGATGAGTCCAAACGTGCGTTAGTTGAGGTACACAAAGGTATCTGTGGGTCTCATTCAAGTGGTTTGATGTTAGCTTAGAAACTTATTAGAGCTAGTTGCTACTAGCCAGATATGGAGAAAGAAGCTATTCAATATGCCAAGGCTTGTAAACAGTGCCAATTTCATGGAAATCTAATCCATGCTCCTACTAAAGAGATTATTCCTTTCATAAGTTTCTGGCCATTCCAGCAGTGGGCCTTTGATCTGGTGGGTTAGATACATCCTTCTTCTTCAATAGAACATAATTTTATCATCACCGCTAGAAACTATTTTACTAAGTGGGTTGAGGTAGTGCCTCTGGCTATAGATGATGGCAAGTTTGTGGCTATGTTTATACTAAACTATATCATCTATAGATATGGTGTACCCTCATGCATTATCACTAACAAAGGGGGACAATAAAAAAAATGGACCTAAGAGAGTTATGCACCAAATTCAGGATCATTCAACATTGGTTGGCTATTTATTATCCTCAGGGTAATGGACAAGCAAAAGCTTCTAATAAGAAAATTCTCAAAATCTTGCACAGAATAGTTCATAAATCTGGTAGAGATTGGCACCTCTAGATTAATCCAACTTTGTGGGACTATAGAACAAGTATCCAAACACCAACGAGGCCCATGCCCTTTGTCTTGGTTTATGGAGTAGATTTAGTATTTCCTATTGAGGTCGAGATTCCTACATTGTGAATCTCTCTGAGGGGCCTCATCACTGATGAAGAAAATAGAATATCCTGGCTTTAAGAGCTTGAATTACTGGATGAATGTCAGAGGGTGGCGTTTGATCATGCCAAAAGAGGATGTCCAAATCCTACAATAAGAAATTCAGACAAAGAGAATTCCAAGTGGGTGATCTCATCCTGAGAGAGAACCCCAAAAATCAGTAGCAGTGGGCCCATAAAGGGAAATTTGAGCCAAACTGGCTTGGTCCGTATGTTATTACTACAACATTTGGTTTGGCACTTACTAACTCTCCACCACTGAAGGAGAAAAGCTCAAAGAGCCTATCAACGCTCTTCACTTGAAGAAATTTTATAGTTGAGGCATTCTCTATGTGCTCATGTACATACTTATTGATCCTGAAAAAAATCCTAAAAATGGTATTGTTATACACTAAGTTTGCACCCTTGTCTCAAGCTCTTGTAGTCTTGATAACCTAGTATAACATGGGAATCATCTCCAAGTTGTGGGACCTATGCTAACTGAGATGAGACCTCTAGGTTCTAGGCTAGTTCCTCTTGGATAATCACCTTAATTTGCTTCTTGACATGAAAGTAAATCTTTTGAGGGAAAGAGATAGAAGGAATACTTATAAAGGGAAATGACTGAAAGAAAACTACCTACTAGGTGATGCACCAAAAATAGGGTTTGGATCTCAGTATGTAGGGATGAAATCAATGAAAAGCTCAGGTCTAGTAGGTCACAACTTACTGAATAGGCTTGCATAAGTATTTCATAAGAGGGCCTGAGAATAAGACACAACTTATGACTTGCAAATAGATATTCACTTCTACAACTCGGTGTAGGATTGAGACAAGAGTGTTAAGGGTGCTGAGGTATACCCACAAGAACATCTAAATCAGACCAAACATAGCAACACACAAAATTGCAAAAAGCAAGAGGGATCAAGAACCCTAAAATACATTGAAAAACATGCACATACTTTGATCCAATAAGAGATAATCCAAACAAGGAAGCATAGGGACATGAAGGATTGTCACAAAATACCTCTGCAATATTTGTATTATCAATGGGAATTTTTACAATTGTATAAGCCAGAGGGTAGAAATGATACCACAGATGGCCTTTAAGAGAAGATGAATTTTTTTCTACAAATTGTCTAACTCTTGAGCACTAAAGGCTCCAAAACAATATATACACACTCTTGCACGTAGGCAAGAGTCAAAAACCTAACTAGGGTTTACAAGATTTTTTACAATATAATAATCAACTCTAAAACTATCAACTCTGATCATAAATACATCTTTGCAAATATCATGGCTGATCATATATTTTGTTGAGTGTCCATGCCTGTACTATGTTTCCTGCAGACAAGCAACCTGGATCTATCCACCTTTCTGCACAAAAGTCTCACCATGAATGTTTAATTGGTACTTCTCAAGGACAAGAACTCAACCCATGATGGCCGTCCAGGCTTCATCATCATCTTCTCTTAATTGAAAATGTCCTGCATACATCAATTTTATAGCTACCTCACCACTTCACGGCCTACAGATCAAATACCAGCAAAACCCTCTACAAACATATTCAAATTTGAATATCAATGCGTAGCCGGTCATTTTAAAACATAACCGTCGATGTCCAACATTTCTTGGAAAACAAGAGGCTCAAATCATCCTTGGAATGGTCACGAAACCCTTCAAAAAAGTTAAAAATCTAACTAGAAAGCCTTGACCAATGAGCATCGAGCACATTGGCATATCGGCATGTTTGGACCCACCTGGATCCTTCTTCTTTTTAAGTCATTCGATGACTATGTGACTGAAGACTTCTCTTATTCGTGAAACCCTTACTACCTTTACCAATTTATTTAGAGATTTAGCAAACAAAGCATTCGCTGAATCGCTTAGTCATTTGGAGCACTGCTAAATCATTCTGTGAATGGGCGATTATGTGAAACTTTTTGGGACCACCAAAAAATCTATCAAACCTAGGCCCAGACCTGCCACTTGGCAATCTTTCACTCATTCCAGCCGCTTCATATGCACACACCTCGGCACATCCCTGACATCAAACCCACTAAAGATAAGATCCTAATCTAATGGCGAGCGTAAGATCTCAAAGCCCTAGAATATTCCTTATGCTCACATGCCTACCATAGATCCTTCCTAAGTCGGGACCCCACTGACAAATCAATCCACCTGGAAATCCTCATCATCATTCGGTGGCCAATTAAAAGCATGCATGTCAGCAATATGTGGTACTGGGACCACCTGACATATCTCTTTATCCTAACCAATAAGAACTCGGCAACTCACCCTGACCTGGCACTGGACCCACTGACAAGTCTGAACACTTTGGCAAATCTGACGGTTGGCGCAAGATCTCATACTCTAACACAAACCTTTGAGAACACATGCCAACCGTCGATCTTCATCTTTCTGACATCTTTGTAGGTCTTCTAACACGGTCCCACTATGGCATCCAAGTCATTTCTATGTGGACCAATTGGATGCAAGCACGTCAGCAAGAAAGGACCCACCGAATGAAGCTCTGACACCAAATCAAGATTGATGGTCAGTGCATGATCTGATGCTTTGACACAAACCTATGAGAACACATGCTAGCCATAGATCTTGCTAACTGGGACCCTTGGTTATCTGAGACTACTAAAATATTTAAGCAACATCATGACTAAAAGGAAGCTAACCGCCCACCAAATCACTGACTGCTATGGACTTAACCGCCAAACTCTCAGCTATTACACGAACAAGGCATTCACAAAATCACCGAATAAAAGATAACACCACTGGAGAACTTAGCGGTCATGCAACTAAAGAGATATTAACATTTTCCAGGTTGCAGGATATCTTGCGGTGACCGGGAAACAATTAGTGATTATGAGAATCGCTATATTTGCTAAGTCACTGGAAGAAAAGACAACCGTCGGAAAGAAAAGGAGAACTGGTGACTAGGCTAAAAGATTAAAGCGCACATGCTAAAAAGGGGACTTAAGTGGCCAAGATAAAGTAACTGCAAATTAGAACAAAGGCTTAAGGTTTTTAGGGCCTTTTGGAATTTTTTGGATGTAACGGCTAGTTTTATGAATTTTTAAACTTGCAAATCGGGGGCTTGAAATAATTGCAGAGACCAGCAAACAAATCGTGAGCCCATGAAATTTTGCAGAGTGCTTGGTAGAGCCAAAACAGGGACCTGGGAATAGGTTTAGCCAAATTTGCATGGACATGAATATTAGGATAACAGGTATATTGTCAAAAATCCTAAAAATTGCAAAATGTCCTAAAAAAATGATCATCTTAGTGAAAACCTGGTAAACAGGTGCTTTGATGTATCTATTATCCTGGTGAAAACTTGGTAAATAGGCACCTTGATAATACTCAAAAAAATAAATAGAAAATTTGAAAAAATAGAAAAAAAAGTAGAAAACAATTCAAAATACAAAAAATGAATATTAAAAAATACAAAAAAATTTAAAAAAAAGAGAAAAGTACAAAAAAATTGAAAAAGAAGAAAAATGTTCCATTGATGAAAACCTGGTAAACATGCATCATGGTAGAAAAAATAGAATTTTTTCCAAGATGGTGAAAACCTGGTAAACAGGCCCCTCTTGTTTCCTAAAGCTATATCTCATCTCATCATCATTTGGCTTTTCATAGTTGCTTCTTGCTTTCCTTGTTTCCTGCTTTAGTTTGCTAGCTCATGCACTTGCTTTCAGTTGTCTTCGAGATTTTTCTCAACTCTACATGGATTGGAACTAGTCACACTTGGGGGCACCTTCTTGGTCTAGGGGGCATTGTCCTATCACTTTCGGAGATGCTTTCTTGCATTAGTCACAAGTGGTTCCCACTGTGTCTTCCTACTGATGCCCAACTATTTTGAGATTTCTCTCCTTGAGGGTCTCTTGTGTATTGGTCGCCAGTGGTTCCCACTACGCCTGCCTACCAATACCTAGCTATCGCTTGGGTCTCCCTTTTGAGGATCCCTTGTACATCAGTCACTAGTGGTTCTCACTATGTCTATCTACTGATGATTTGCTAGTATCTCTAAGATCTCTTTCTCCTTGAGGATCTCTCTTGTATTGGTCACCATCATTTCTTGCTACGTCTGCTTGCTGATACTTCATTTAGTTCTTTGATTTTCTCTTCGAGATGACTTTTTGCACTGTATTTTTTTCTGATTCGACTTCAATCCGCTTGATCACAAATTGAAACTAAAACTAAAACTGAATTTGTGACTCTTTGAAGCGTGTTGAGCTTTTCCTTGAGTGCTTGTTTGTTTGCTTTATCATTTCCCCTCAAATGAATCTAAGACGTCTTTCTTGACTGAGAAATGTGAAGACTGGGGGCACGATCTTTTTCTTTTCTTTCTGTTTGTTGGTTTAGTTCCAATGATCCAAGGAATTCACATAAGAGGGGTGTCCATCTATAAGAGCCTTCATCATGCATTGTATGGCCATGTGTATCTCGACCCATTTTATATGGAAAATTTGGTGAGGTTGGTTCTTCTCATTGTTTGTTTTGAGTGACTCCTTTCTGCTAGAAGTAAAATTGATAACGCTCATCCTGCTAAGTGAACATAAGGGTCACTGCGAGCATTCTTTGGTGAAAGAAGGAACTCTCATGTGTTTGGTGTGTTTGTATGCAAGAAACATTCTAGTCATTCTACCAGCTATGCTTTGATGCTTATGTTAACTTGCTAAATCAAAAGGATTAGGTGTTCAAGTCATTCTGGCTTCTTGTGCCTTAATGCTTACACCTCATTCTGACAAATCAAGACTTATGTCATATTCATATTCTCATGATTGCAATGTCAATGAGGATTGTATGGCATCTTATGATCATCCCATGCCTAAATGAACTCTACAATGATAATACGGTGAGTCCTACAGCCAAGTCCTAGGGTTGCATTTATCTTAGGCTTGCATTTTCATTCTAGGCTTGCATTGAGACAATGTTTTGGTGCTCTCTTGATTGCCTTCTTCTGGATCTATTCATCGAAGGTTCTCATCTTTTGTCCCATGTTCTTCTTTGCTACACAAGTGTCTGGTCCTTGCTCTTGATCTTTGAAACATCCTTTTGATTAGTACCTGTCAAATATTGCTCAATCCAACATGAGATGATTAGTATCACATACATTGCATTTTCATCTGCATCCATGAAATCTATATGCATACATTTACATTTACATGTTCATTTGCATGTGTCTCCATTATAAGCATAAATAAATTCATACATTGCATTCATTTATCTATCATCTATCATTGCATTTCACATTACATATTCATATTCATATCATAAAAGAAGCATGTGCATCTCATTCATATCTAATCCATACATCTAAAGCATATAGGGAACATCACATAAAACATGAACATCAACATTAAATTAATATATCAAAAAGTACAATGATTTCAAAAGGTGATCTCATATATATATCTCAGATGGATCAATGTCATGTACAAAACAATGGTGCTACTTGAGCACAATATCAAAAATGGGCTACAATATGTGTATCAAAATGAGCTAACTCTTCCCATCACCACCTGGAGGAGGTGGTGGTGTTGGTCCCTGTGTTGGTGCCTATGGAGGTGGCATTGGTCTCTGTGGAGGAGGCATAGGTCACTGCAGAGGTGCCTGTGGTGGTGCCTGTGGAGGTGCCTATGATGGAGGTGCCTATGGTGCTCCCTTGTACTCAAAAAATGGAGGCACCTACTCTAATAGCTCTGGAACAACTCTGACATAGGCTACATAGTAATAGGCTACCTGAGAAGACTCATATCTAGCCTCTAGGCATGCCCTCACTAGCTCCTCCCTGAGCTCTCTGATCTCCCAATCCCTCTCAGTCACCCGCATCTCTTGGATGATGACCTATGTATGGAAGTGATCTCTCTCTCGCTACACCTACTAAACTCTCTCCTAGCTCTTCCTGAGAGCCTCTTGTACCTGTGCAATCTGAGGTGGCCCCTATGTGGCCTGATGTAGCATATTAGTATCATCACCCTATACCTTCTTATCAGGAGGTGGCTACTATGTGGAATCTCCTGTCCTCTCTCTAGTGGACCTCTACTAGGTCCCATTGCTCCCAGCAGCTACATCTAACCCCATAGTCCTCAGGGGTATGTCTGTCTTCCCTATCCTAGGCCTGAATACTCTTTGCCTAGGCCACTGTAATGGTACCTGCTCCTAGATAGGTACCTTCTACTACTTCTACTATCCATATGGCTGCTACTTTATAGGCTGCTATTGTGCGAGCTACTACTGTGCGGGCTGTCCCATCCCAGTAGGATCTATAAACCTAGGAAAGGGATGTGCCAAGAAATGATCTCTGTATGCAGGCATCATCCCTGCATTGGTGAAATCCACCATGTAATCCCATCTAGCTGGAGGCACTCATGCCTTGATAGTACACCTCCCTTGGTCTAGTCTAGGCTGCCAACCCTTCTTCATCTCATCGACGAAGCATGCATATGATGCATACTCTTGGGAGATGTCCTGTGGCCTCCCAAATTGTCTCATCACATGTGTGAGAAAAAATCACTCAATGAAAGATATAGTGCATCCAATCAGTGGACATAAGATGAACATGTGTGCTAGCTCCCTCTGAGCATCATCCCACGGCTCTGTAACAACCTGAGGTATCCATACAACCACCGCGATATCATCAAGCTATCCCTGCCACTACTCGGTCTTTCCCAGCACTAGCTGAGTCATAGGACCGATGTATCTATAGATATAAGGCTCAAGAGCCTATCGTATATCATGATATATCAGCTTGCAAACATGGAGATGCTCCCAGGCCCAGATTTGTAAAACAAGAACACCAGCCGCCATGGTCTTGGCGCTCCAATACATGACCTCATGCATCTCATGATACATCTGTCCAAGCATACACTCACCCCATCTGAATCTAGTAGCTGGCCTATCCAACATCCTTTATAGCATGCAACCCCAACCACACTCCAATCCATGCTGTCCCCTATCTAGAACCAACTAGCAGCTTAGGAAAATGGGTAAGAAAATTGCTAATCTATGCACACCACTATACCTGCTGACTAGCTCATCCCATGCGATGGATCGACCCATCAGTAAATCATCTCTAAGTATGGCTCTCAACACTAGTGTGCCTACTCTTAGCTATATATCATACTTGACTTGAGCACCATGGAAGGGTATCTACAATATCCTATATATATATGCTCAGGAGTCACTATCATCTCCCCCATCGACAAGTGGAATGTGTTCATCTTTAAATAGAAACACTCGACCACTATACCTGGAAGACTATGATTTACCTGAATGTTGGGTATATCACGCAAGTATGAAAATCCTAGTCCCTCAATATGGGCACTCTCAGCCCTGGTCAACCTCTGGACTAGTGTAGTAATAACAGGATGGTGTGACCAGAAAGTGACATCTAGGAAGTCAACCTACAAAAGCAAGTGATGACATTGGATCAATATCTCAACATAATGGTTTGAAAGAAAAAACAACGAATAAGGCTACACATCTATTCTAGACATGACTCTAGAATGTTTTAATTAGCTAATTTTATGTAAAATTGGAAGAAGTCTCAAAGCATTGCAGTAGCATCCTACGCAAGGAAGTTGTTCCCTCGCGTGAGACAAGACATCCTCTTGCGTGAGAAGGATAAATTTTGCACGGTATCAGCTTTCTCTTTGCATGAGCTTTCAGGAGACCCCAGATGAGGAATCCCTAGCCCATGCAAGGAAACCATTTCCTCACATGAGGGGTGACTGAGACCGGTGCGAGGAAACTATTTCCTCATATGAGAGTTGAAGAACTAGCCCTATAAGTTGCTAAATCTAGCCTAAATTGACTGAGAAAGCGTTAAAAATTAAAATGCAAGGAGGTTTATCGACTACTCATAGGTGGGTCATACTCCGATGGTCAGCTGTGGCATCGAGAGTGCTTGAATCAATGCATATGCACTAGAACACCCTTCATTCTCTCTCAAAGCTCTCAAAATTGCTAGAAGAGAAAGTGAATAATGATTTGAAAATGACCCCTCTGGGCCTTATATAGCTTTTTGACCTAATTTTAAAAGTGCTTTGTTTTGTGCAAAAATTGCACCCTTGGCTAAATCGACTACTTTGAATCCATTTTTGGGATCGAAATCAAAATCTGACATCTCTAGATGGCTCAAAATTGTGTTTTAAATTCTGGGACCCTTTGGGATCAGATGCTTGTGCAGTCAGCCTTCTGGCATCATTTTCCTACCAGATTCTCATCTCCTCATCATTTTCTTGAGATCTTCAATGTTTTCATCCAAAGTCAACTCTAGTCAAATCTGGTCAAACTTGGTCAATAGGATCTCCTAATCACTCCAATTTGCTTCTGCAGCTTCTTGAATCTAGTTTGATTGCTTCTACTCTACAACCTTTTGTTGTCAGTCATCCTTCTGATATGTCATCTTTCAATTTCTCTCCCAAGGGATTAGGATGATTGCATTATTTGAATCTTGTCGAACCAGTCTCATATTAATCTGATCTAAATCAAAGTCTTCACCGCTTGGGGCATCTCATCTCTAGGGGCATCTTTGTGCCTCACATCTTGCCATCTTATCATCTATCTTTTAGGTATTTGAGCAATCTAACTCGGATCTTGAGGAATCAAGCTTCATTCCGGAGATGGTTCTCAAAATCTCATTAGGTATTGGGGCAATCTAACCCTAATTCCTAAAAGTCAAGCTTTGTTCTGGAGATGGCTCTCAAAATCTATCTTGGACCGTTATTCGAGCAATCTAACCTAGGTCTCGGAGGGCTAAGCTTTGTATTGGGGCAATCTAACCCTGATTTTGGAGAATAGTCCTAAATCTACATCTGGCATCATTTGATCAATGGGCATTGGGGCAATCTAACCTCGATTCCAGTCTCCTCTCAAGTTGTCATTAGACTGTTGTCTTCACAATCTAACTTAGACTTTGGAGAATCATGCCTCGTTCTAGAGGTGGTTTTGCAATTTGATCTATTTCAGTGTCTTGGCATCCTAACCTTGACTTCTAAGGGTTAAGCTTTGTTCTGGGGATAATCCTGAAACCCCATCTGTCACATCAAACTATTCTTTGAATCAACGCGCTGCTCGCACATCAATTCAAAGAGGGGCAAATGTAATACCCCAAAATTGGCACCTTATAATTTCAATCAATTTTGGTGCATTTCTTCAATTTTACATCATTAAAGTCCTATTTTACTAGGCAATTTTCTCTCTCCTACCTGACTTTATTTGACTTGATGTCAATTGCAAAAAACCCTAAATTGCATTAATCTCACACCATAATTAATTCCTAAGTATTTGACTTTATTAGCTAAATAATCCCTATGATAAATTGATTTAATTCTAAAGTCCTAAGTGCTTTAAATTAAATTAAATCCACCCCATTTGGCTAATACACATAAAAGGAATTAATATTACTTGGTTATTTGAATGGATTATCTTATTTGGATTTAATAATTCAAAATATTTGAATAGTCACCCCTATGTGGCAATAATTCATTCTTTTAACTAGGTAATTCCTCAATATTTGTCTCAATTGGGAATGAAGAGTCAACTATTTCATTTCAAGAAACTCTTCATTCCTTCTCCAGGCTTGTCTATATTATGAACCTTCTCCTTCATTCAAAAAAAGGGGGTAATTGGAGAGCACATAAACTATAGCAAATTTTAGTCTCAATCATTCACATTTTCAAAGCTTTTATTGCACATTAGTTTAATTTCATTTGAGTATAATATTGCATTGTCATATTAATTAGTTTGTTTACCATGCTCGTAGCTTAATTTTTAGATTTCTTTCAAGCTCTTTTAGATCAAATCTGCACTCTCATATTTCTTTAATGTTCTTAGCTTAAAATATGCATTCTCATTGTAGATTAATTTCTTTTCATTCTTAGATTTAATTGCATCTTCATTATAAATTAAATTCTCATTTTGTTTATCTTTCAAGCTTTCGAATATCCTCCATATTAGCTTGGTCTTTTGGTTGTTGGCTCTTGTTCTAAGAATAATTCAAACACTCCAGTTAATTAGGAGGCAACAGGTCAAATCGATAGACATTACAAATTGAGTTATTCATACTCACCTTCGTAATTTCAATGATCGAGAAATGACTATGTTGTGTATATGGCTAGATTAGAGGTCCACGTTTAGCTATAGAGAATTCTCTCCTCGCATAGGGAGACTGATCATACTATTGAAGTAGTTGTTTCCTACCATGTCTAAGATTGGCTAAACAAATGAATTTGAATAAGGTTTGGATTGAAGGGAATTCCAATAATATAATACAATATCTAAATGGAATCCAATCCTATTCATTGTCTATTTTAAGTATTGGATGCAGGAATCAAAGGATTTGAGTAATTCATTTTTTGAATGCAAGATCACTCACATATATTGCGGAGATAATAAAAATACCGAGCTTATTGCTAATATTGGTTGTCAAAGTAACAAATTACTTAGCTAGCATATGCATTAATCTCTCCCAAAAGTTTCTTGGAAATGATGAATATGGAGAGGCAACATGCATGGAATGTTTGATGGAAAGTCACATAATGAAGTGTAATAGTATAAAAATATATGGATAACCTTCCCACATATTTTATGGTTTTTTTCGGATGGTTTTTTTTGGTCCACTTTAATGTTTTTGATTAAGTAAAATAGGTTTTATAGGGTGCCTGAAACCCACAACAAAGTAATTAAAAAGAAATAAACAAGATTAGTTCAAAGCTAAAGATTTTTCAATCCAAGGGACAGGCCACAGAAAGGTCAAACATGAAACAACCACAAAAAAGGAAAGATAGAACAAAACAAAAAGATAGGCACCGGGGAATGAGTTAAGCCAGGCTCCTGAGCATGACAACATCATTGCTTTTGAGAGCCTCCATCAACTCTGCTGCCTCTTTAACATTCTGGATGTCTTTGGAACCGTGGGAGCCTTCCTTCTCCTTGTTTTTCTTTGTTTTGGCTCTGGTTCTTTTACCTAGTCCCTCACTTGGCTTCTTCTTCCCTTACTCCGAAGCCCTCTTATCAACCTTGCTGTCCATTTGTACTTCCATTTTTTTGATTAGAAGATTTATGTGGTCATTGGATGCTTTGAGAATGTTCAATTTTTTCTTGGCAATACCCTTAAGGGTTTCCTCTAGGATGATCATTTTTTATTCCAGGTCCTGAACCCTAGCCTCTAGGCTTTTCTTTCGCTCTATGGACTGGTGATCCTTGTCATCAGTAGTCTGAATTTTTTCTTTCAGGTCTTCAATTTCATGGAAGAGACATTTGAAGGACCTGTACTGATCCAACATTCTATTCTTAGTGTTGTTGAGGAAGTCCAAATCCATTTCCCTAGCTTTACCACTAGAGCAAGATCAATCAGCTCCTCCTTGTAGACATTTCCTTTAGTGTCCTCCATTATTTTGGGTAAAACGACCTCCCTTATAATCCCCATTTTCACTATGTTGATGTTGAAGCTCCTCCAGACCTTTTTCCCTTTTTCAGAAGTGTGATACTCCCCTCTGGAATTATCTTCAGAGGTCTCAAGCATTATAGGTGTCATGCCCACAATTTTCCACTAAAAAATACACCAACTTTTTTTGTTCTAAAAGGGTTTATAAGTTTAAGTTTAACAGTTATCTAATGGTGTACGGTCAATCCTGGGATGATGTTGGTTGACCTTTAGTTGAGGGGTAGCGTGACGAGGGGTCCTCATCAACGCTCACCCCTAGGACTACGAGTGTCTCACCTAATACCCTGAGTTCACTAATAAGTTCAAGTTTCATTCAAATTAATTATTAATGTAATAGGTGGGTTAAAAAATTAAGCTCTAATGTCCACTTACGCATGGCCTTCCAATTTCATAAGCAAGGAATTCTACTCAATTAAGTATACTAGGTACAATAACTTTAATTGTCCATCTAAGTTAATTGCACAAGTTAAATACTAGAAAAATTCACATTACTGCCCATTTTAACACTTATAATTAACGCTCTAACAAATTTATCAACACATTAAGAAGAATCAATAATTTAATAGCAATCAATTTACCATCGATTAATATTAACAATTAATAATGGTAAAACTAATTAAACTAATACAAAAAAAAAATGTATATTATATAACATATAATTTGATTCACAGATTATATATTAATTAATATATATATAAATTAATTAATAATCAATATAATAATTAATCATTAATTTATATATATATATATATTATTAATTAATATATATTACAAAATAATTATTAAATTAAAAAAATGCAAATAAAAAAAAGGTAATTTATTAAGTCCCTAAGGATAGTGCCGCAGGGCCCACACCAACTGCGTGGTACCCGTGCGTAGGGCGGTCGTCCTGCCTAAGCAGGGCGGTACCCTGTGCAAGGCAGGGCCCGTCCTGCTTCGGCAGGAGGGTACCTGCCTAGGCAGGCCCGCAGGCCCACCCACGTGGAAGGAGGGGGTGTGGGGGCCACACCCCCCCCCCCCCCCCCCCCCACCCAAATATATTAAATTAAATTTTTTTTTTTAATTTCTTTTTTCTTTTTTTTTTAAATCTCTATTAGTAAATTTTTTTTAAAGCATTTTAAAAAAAAAAACCCACAAACATCGGAATCAAAATTTTAATTTTTTTTTTGTTTGATAATAATGTATATTTTTACAAGTACTTTTGCATTTTATTTATATATAATTTTTTTCTTTTGAAGAGTATTTTTTTGAGCCCTTTTTGGGGTGGAGACCCAGGTGGGTCCCCTAGAAGGACTAGACTTCTAGAAGGGGTAGGGTAGGCTTTTCTTTTCCTTCCTATGCCAATTATTAAAATGTTATCTTTGTAGGATAATATTATTTAATTGACTGTGTAAAGGAAAATGTATGAGAAATTTTCCCATACATTTTTCAGAGACCTGTAGGTCTCTTTTTTTTTCAACTTTTTTCTTGTTTTCTTTCACTTGTTTGTTTGATTTGCTACCTCTTCCTACATAGTTTTTATTTTTGAAGCTCAATACATTAAAGATGGGTTATTCCATTTGATTAAATTCCCAATAAGAATAGACAACACTAAATAAAATTGATTTGAATACTTAATCAATAAGAATCACCATTGCTATTCCAAAACAACTGAACTATAGAAAATTTAAACTTCTTTCTCCTTTCACCTATTTAACTTGATTAGCTATTTATTGATTTTTTTTTGCATACTAATGCTCAGATTTGTTAAGGAGAATGCTTCAACAATATTTTTAACTCACTTATAGATTATCAAGCAAGAATTCCACAAATGTCTCTTTTCTTAACATTGAATACATTTCACAAAAACTATATCATTTTCACAATGACTACTTCAAGGAGAAATTTTTGAAAATGAAATACACTTTTACTATTTCATACTTTGAAATACCATTATGATAACAACAATATGCATCAACTTGAGCATCAATCCCTATTAATCATGAGAACATAAATCTATCAAAAGGGAAAACTAAACATTTCTTCATAATTTTGATACAACACACTTAATACAAATACAAGGCTTGGAGTGATAACTCCATTACCAAATACTTGAACTCAAGGGATCCTCAAGAATCCCATACAATACAATAATCATAATAAAAAATTGACCCATATCAATCTTTTTGAATACATTCACAAACTCTTCAAGATTTCAACTCCAACCATGAAGTCTTCAATGGCTCCAAATCCTGCAATAAAAATACATAGGCCAAGGAGTTCTCACCTCCCAACCAAAGCTTCTATGAAGCCACCCATGAGCTAGGGGAACCATCACAAAGACAAGGAGACAATCAAGAAAACTCACAATAACAACAACATAAACATAACTCACAATGAAATCTCCCTTCCAAGGCTAAACACAAAGAGTCTCAAATGACTCAAAAAAAAGAAGGGTGAAGGTGGAACCATTTCAAGGGGAGAAAGCACATCTCATGATAAGAGATAAGCCATCACTTGGCTTCCTCATCATGAATCTTTCACCACAAACACAATCTCAACAAACTCCTTATGACCCCCAATATACAAAGCATATAATAGAGATGGCTACATGGAGCCCAGACATCTATGTTTCATCCCTCTCCTATCCAAGGAGAGACTCTACACCCTTGAATTTCCCAACAATCCCTTCACCCCCAAGGCTACTCTTCCCTCCCAAGGGTGAGTATGGCCTTGAGAACACTCCCATAATACAAAACAAATCAAGGAACTCAAGAACTCCATGAAAACTTCACTTTCGCAACACAAAGGAAATAAAATTACAACAAACTTAGAATTCACATAACATCCACTATCACACAAAATAGCAAGACAAGGAGACAAGGAGACAATCAAGAAAACTCACAATAACAACAACATAAACATAACTCACAATGAAATCTCCCTTCCAAGGCTAAACACAAAGAGTCTCAAATGACTCAAAAAAAAGAAGGGTGAAGGTGGAACCATTTCAAGGGGAGAAAGCACATCTCATGATAAGAGATAAGCCATCACTTGGCTTCCTCATCATGAATCTTTCACCACAAACACAATCTCAACAAACTCCTTATGACCCCCAATATACAAAGCATATAATAGAGATGGCTACATGGAGCCCAGACATCTATGTTTCATCCCTCTCCTATCCAAGGAGAGACTCTACACCCTTGAATTTCCCAACAATCCCTTCACCCCCAAGGCTACTCTTCCCTCCCAAGGGTGAGTATGGCCTTGAGAACACTCCCATAATACAAAACAAATCAAGGAACTCAAGAACTCCATGAAAACTTCACTTTCGCAACACAAAGGAAATAAAATTACAACAAACTTAGAATTCACATAACATCCACTATCACACAAAATAGCAAGATCTCAAGCACAAACACAACAAGAACACAATAATCAAATTTTTGCATTCAAACAATAACATACATGAGAACTCTTTCTCTCAACATGAAAACAAGAATAAAAAAAATGAAGAATACCACCAACCTTGATCCAAGCTATGGAAGAAAGTTGATGAAGAGCTTTTCCACTTTCCAAAGTCCTCTCCAAAATAGCTAAGTCTCCAAATCTAGAGAGTGGGTGTCAAACTCTTCCAAAAGAAGAGTCCCCTCTAAAAGGCCTCCACACAAACTCCTATGGATAAGATTGCATTACTATTGGGTGGTCTTCCCTAAGTCCCTTACATGGTTTCCAAATTTGATCTCTTACAAAGGTACACTAAAAAGGTGGGATAAGGACTACCTTTTTAGTGGGTGGTGATCTTTCCAAAACTTGGTCCCAAAAGTTGATTTTCGTCCATCTTGGTAAACCAACTTTTGGATGGGTCATTTGGTCAACCAAGGGTTATCTTATGGTGAAAAATGACCCTTACCCTATGGTATATCAAGTGGGGTAACTAAAAATGGCCTAAACACTCCCCTAAGCACCTTTTTAACCCTCCAAAAGTGCATGATAAATTCAAATTAGAAATTCAAAGATAAGACACTACCTCAAGCTCCCTAACCAAGATATTTCTCATGCGGATCCTCAAGGGTACCATCCTAGGTTGGTGTTCAACCAATCCCCAAGTGGACATGTCATGGCCACAAGTACACACACATGTGTCAAGTGACACAAACTAAAAATACACATCACAAGCCATGTGGCATATCCACTTGGGCATTTTCACATAAATCACAATTACAATTAACATAGAAATCAATTACATTCATGCATCATACTTTTACAAATTAAAAACATTACAACGAGGTTTTTGGATTCTCACTAGAAGCAACCTTGGCTCAAACAAATTTTCACATTAGTCTCTGTGATGGTTCCCCGAATTTACCATGGCCTATTTCCTTGCACACTCAAATCCAATATTAGTAGTCCAAGGAAATATACATGTAAATTCCATAATTTTCATAATCAAATAATTCTCAAGAAATTAATCATAATTAAGTCACAATTTCACATGGCATAATCATTCATCTAAAACATACATACAACTCATCATGAAATATACAATTCATCACTAAATTAAGCTTGTAGCATATTCATTGCACATAAAATTCAATTGCAATTAAATGTCATCATGAAACTAATAAACTTCACCTAAGTAATTAACTTTCAATTCACAACAGAAATCTCCTCGTATCATAATCAAATCAAATCTCCACTTCCTAGTTACTTATGTAAGCATATAAAATCTGTCACATCATCACAATAGTCATCCATCAAAATAACCATAATTTAGAATTTATATTTATATCATAAAAATGGTCATCAATAATTCATCACCTAACATTTAACCCGAAATGAAATACACATCTCAACCTAATTCGTATCTTGATTTTCATTTTCCTAACAACTCATAACAACATACATTCTCTAATTGCACACCTCAATATTTATCCAATTCAATTATCATAATGTCAGTCATAATGTATCATAAGGTCAACATTGTGTGTATAGAAAGAATCATAAAATGTAATGTATTCTCATCTACGATAATCAAATCTTTGTCTAAAAGAGTAAAATCAACTAAGCTAATCAAAACATTAAGCCAATTATTAGGGCTACCATAATGATAAGGGAAAATCCATGGCGGGTCTAGGGTGAGGCCTCACAATAGGAGACTGAGTGGAAGGATTACCCTGTTCATCTTTGAGGTCCTCGAAAATATGGTCTTGAGTCTCATTTTTGGTGCTAGGTGAGGTCTGAGGAGGAAGGGAGTTATCATCATTGATCATGAGATCAACAAAGGGGTGACCCGAGAAATCCCTCAAGGTGTTGAGGTTTTCCCCTTTGACCTGATCTGGCATTTTTTGTAGCTTCCATTTTTTGGTTTCCCTCCTCATCATCAGTATCCATGTTTTCCTCATTTTCATTGTACTTGTCATCCAAGTTTATCTCCTTTCTATCCTGCTTTTTTGGGGTTTTTTTTATTTTGATAGCACTCAGAGGTCTTTTCTTGGATGTAGATCCCTTTTTCAAATTATGCTTCTCTTCTTCCTCACTTTCCATAGAGATATTGCCCTTAGAGTTTCCCAAAAGGGATGTAGTCCAAACTTGAATCTTCACTGATAGCTTTCTTGTCTGCAATTTCCTTACCCATAATTTGGGCTTTGAAGTAATCATAAAGCAAAAGTAATAAACCTTCATGCAGGGCAGGGTTAGCTATGTTTTTCTCTCTAAAGCCATTAGTATTATCATTTATAGAGGAGTAGAGATAAACCAGAATGGAAATCTTTTTTCCATGCCTAAAGTGATTCAGCAAGACAAAATGGTAGGTGCAAATTCTATCAAACCTGGTATCTAGAGTGATGTAAGAAATGAGCGCCTTGAGAACATACTGCCACTTCATCTTCAAACTCGTAGGCTGGTGGTAAGTTCCCGTCTTGGTGATTGCCTTCTTCTCCTGGTCGTTTCTAACAAACTTATTGACAACATTGTCAGAAATTTTACTGTCTTTGTAGAATTTTTTTTCAACAATGGGGATGCCAAGAACCATTGAGATCACCTCCTCTATGATAGTGAAGGACTTTCCCTCTATCTCCATCGTCCCTTCATTCCTAATTTTTATGAAAATTTTAGTGATCTCCTTTCTGTAACCATGGAGTCTTTGAATGAAGGTGGTGATTTCCCCTTTCTGAAGGGCATTCCATACTTTAGTTCGATTCTTCTAATTATTTCTATTGTTCTTTAGCTCCCTTCTACATCTTTCCCCTACCATGGCTATAGTCTAGGCTGTGGTTACTCTCTGGTTCAGTGAAACCTTAATGCTCTCCGTCTTTCTAGCTGCCTTAATTCTTGGCTTTCTAGAGATATGCCTTCAGAGATAATTGTAGTTCTTAGGAAGGGAGACCCATAAAGCGTGTGAAGAGGATGCATAGTGATTAATCTTACTATCCCTCCACAACTTGTCATTAGTGAAATTACTCCTCCAAAAGGCACCTTTGCTATCATTATTATCTTTGTAAGAATTTGCAAATAGAAAATATTGAACCAAGGATCTAGAGGTTGAAGAAAAGCACAAGAGAGAAAATATGAATGCAAGGATGGATTGAATAGATCCAATGAATTCACCTTGATTGAATTGATGAATGCTCAATGCTGAATGAGTGTGAAATGATTACATAATAGGCCTCCTTATATAGGAAAGGTGATATGAGAGAATGATAAGGAGCTGATAAGCTATCTCCTATGCTAGGTGTAATCACATGTCCACCAAATGTGGATCATCCTCTAATATGCAATAAAGTATGTGCATTGGATTAGGATGATAATTTCATAAGAGCACGAAAGCTGGATCTCACACACAATGAGGTATGTGAAGACATCTATCACACCAAAAGTGGAATTTCTCCTACACCATGTGCTTAATAGATGTGCACACTCCTAGGTTTCTCAATCACTAACTACTATGCAATGCATTAACCTAAGTAAGATTAAGTAAAGTGTAATTGGGAATAATTAATTACACCAACACCCCCCCTTAAGTGCAACTTAGTGGAATGCACTTAAACTCACAATGCAAGATGGGTCCCAGCTGCAAGGCCATGTTAGGTACCCATGTACAAGATGCATGAAATGCATAACTCTCATAAAGTGGAGAAAGAGGGAAAACCTCATGGGAAAAACCCTCCCCCAAAAAGAGAGAAGAAAACAAGATGCATGGATGGATGGAGTTCTCAAGATGCCCCAAGAACTACACACATCATGTATATACAAAGAAGTATCCCCCCATAAGAAGGATAGTTGGAGACATGATATCCCCCCCATAATGTAGAAGCTCCCATGTTGATGAAGAGTACCTGCAAACAATAGATAAGCCAATGCTTACAAGAAACATGTCTCCCCTTAGGAAGAAATAGATACATCAAACGATGAAGAAGCCAATCCTTATGCGAATGGAAGGAGGAAGAAGATGTAGGTCTCCATGAATGAATCTCTAAAGACTAAGTATGAATCTCCAAGCTCAAAGAATCTATCACTTCATGTGACAAATCAAGAGAAGAAGGAGAAGAATCAAGTACACCAATCTCTAAAGAAGGTGAAGAAGTGTCCCCATCTATGATGAAACTATCATCAAGGGAAAGAGAAACCCCCTCATGTATGTCTTCCAAATCTGCATCATGAGAATCAACAAATGTTGAAGATGCATCCAAGTAGTCATCACATTCTGCAAGATCTGAAACACTACGATCATCCTGTTGAATAGTAGAGCCCATGTCTGAAGAAGCAGGAGGCGGAGGAGTAGGAAGATCAACACTTGTCTCAACAACAAAATGATTCAAGTGCCCAAAATTATCCTCATAATTATCCCTTGGCAAAGGGAAGGGTACATCATGAATATTATCATCATTATCAACAAAAGTGGAAAAAGAATACAAGCGGGATGTATGATCAACAACTCCCATAGATATGACATTTCTAGTCTCCATGTCCCTAATGTAGACATAATCAGGAGTGAACTCAACAATTTTACCTTGTGCCCCATGTGTAATTTGGTAAATAGAAAGAAGATTAGTGGTCAAGGATGGTACACAAAGAAAATCATTAAATGTCCCTTCTCCCATAGGAATAGACCCTTTCCCACAAACTCTCATGAATGTGTTGTTACCCATCAAAATATTAGGAGAATTACAAGGCTCAATAGAAGAAACCATATCCATAGAAGATGCCATATGATGTGATGCACTTGAATCAAGAAGCCATTTACCTTGCTCAGGATGTATGGAAGCCATGAATGCTTGTCCTTTACCTTTATCTTTGGATGATGATGGAGATGTAGAAGCTACCAAATGTGTAGAAGGAGAAGACACTGATGAGGGAAACTTAATGTTGTGTTTTTGAATAATGTGAGTTAGCACATCAATCTTCTTTTGAAAACACTTATGCTCATCATGTCCTAACTTTTGACAATATTCACATTTATCTCTCTTTCTTCTAGATGATTCTTCTCTTGAAGAGGACTTGGATTCAGTACTTTTTGGTGAAGAAGATTCATTACCTTTGTCATGAGGCTTAGGATCCTTATTGTGTTTCTTTCCTTTGCCATTAGAAGCCTTTGAAGTAGACTCACTTGCAATCAATACTTGATGTGTGGAAGGCTTCAACTGACCCATGTGTGCCAACTTTGCTTGTTCCCTTGTGAGCTACGCTGCAAATTCATCAAGAGAGGGCAATTTGTATGCACTACCAAGAGCATCCATAGTAGCATAGAATGTAGAATCAAAGATAGAATAATCAGGACCTAGCTTGGAAAGAATAGAAAAGATCAATTGTTCATCCCCTCTAACAATGCCACATGAAGAAAGCTCCAATCTAATAGTATTGAACTTGGAGTAAAAATCTTGAATATTATCAAAATCCCTAGGATTAAGACCTATGAGATCATTCTCTAATCTAAATTTTCTTATTCTATCAAGTTTACCAAAAAGTCCTTCCAATGTGATCCAAGCATCATGAGGATGTGTGCAAGATGCAATATGAAAGAGCAAGTCATGAGAGATGGATGATCTAAGAGAGCCAAGTGCTTTATCCCTTCGATCAAACCATTTTCTCCTTTCTACAACACATGTTTGAGGTTCTTGATCCTACCCAAGAGTCATTCTAAGCAATCCAAGACTCAACAAATGATCACTTAAAGAAACTTTCCATTCATGGTAGTTATATGGAGTGAGGATTTTGACCTTTGAATTATCCATATTAACACCAAATAATGACTTATAACTACTGATAACTCCTTCAAATGACTGATGCAAATAAAAAAACTAAAATTCAAAGATTAACCAAGTGCAATTATAGCCACAAAATGACCTATTGATGAAAGTGATATGTCTACTCAAAATCACTCAAATCTGATTGTAGATCTGGAAAGTAGACGAAAAATCATGCACTTTCAAAAAAAATTTCACCTCAAAATGTTACCGTATGTGCCCAAATGAAGCCCTGGAAGTTGCAGAAATCAAGAATAGACAGGAATAGTCAACAAGATCTGCAATTTCTAAAAAATGAGGCCATCAAAATGCAAAATCAACACAACCACTGGAAAGTTCAAGAAATTCTACCCAATTTCAAAAAATTTGCACCCGATTTGGAGCCCGGATGACCAAGTTATGGCCTCTCAAAGTTAGACTGTCAAATAAAAAATGCAAATGGTGAGGGAAAAGAATTTTCAAACCCTGCTGACGTTAGAAATATATGGGTTTAAATTTGGTGGTCATACGACCGTCAAAAAAACCTAATTTTTCCCTGTGGTGACGGCTAAAGGACCGTCAAATTTAGCATAGTGAAATGCTGATGCAAGCAAAAAAATGTGGCCCTTGCTGACGTGTTTGCTGACTATGCATTCCGTACTGATCCATACTGTATGGAATATTGTGTGGCAAGGTTGATGTGGTAGGCTGAGTTGTGGCTTGTTGCATGTGGTAGGACCGGATTGGTTGCGGTGATGTGGTGTCAGTGCTGACTGTGCTGATGACTTGGCCACCGCGTGGGGTCTGCGAGGAATCAGAGGCCGCTGCATGGCTGCTTATGTGACAATAGGCCCACTGATGAGGCACTGGCTTGCACTGACAGGATCGGAGGAGAGATCCCGGGAGAGCTGCCATGGGTGGAGAGGCCAGATCTAGGCAGAGCAACCGCTAAGGAGACCATGGAGGAGACCGGGAGGGCCAGCGGACCGACATTCTATGGTGGTTTGTAGGTAGTGGGCAGAGCCGCTTCGGTGGTGGTGGATCTGATGGAGACTATTGGTTGAGATTTGGCAGTGGCACCCGGTAAGAGGAGCTGTAGCCCGATGGTGTTTGGTGGTGCTGTGGCCAAGGAGCAATGGCATAGTGGGAAAGATTTATCCCACATGCGCTGTGGTTCATGGTTTTAAACCCTTTTTAATTGCAAATGGCCTAGCATACAAACAAAGTAGTGCGGCAGGCTCCGGTTTCCTTTAGACTTGAGCACGTGGAATCTGCCCCTTTGATGATGTCACTGTGATGTCTGATGCACTTAGTACAGAGTATATTCTCTGTCGTGATGATATAGGGCACATACCAGCCTGCAAAAAACAAATTTTTTGCAAACTAAAAAAATTTGAAAAAAATAATCAGAATAAAAAAATAAATTTTTTTTAAAAAAAATCATACCGCAAAGGCAGATTGGGCCGTACAGTTTGATTTGCAAAATTTTTTTGCCTCAGATTTGACTTTTGCCGAATATGGGTGAGTTTATAGTTGATCTTAACCGAAACAACCTCCCGAACACAATGGTGAGGTCAGATCTTCTCCAAGACACCTCTATCACACGTTGGTTGCTAGATTTGAGATTTGGACCTTCAAAGCTTGCATCAAGCTCTCTTCAAATCGACTGATCAAAAATGCTCCAATGGCTCTGATACCATGCAAGAATTTGCAAATAGAAAATATTGAACCAAGGATCTAGAGGTTGAAGAAAAGCACAAGAGAGAAAATATGAATGCAAGGATGGATTGAATAGATCCAATGAATTCACCATGATTGAATTGATGAATGCTCAATTCTCAATGAGTGTGAAATGATTACATAATAGGCCTCCTTATATAGGAAAGGTGATATGAGAGAATGATAAGGAGCTGATAAGCTATCTCCTATGCTAGGTGTAATCACATGTCCATCAAATGTGGATCATCCTCCAATATGCAATAAAGTATGTGCATTGGATTAGGATGATAATGTGATAAGAGCATGAAAGGTGGATCTCACACACAATGAGGTATGTGAAGATAACTATCACACCAAAAGTGGAATTTCTCCTACACCATGTGCTTAATAGATGTGCACACTCCTAGGTGTCTCAATCACTAACTACTATGCAATGCATTAACCTAAGTAAGATTAAGTAAAGTGTAATTAGGAATAATTAATTACACCAACAATCTTTAATCATAGCTTTGGTACTTTGGAGTCTGTCCAAATCAAGAGAATCCTCTGCATCACTGGAGAGATCTTTAGCATGGATCCAACTCATGTTAGCTTCCTTTCTGGTAGCCAGAATGATGATCTAGTCAGCAACCTAGGTGGTGAACCTTGAAACATGATGAAAGTGGTCTATGACAAGTTGAATAGTGTTGGCATTTTTTACAAAAGTGTCAGCTTCCGGCTAGAGAAGATTGACCCCTATTTCAGGGGCCATGGTGAGCTTACCAAGGGTCCCATTGGCCTCTCCATGGAGATTGGACCAACCAGGCTCGAAAAAACTACCTTTTTTATTCTTATGAAAGACATCCATAGCCATAACTTCTTTGTAGAAAACTATGATACTAGTGACTTCCTGCTTAAGTGAGATAGAGATCCCATAGGGGTTCCTTGAAGTGACTAACATAACTTACTTAGGGTGCAAGTTACTTGGATATTTTTTTGAGTCCCATCCATGATATTCTTACTGGCTTCTTCTTGCCTAATCTGACTTTCTTTCTTTCTGCCAGGGGATTTTAGTTTAGCCCCGACATCAGCTTTGTTTCTTCTCCTAGTTGCTGTAGGAGAACTAGAGAGGGGTCTCTACTTTTGGTTCTATTCTTATTTTGAACCTTAGACCAGCCCTCCAAGTTACATCTTTGTATTTTGTAAAGAGCTCCTCCATCTTGGTGAGCTGCCTTGGGGTTTAATGTTCTTCCTTAAGAGGTTTTTAGAAATTATATGTGCAAAATAGAGGACAAGATATTGTTGAAGGTTACAAGATGGGTGGAAATATAAATTGGCTTCTATTCACTAAATATAATGGGTTCAAGAAGGCCCTACTATCTACATGATTCTAAATAAGGGGGAGTCACCACATATTTGGAGAACTGGTGTGGTTTCGATTCCAATATTACAAAGAAATTGGCTGAAAAATTTAGAAGATGAGATTTTAAATATGTATGAAATAAAGTGGGAAGTTATAGAGGAGATTATTTCCAATTTTAATGATCTTCCTATGGATGGTAAGAAATTCTTTAGGAGTTTGAAGGATCCAGATAGTGTAGTGGATAATTTTGTCAAATATGGTGAAGGAGAAACATTGGTAAAGAAGAAAAAAGAGTTGGTATGCTATGAGTTCAATCAAGAAGCTTTGGGAGGAAAATTCTAAAGGTTATTATCTAGTACATTTTTCTTTGGATGGTCAATACACTATAGTTTGTGGACACGACTTTATTCTTCTTAATCACTTTTGAAATATTGTCCAAATATCTTTCCCTTTTTTCCTCATTTGTTCTATGTCTATCAGTATAAGAGATTATGGGAAAAATACCAAAAATCCTAGTTTTCACAAAGGTTTGATTTTTATTATTGTTGAGAAATATATAACCTACCCCTCACCATTAGAATAAAATCTTACTTCTTCACTTGCTCCCTTGGTTAAGAGTGATTACTCTAAGAATTATACTATCGATACCTTATGCTTGAGGAATGGTATGAATAAAAAATTAGAAATGACTTCCAGCCAGAATTGTAGCAATTAAAAAAAAACTTAATAGAATAAATGAAAGCCTTTTCACATTGGTCACTTTTAGCCATAAATTTGTAAAGGATATTGTTAAAAATATTCACATTATGGTTAACAAGTTTTAAAAACATCACTATTAGCCAACAATGATTATTGATTTGGAATTTGAGAAAAGGAACACTTTGAAAAATATAGAATAATATAGAGACCCTTGTACCAGTAAACGAGGGATTATATTAAAGGTTGTATTTAAATTTTATCAAGACCTCAAGAAAATTGTCTAGGATACTGAACTCAATTTGAAGTTGAGGCCAATAAGACCATGGATACATTTCTCTAGTGTGTTTAGTTTTTAAATCTATTTTTTTTGTTTTCTTTTATCATTTAAGTTTGTTTTCAACTAGTTGTATTTTTTTCTTGAGGATGATTTTCAATTTAGTGATGCTAAGCTAATGGTGACTCTTTGTATATAGGGTTTTGGGTCCTTTCAAATTATGTTTTTTTAATTGAATTAAAATAGGTTTTCAAGGGACTTGAAACCCTTTCACAAAAAAAATGATCTAGAAAAATGAAATCAACCCTGAACCAAAGATAGGAAAACAAAAAAACATTAGCAAAAAATAGCATAACAAATCCCAAAGACCTTATAGAATTTTTAGAAGATTTTGATTCTTTTGTATGACCTCATCATTTATTCTATGAAACCTATTGACAACACTATCAATAGCTATAACACCATTTTCATTACTCTAAAGTCTTGTGGCTAAAGGAGGAAGAGAACTAGAGGCCACCATAGAATCTTTCATCTTCTTCTTTAAATGGTGATAAATTATAAAAGGGTGGTAGTCCATAAATGAGAGGCACCCTTTGATATACTATGGGTTAGCTCTACCTAGGAATTTAAATTCAAAAGTATATCACCTCTATGTAACCCTTCAAATTCTATTTGATATCGAATCAAAAATAAAATTTAAAAAATAATTACATTGATTGAATTTCAACTTAAGATTTGTTTAAAACAAATTAAATATATGTATTTAAATTTAGATAGATCAACGTGATAGATCATCAATATATCATTGCACCTACAAGAAATAAAATTCCATCACTTGTTTTTCACTTTTTAAACTTCGCCATATGTTTCATGAAACACAATAATTAATAACTAACACCTCATATGTTTCCAACTTCTATTATGAATGTAAAAAATCTCTCGCAAAAAAATTACACTTGAAAATTCAATCTAAAAAAATTGAACCACTACCAATCTAGTTATATATTAAATACTTTAGAACATACACTAGTTCAAAAATTACACTTGAACATCATTTTAAAATTAACTACACATATGTAAATATGTGCACTATATAAACATTTGATATAAATATACATACCTATTTTCTTCATTCTTGACATATGGTTAGAATCACTAGAAGGAAAATGAATGCCCACAAAGATTTCATCTCATCTTTTTTGTATCTCTATGTAGTGATACATGCAAAATATTGAATCGGATCATGTACATAATCTATTTGTCAACTATAACAAGAGAACCTAGTAATCGATTTTCCAATAGATTCTAATTAAATAATATTTTATTTATCTTTCATTCGTAAAAAAATACTATGTGGATAACCATCTCCCTTTTATTCATTCAACTGTTCTACAAAAAACAAGATTCTACATAATAAAAAGATAACAATCTCCCTTTGATATATTCTCATACTCAGTTGAAATATTAATCGTATCCCTTTTATTTATATCAATTTAAGGAAACAATATACTAGACAATAAAAGATAATAATCTCCCTTTTATTTATTCACACTCTAAGAACATAAGATATTGCATACAATAAGGTGACCATATCCTCCCTTGTACCTACGATGATTCTAGTAGAGCCTAATATTTTCTTAGATAACCATACATGGTCACAATAAAAGATATAGCTCTAATCTGCCATAAATTCATAACTGTCAAAACTTGATTTCTTTCTAACCTAAATAATTAATGCATGAAAAATATAATACAAGTAAATTATATTAAATAATGATTCTATAGTGTAAAAACACTAATCTTCACTGCATTATACCAAATTTATGGCATTATTGCAACCAAACATATCATATTTTTTGGTGATCTAATGAATCCCATAATAATAACAATAACAATAACAATAATAACAACAACAACAACAACAACAACAACAACAACAACAACAACAACAACAAAAATAATAATAATAATAATAATAATAATAATAATAATCTTTGCACGTATGTCCAAAGTATAATAGATAATTTGATCATTCTAAGAAAATAAGATAATACACAATAAAATATAACTACCACCCTTTTATAATTTTTCACCATTCCAAGAAAACAAGATACTAAATAATAAAAGGTAACCATCTCGCTTTTATATATTTAATTATTATAAGAAAAGAAGATCCTACATAATAAAAGATAATAAGTTCCAGTTAATTTATGCCCCTTCTCATAAAATATGAAATTACACAATAAAAGATATATCCCCTTTATCTATGCTCATTATAAGGAAATAAGATACTACATACAATAAAGTGACCATCTCCCTTCTATATACTATGATACTATAATTGAGTAGAGCATAATATTTACTTAGATAGCCATATATGCTTACAATAAAAGGTATGGATATAAGATGTCATACCTTCATAACTATCAAAATTGAATTTCCTTCTAACCTAAATAATTTATGCATAAAGAATTTAATGTAAGTAACTTATATTTCATAATGATTCTACAATGTAAGAATCCAAATGTTTACTATATTTCACAAGTTGGGACATTATTGCAAGAAAAGTTATCAGTTTTTTCACAAACTAATGAATCCCACCATATAAAATATAATTATATGTTTGGTCACCACCCCAAGCTTCATGGCTCAAACTCAATTTTGATGGTTCCGTCTAAGGGGGGCTTCAGGCAGGTGGAGGTATCATTTGTGATTATAGGGGGAGATTGGTGGTTGCTTATGATAGTCCCCTTTAGAATCATATTGTTAACTAGGCTAAGGGTATGGCCCTCCTTTGGGCTCTGAATTTTTCCATCACACTGGGATGTAACAAAATTGATATTGAAGGGGACTCCAAAGTTATCATTGAAGATGTTCAATGAAACTCCAAGGCTAGATGGAAATTTGACTGTATTTTATCTGACATACATGGTTTAATGGAACATACTCACATGGCCAACATCAAGCACACTTACATGGAAGGTAACTCTATGGTAGATGCCATGACTGTTACTGGTCTAGAGCTCGATGGGTTACAGTGTTGGAGGGTTGTCAATCAATTGCCCAAGACTACTCAAGACCTTCTTAGGTGAGAAATGAGTGATGTTGACATTGGATTCCATGATTTTTAAAAAATGGCTCTCAGTTTAGGCACCAATGGGTGGGCCTTGGTGCTATTACAATTCTACCACTAGCGCTATTTTTTCTCTTAATTTCCACATGGCTTTTATCAGAGGGCTCTTTATTCCTAACAGGGGGTTGACGTGGCATACTGGTACAATGTTACCATTTACAAACTATTATTATTTGGAATGGATTATAAGGCAAGTATGATTTATGAAGGATCACAATAGATTTTGAGCAGATTTCATTGATGCCCTCTATGTTTTACAACACACTTCCCATGTGTTGACCCCAATAGCGTCTTTGGTAGTGAAATATGAGCTAAAGGGAAATTATTACACTAATTATGGCACCCAAGATGAAAATAACTTAAGACTAAGCTATGCCTATCACCTCACCATTTTTTGCAACTTCCTTGCCAAAAGGTTGTGCTCTAGTTCTAGTTGTAGTGGTTTTGTGGGTGACCACCCTAGTTTCAACTTTAGTGGTTTTGTGGATAACAAAAATTATAGTTCTAGGCGCAGCTCTGTCTCAAATAATTTTTGGACGTGGATTGCTTTGCTAGTCTGGGAGAAGATGGGTGGAGACAGGCATAGGATTGAACCTGATAAAATTGAGGAAGAGCTCTCCTCTGACCCCATGGTCATGTACTTATGCAAAGAGGGAGGGATTATTCCCTTCATGGAGAACCTTATGAGCCACAATGAAATGATCTCTCGATAATTTGTGAAGACCTAGAATGAAAGGAGGGTCACCATCAATGGGATCATGTTTGAGATCAATGAGGAGGTCATCGAAAAAGCTACTGGAATGCCCACTTTAGGAGGAAAATGGGAAAAAACCTCTAAAGCCTAGGGCAAATCTAACTTTATTTAGTTTTTTAAGATTGAGAGCCGGGTGTCTAAGAATGGTGGCTACAAGATTTCTGACCTTCCAGAATTATAGCCAAAAAAGTGCAAATTGATCATCAAGTACTTCATTCTGGAGGGTCGCTGCTGTAATACCCCAAAATTGGCACCTATTTATTTCAGGCAAATTTTGGTGTATTTCTTCAATTCTATGTCATGAAAGTCCTAGTTCCCTAGGCAATTTTCTCTCTCCTACTTGACTCTATTTGACTTGATGTCAGTTGCAAAGACCCTAAATTGCAATAATCAAATGCTAAATTAATTCCTAAAAGTCTTTGACTTATATTAGCTAAATTATCCCTATGATAAATTAATTTAATTCTAAAGTCCTAAGTGCTTTAAATTAAATTAAATCTACCCCTTTAGCTAATACACATCAAAAAGGAATTAATATCATTTAATTATTTGAGTGGACATCTCTCTATTTGAATTTAATTATTCAAATTATTCAAATTAGTCAAACCCCCATATGTGGCATAAATTCCACTTTTTAATTAAATAATTCCATGCCTATTTGTCCAAAAAGTGAAGAGCCTTAATGGAAAATGAAGTCACTTAGGACATGTGGCAAAAGGAGTTACATGCGAGATTCCCCCTCTTTTTCTATTTAAGAGCTTGCCTTTTCATTTCAAAGGATCGAATTTTTGAGCGCATAGAGATTATAGTGAAATTCTACTACATTCTTTGAGATTCATAGCTTTTGATTGTTATCATTTTAGTTAGTTCATTTAGTATAATATTGCATTTCTCATCTTCTTAGTTTACTTACTTGTTATTAGATTTATTCACATTTTCCTTTGAAAACTCTAAAGAGAACTTGCATTTTCATTTTAGATTACATGCATTCTCATATTAGATTACTTGCATTCTCATGTTAGATTACATGCATTCATGCTAGATTGCTTGCATTTTGGATTTAATGCATGTGCTTTTCTTTTAAAATCCTCCATTGTAGTTTGGTCTTATGGTTGTTGGCTTTCGATCTGAGAGAAATCTTGAAAACATCTCGTCTACATAGGAGGCAACAGATCGCTTCACTACGGATTTTGAATTGAATAAATCATATTCTTTTTTGTAATCCGATCATGTGAGTAATGATAATTTTGCGTGTGTGTTGAATTTGAGGTCACATTCACTCATACACATTTTGGCGCCCACCGTGGGGTAGAAAAGATCAATTTCTAACCTCATTCTTGATTGGTTTTTTAGTTTTAGTGTTGGTTCCAGGGCTTGTACAGCCATGTACAGCCTAGAAACCTTGTAATATAATAATGGATAGATATAATGATGAATCCTCTTTCTCATGATTTTGGTTTGGTTTATTTTTATAAAAAAATGAATAAGTTATGATCATTTTGGTGAAAGTGGGTATTTCCAGATTTGAGATTATCTGAATACAGTCAGATTGAAATGTCTCGTACAGAAAAATTGTGAAGAATCAGTATCTCTAATAATATTAATTGAAAAGATACATGAATAATATTTTATTTTATTCTGGTTTGAGTCATTTTTATGTAGATTTGTGAAAGTTATGGGCATTTGAGTGAAAACTGGTTTTTAACAATCTGTATTAGAGTTGTAGGCAATGATTTATTCAAGTAGAAAATGATTTATGAATGGGAAAAATAAATGTCTTACATATTTGGAAACTAGATTAATTAATAGTTACTATGAAATTGGTTTGGTTTCATTTTGATTCTTTTTGAGAAAGATATGTGATTCCCTAGGTAGGGCTTGGTGTTTTAAATCTGGTTTATGAGAGAAAAATGGCAGTCTGAAAAGGTTATTGGTTGAGGAACCAAATTGAGTCATAAGACCTTATAATTTTGGGAAATGATAGTTCTTGATGCTGGCTAAAAACTTCATTGTTTCTAGAAATTTTAATATTGTGATTTTATGGGTCAAATAAATCAATCTTTAAAGACTGTCTTGAAGACAACAATGTTACATATCTTACGGTTTGCCATTGATTTGTCTTGATTTTGTACTTTTGGATGTGTGCTAAATGCTGGATTGCAGATCTTTGGACCTAAGGTGAGTTCTTAAAATCTCTATAAAACTTGGTTTGGGCATAAAATTAACCTCTCATATGTTTGGCTTGAGTGTTACACGCTTTCATAGAACACATTTTTTATGCTCTTAATGGGAAATAAACAAACATAGATTTGCTTTCATAGAAGTTTGTGTTTAAGTGCATGCTTGTCTTTTAAACATTAAGTAATTCTTGGTTCCAATATCAAAAAAATCTCATTGAGTAATCTAGGACATGGATTCATTCCTTTTTTACATGAAGAGTTAAATGCACCACTTTGTGGACTCACTTCATGTTTACTTGGAAAGTTAAATATTCCATGATTCAAACCCTCTTGCACTTATGAGTAGTATTGATTAACAGTCTTAGATTACTTGTGATTGATCTAGATTTCTATCTTGGGTTATTGGACTTGCTAATCCATCGGCCCCTCATTCTACCCCGTGGTTGCAATCTATGCGCCACATTAAAGGGGAGGGGTCTACAGGAAAGAAGCGTTAATTGTTCCACTAGGCAACCATTTTGTGCTTTTTGGAACTCACTTGTTTTCTAGGGTGTGAAATCACTTTGAGTTTGTGTGAGGAGTTAAATGCACCACTTTGTGGACTCACCTCACATTTAGTTAAAGGGTTAAATTCACCACTTTTAGTGCTTTCCAATACTTTTGATAGTGAATTACTTACTTTTTCATTTCTAGAAGGCCTGCTTGGGGCTTTCATCACCTCAAGGGATGACCTTAACTCCCGTGTTCTGACAAAGTATAAATGTCAGGAGGTGAATCCAAAGACACCTCTCTTGGGAATGAGTTAGCTTTCACTCTTGGCTAAGCCTCAAATAAATTTATACCTTTGAGAAGTGAAGGAGAAGATTTGGGTTACTGTCTCCCCCCGGCTGTGTGATTTTAGATTCTTCTCATCTACGAATTTGTGCCTCACGTACCTTGCGTATATCAAGGACTTCTTTTAGAAAAGCCATGTATATCCTTGTGGACAACTTGCTAGGATGTTGTTGTGTTCTAAGTGCCTGCTAAAACATTTTCAAGAACAAACACAAGTAGAGTCCTTAGGGAGTAGAAATACTAAGTCACTATTCCTGTTCATGCGTAAGGTTGCTTTGTCCCTTGCCCATTGCTTGAAGACTGTTTTCTTGAACTTCTTGATTGTTGTCTTACCTGCTTGATCAATGACATAAATCTGATCTGCCTTTTTGTCCGTGATCTATTTTTCTATTTTCCTGTCGTTCACCGTCAGAAACTAGTTGTCTTAAGTTAGGAATTGATCGATCTTTGCTTTGACTCATGTTGTCTCTCATCTATTCAGCTTATCTCTTTATGCCTTTTGTACCTCATGTTGCGATAGTCTTATCTTGGTTGTTCTAGCCACTTCTTTTGACGATTCATACCAGGTCCATCTTGCATCTTTGCTATTCTAGCCATTCATCTCCTTTCATTATCTTGGAGATAGAGTCTAGCTTTATCCCGAATCTTCTCTCATTACATCTTCATCTATGACTATCATGACTTGAAGTGGCAAGACTTATCCCATTTAGAATATTGATCAAGATAGAAGCAAACCTTGTAATCAAGACATAGATCATTCTGAATCCATTGCAAAATCTGAACTTAATGAGGAATCCTCACATTCTTCATAATTCCAACAGTATTACAATCCATTGTTTCAGATACAGTCTGACTTATTATTTGAAGAATATTATAACCCATTTTTTTGAAGACCAGCAAGACTCTGAAGGTTCACTTTCTAAAATTGAAGCTATTGATCCTTTCGAACCTATCGACTCTTTCATGATCTCTCAGAATACTACCAACAAGATGGGAGATCCATTCCACTTCCCAAGGGGAGGCAAATTCAACAAAATTCATGAGCAATCTCAGAATGACCAAGGTCATGGTTAGTCTCTAAATGACAAGCATTATGATCAATCCCACAATATTCAATATCCGGTCAACATCTGGGACCTTTGCAATTTGAAACAATGACAAGGGAGCCTCTCCTAACATTTCTCCAGAGATGGAGACAATTATGCACAAAGTATCCGCATGAATTACCCGAGTTTGAAAAGCTTGATATCTTCTTGGACAATCTTGTCCCAAACTTTGGATACCAAGTACGATTATGAGATCCCCTCACTTTTGACAATATGATTAGGTGGGATGTGAGGATAGAAGCGTTTATGGTCAAGAAAGGAGAATTGACTTTGAACAAAGACAACAAGCAAGGACCTTCTCCCTCGAACAAGGATAAGGATAAGACTATCAATAGAAACATAGATGTTATGAATGACAGGGTTGTTGACAATGTGACACCAAAACCCTTAAAGTCTATCTTTAATCTTAGCTCTAGCATACAACCAGTCAAGACCACTAAGAAGGCTACGACAAAAGCTCAACCATCTTCAAGATTTGCTCAAAAAAAACCTTGGGTCTCTCAACCCAAGCGTAACTCTACTTCCTTGGGAGAACCTCTTGATGTGGTTTATAGGACTTTGGTGTAGAACCATAACAAGAATTCAAATCATCAAGAATTCAAAGACCCCTTCCCTCCTCATGGGAAAGGTGAATCACCCAAGTCTAAAGATAGCAACAATGTGGTCAACTACATGTATATATGATACTAGCGATAATGTCACCAATGAGATTGAACCTATTTATGTTGAGTACCTTGACATGATCATTGCTCCGAGGAGCAAGGATACTCCTCAACCAAAAACTCCCTTTATCTTGCAAGGCCCGAGACCTCCCTCTTATAGCTCTATGCAGTCTCTAGCTTGTGTGAATGCTATCACTCAATCTCATGTGAAGATTGTTCTCAAAGGTCCCGAGACCTCGACATCCAGACCAAAACTATCTATGGATAAAGCCCTCACCAAGGCAAACATCCCCAAAGATCTCAATCTCAATCGGTTCCAATCTATGGTGGGTCATCTAACCTCACCTCATTATTTATCTTTCTCTAAAGAATATGATCACTCTCTTAGCCACTCACATAATTCTCTCCTACACACTAAAGTTATGATAGGCCCCAAGTGTATCCCCTGCATCCTCATTGACAATAGTGCTAGCGTAAATACTTGCTCTACTAAGATGCTTACCCAAATGATAGACAGCTTTGTTCCTGCCAATAGAGAGTCCACTGAGTTCTATGATGATAAGCCAAAAGAAATAGAAAAGACCCTAAAGGTCAAAGATATTGGCATGGGGGAATATCAGATTGAGTCTGTCTTGTCACTGATAGCTCTCCCCATATCTCCATGTTCCTGTGAGGAACCCTCTGAAGATAGATTTGGTATTGGCTATCAGAGCTATGAGCTTGACCAACCTAGCTGTAGCTTTCACTCATGCAAGGATTCAGATAATGAAGAAACATAGATTCAGCCTATGACATATGAAAGACCTTTGAATGATCAAAATTCTAATTCAGACTACCAGAAAGAGTCTTATCTACCTTATCAAGTGCTTCAAGAACATGGTCTTGGTCCTCACCAGGAGGATTTTATACACTCTACTGAACAGATTTCTACTACTATAGCTACTAATGAATATGTGACTACCTCTAATGGCACACATACTGATTCGGAGCAACTACTGGATGCTTCCCTTATCTTGGGTATGCCCCAGGGTATGCCTACTCTAGATTATTCCACCACTTCTGCTACTGAGAAAACTCCTACTACTACCGACTCCAATGATACACATATTGACTCAGAGAAACTGTTGGACGCTTCCCTTATCTTGGGTATGCCTCGAGGTATGCCTATTCTAGATTGTTCCACCACTTTTTCTATTGAACAAACTCCTATTGCTGCCAACTCCAATGGCACACATACTGATTGGGAGTAATTTTTGGATGCTTCCCTTATCTTGGGTATGCCTCAAGGTATGCCTATTCCAGATTAATCTGCTGCTTCTACTACTGAACAAGATCCTACTGTTAAAGAAACACTTCCTATGTTAGATGACAATAATGAAGAAAGTCTGCCTCTGACTATGTCTCTAGCTGAATGAGACTCTATATCAGATGCTACTACAAAAATACCAGTTGATGCTATGCACCTATATGGTAGTCTTAACAACTCAGTAAGAGGAGAAAGTTATGATCCTCAAGATCAAGCTATTGATGATGATCCTTTCCACCCTCCTGTGGAGATCATTCCTATGGCTCCTAGGCCATCTACTCCAAGCTATACTCCTACTGCTCCAACAAATCATGGGTATGTAAGACCCCATTCCATTAGAGCTTCATGGAATATTGGTAGATCCAAAATTGAAATGGTTCCTATTCATGCACTCTTACCACCTGAAAGGGGACCTAACTCTTGGAATAGGTCATCTTTGTTAGGCTCACATAATATTCCTCCAAACCTATCTGACTCTTCTAAGATGACTCACAATCGACAAGGCTCTATGGAAGATTACTTTCTTGATCTATCTGATGCATTCATGAATGATGAGGATGATACTGATATATTTTCACTTGAGCCCATCACATTGATTTCTCTTCCCTCTTCATCTCGTAGAAAAGTGGCCTATCCACTTCCATTTCCACCTCTCCACCTGAACCAGTCATATAAGCCTCTTTCATCCACCATTCCTGAGTCTTTTGGAAGTAAATTGTAGGTGCAACATAAAAATAAAAATAATGAGAATCCACTTATATCTCAAGGTCACCATGTCCCATCTAATCGACATGTGACTACGAAGAAAGGAAAGCAAAAGAGGTGTTCAAAAGACCAAAAAGGTCCTCAAAAAGAAGAAGACAATCAAAAGCCAGAAAATAAAATAAGAAATAGATCTCAAAATCCATTCTACAGGCATTGTCATCAAAAGCACCTCAAAGTAAAGAAGAAAAAATTCAAAAGCTATGTGGATTCCAAAGAAAGAAAAAATCAAAGTTGTCATTCGAGCTTCCAAAATTCTCATGCTTCCCTCCATTCCATCACCCTTGCCTCTCATACTTTACCCTCTTCACTCCATCTTGCCTTTTCCCAAAGTGCATATCAGTATCTCCTTATTGCTAATGGCATGACTAAGAAAAATCTAGAATGTACTTTTCCTAAGCGTTTAGAGCGTGGGAAATCCAACAAAGAGTTAAGATGTGTCCATGAGGATATTTGTGTGTCTCACCTAAGTGATCTTTCCTTGACTATGGATCTCTTTTCAGTTGGACACTACTGGTTGGATCTCCTATTACTACTCCAACATATGGTTTTGATTATGCTAACTACTACTACAAATGACCATGTTCTCAGAGATCTACCACTGAAGGAGAGAAACTCAAAGAGCTAATCAACGCTCTTCATTTGAAGAATTTCTACAGTTGACATTCTCTATGTGCTCATGTACATACTTATTGGTGCTAAAAAAATCCTAAAAAATGATATATTGCAAAAAAATCCTAAAAATTGATATATTGCAAAAAAATCCTAAAAATTGATATATTGCAAAAAATCCTAAAAATTGCAAAATGTCCTGAAAAAATGATCATCTTAGTGAAAACTTGGCAAATAGGCACCTTGATAATACCCAAAAAAATAGAAAATTTGAAAAAATACAAAAAAAATAGAAAATTTGAAAAAAAATACAAAAAAAGAAAAAAAAGAAAAAAATACAAAAAATAAAAAAAAATACAAAAAAAGCAAAAAAGTAGAAAAGTACAAAAAAATTGAAAAAGAAAAAAATGTGCCATTACTGAAAACTTGGTAAACAGGCATCATGGTAGCAAAAATAGAATCTCTGCCAAGTTGGTGAAAACCTGGTAAACAGGCGCCACTTGTTTCCTAAAGTAACATCCTCTCTCGGCGTCACTTGGGTCTTAGTTTCTTGCTTTAGTTTTCTTTCCAACTTTAGTTTGCTTCCTTTGTTTCCTGCTTTAGTTTGTTTCCCACTTTGGTTTTCTAGCTCATGCACTTGCCTTCAGTTGTTTTCAAGTTTTTGCTCGACTCTTCATAGATTGGAATTGGTTCACGCTTGGGGGCACCCGCTTGGTCTAGGGGGCATTTTCCTATCACTTTTGGAAACTCTTTCGAGCATCAGTCACCAGTGACTCTCGCTACATCTGCCTGTTGATACCTAGCTCTCGTTCGACCTCTCTCTTTCAGGATCTCTCCCTTGCATCAGTCACTAGTGCTTCTCACTGTGTCTGCCTATTGTCGTTATCTCATCGAGACTTCAAACGTCATCTTTCCGATTCGACTCTAATTCACTTGAACACGAGCTTAAACTGAAACTAAAACTAAATGTGTGCTCTTTTGAGGCATGCTGAGCTTTGTTTTCTTTGAGGGTTTGTTTGTTTGCTTTCTTTTCTTTCTGCTTGTTGGTTTAGTTCCAATGATCCAAAAAATTCATATAAGAGGGGTGTCTGTCTGTAAGAGCCTCCATCTTGTATTGGATGGCCATGCGTACCTCGACTCCTTTTATATGGATGCTTTGGTGAGGTTGGTTCTTCTCCTTGTCTTTTGAGCAACTTCTTTCTGCTACTAGTGAAATTGTAAATGCTCGTCCTGCTAAGTGAATATAAGGGTCACTGCGAGAAATCTTTAGCAAAAGGAGGAACTCCTACATGTTTGGTGTGTTTGTTGCAAGCAACATTCAGGTCATTCTAGCATCTATGTTCTAATGCTTATGTTAACTTGCTAGATTAAAAGGAATAGGTGTTCAGGTCATTCTGGCTTCTTGTGCCTTAATGCTTACACCTCATTCCGAAAAATCTAAGACTTATGTCATATTCATATTCTCATGATAGTGATATTAGTGAGGATTGTATGACATCTTGCAATTTTCTGAACTTAAACAGCTCTGTGATGAAAACACGGGGAGTCCAACAACCAAGTCCTAGGGTTTGCATTTTTTTTTCTAGGCTTGCATCTTTAGCTTAGGTTTGCATTTTCATTCTAAGCTTGCACTTTCTAGGCTTGCATGTCCATTTTAGGCTTGCATTTGAGATGATATCTTGCTACTCTCTTGATTGCTTTTAGTTGATCGGAGGTTCTCCTCTTCCATCCCAGTTTCATGATGATTGCACAAGTTTTTGGGATCTAAATCGAAATCTGACATCTCTACATAGCTGCAAATCACGTTTTAAATTCTGAGAGCCTTTGGGATCAGATGCTTGTGCAGTTAGCCTTCTGGCGTCATCTTCCTACCAGACTCTCATCTTTGCATCATGTTCTCGAGATCTCTTTGTTCTTCTCATCAATGTCAAACCTAGTGAAAATTTGGTCAACCATGGTCAAACTTGGTCAACAAGACCTCTGCATTGCTCTGATTTGCTTCTGCATCTTTTAGATGCTTCTTTAATTTTCTCTGAATTCTTCTCAATCTTTGATCTTATCTTTATCTGTAATCTCTTGCTGTCAATCATCTTCTAACATGTCATCTTTTGATTTCGCTCCAGAGGGGGCAGGATGATTGCATCATTGAATCTTGTCAAATCAATTCTTGAATTAGTCTAATTTGAATCTTCAGTTCTCATTGCTTGGGGCATCTCAGTGCCTCGTATCCTGTTATCTTATCATCTATCTCTTAGGTATCTGAGCAATCTAACTCAGATCCTCCAGAATCAAGCTTCGTTCTGGAGATGGTTCTTGAAATATGTTAGGTATTGGGGCAATCTAACCCTGATTCCTGGGAGTCAATCTTTGTTCTAGAGATGGCTCTCAAAATCTCTTTTAGACCATTATCTAGGCAATCTAACCCAGGTCTCGAAGGGCTAAGCTACGTATTGGGGCAATCTAACCCTGATTCTGGAGACAGTCCTAAATCTGCATCTTCATCAATTGGTATGGGGGCAATCTAACCTTGATCTTGGTTCTGTTCTAAGACCGCTGTCTTCGCAATCTAACTTAGACTTTCAAAGTTCTCGTCATCTGTCACTTCAGACTATTCTTTGAATCAACGCGCTGCTCGCACATCAATTCAAAGAGGGGCAAAATGTAATACCCCAAAATTGGCACCTATTTATTTCAGGCAAATTTTGGTGTATTTCTTCAATTCTATGTCATGAAAGTCCTAGTTCCCTAGGCAATTTTCTCTCTCCTACTTGACTCTATTTGACTTGATGTCAGTTGCAAAGACCCTAAATTGCAATAATCAAATGCTAAATTAATTCCTAAAAGTCTTTGAATTATATTAGCTAAATTATCCCTATGATAAATTAATTTAATTCTAAAGTCCTAAGTGCTTTAAATTAAATTAAATCTACCCCTTTAGCTAATACACATCAAAAAGGAATTAATATCATTTAATTATTTGAGTGGACATCTCTCTATTTGAATTTAATTATTCAAATTAGTCACACCCCCATATGTGGCATAAATTCCACTTTTTAATTAAATAATTCCATGCCTATTTGTCAAAAAAGTGAAGAGCCTTAATGGAAAATGAAGTCACTTAGGACATGTGAAGAGCCTTAATGGAAAATGAAGTCACTTAGGACATGTGGCAAAAGAAGTTACATGCGAGATTCCCCCTCTTTTTCTATTTAAGAGCTTGCCTTTTCATTTCAAAGGATCGAATTTTTGAGAGCATAGAGATTATAGTGAAATTCTACTACATTCTTTGAGATTCATAGCTTTTGATTGTTATCATTTTAGTTAGTTCATTTAGTATAATATTTCATTTCTCATCTTCTTAGTTTACTTACTTGTTCTTAGATTTAGTCACATTTTCCTTTGAAGACTCTAAAAAGAACTTGCATTTTCATTTTAGATTACATGCATTCTCATATTAGATTACTTGCATTCTCATGTTAGATTACATGCATTCATGCTAGATTACTTTCATTTTGGATTTAATGCATGTTCTTTGCTTTTAAAATCCTCCATTGTAGTTCGGTCTTATGGTTGTTGGCTTTCGATCTGAGAGCAATCTTGAAAACATCCCGTCTACATAGGAGGCAACAGATCGCTTCACTACGGATTTTGAATTCAATAACTCATATTCTTTTCTGTAATCTGATCATGTGAGTAATGATCATGTTGCGTGTGTGTTTAATTTGAGGTCACATTCATTGATACACATTTTGGCACCCACCGTGGGGCAGAAAAGATCAATTTCTAACCTCATTCTTGATTGGTTTTTCAGTTTTAGTGTTGGTTCCAGGCCTTGTACGGCCATATACAGCCTGGAAACCTTGTAATATAATAATGGATGGATAGAATGATGAATCATATTTCTCAAGATTTTTGTTTGGTTCATTTTTATAAAGAAATGAATAAGTTATGATCATTTTGGTGAAAGTGGGTATTTGCAGATTTGAGATTCTCTGAATACAGTCAGATTGAAACATCTGGTACGGACAAATTGTGAAGAATCAGTATCTCTAATAATATTAATTAAAAATATACATGAATTATCTTTCATTTCATTTTAGTTTGAGTCATTTTTATGTAGATTTGTTAAAGTTATGGGCATTTGAGTGAAAACTGGTTTTTAACAATCTGTATTGGAGTTGCAGGCAATGATTTATTCTTAGAAAATGATTTATGAATGGGAAAAATAAATGTCTTACATATTTGAAAACTAGATTCATTAATAGTTACTGTGAAATTATTTTGGTTTCATTTGGAATCTTTCTGAGAAAGATATGTGATTCCCTAGGCAGGGCCTGGTGTTTTAAATCTGGTTTATGATAGAAAAATGGCAGTCTGAAAAGGTTATTGGTTGAGGAACCAAATTGAGTCATAAGACCTTGTAATTTTGGGAAATGATAGTTCTTGATGTTGGTTAAAAACTTCATTTTTTCTAGAAATTTTAATATTGTTATTTTATGGGTCAAATAAATCAATCTTTAAAGACTGTCTTGAAGACAACAATGTTACATATCTTACGATTTGCCATTGATTTGTGTTGATTCTGTACTTAAGGATGTGTGCTAAATGCTGGATTGCAGATCTTTGGACCTAAGGTGAGTTCTTAAAATCTCTATAAAACTTGGTTTGGGCATAAAATTAATCTCTAATGTGTTTGGCTTGAGTGTTACATGCTTTCATAGAACACATTTTTTATGCTCTTAATGGGAAATAAACGAACATAGATTTGCTTTCATAGAAGTTTGTGTTTAAGTGCATGCTTGTCTTTTAAACATTAAGTAATTCTTGGTTCCAATATCAAAAAAATCTCATTAAGTAATCTAGAGCATGGATTCATTCCTTTTTTACATGAAGAGTTAAATGCACCACTTTGTGGACTCACTTCATGTTTACTTGGAAAGTTAAATATTCCATGATTCAAACCCTCTTGCACTTATGAGTAGTATTGATTATTAGTCTTAGATTACTTGTGATTGATCTAGATTGCTATCTTGGGTCATTGGACTCACTAATCCACCGGCCCCTTGTTCCACCCCATGGTTGCAATCTTAGCACCACATTAAAGGGGAGGGGTCTACAGAAAAGAAGCGTTAATTGTTCCACTAGGCAACCCTTTAATGCTTTTTGGAACTCACTTGTTTTCTAGGGTGTGGACTCACTTTGAGTTTGTGTGAGGAGTTAAATGCACCACTTTGTGGACTCACCTCACATTTAGTTGAAGGGTTAAATGCACCACCTTTAGTGCTTTCCAATACTTTTGATAGTGAATTACTTACTTTTTCATTTCTAGAAGACCTAGTTGGGGATTTCATCACCTCAAGGGACGACCTTAACTCCCTTGTTCTGATGGAGTATAAATATCAGGAGGTGAATCCAAAGACACCTCTCAGGAATGAGTTAGATTTCACTCTTGGCTAAGCCTCAAAGAACTTTATACCTTTGAGAAGTGAAGGACGAGATTTGGGTTACCATCTCCCCCCGGCTGTGTGATTTTAGATTCTTCTCATCTACAAATTTGTGCCTCATGTACCTTGCGTATATCAAGGACTCCTTTTAGAAAAGCTATTTATATCCTTGGAGACAACTTTCTAGGATGTTGTTGTGTTCTAAGTGCCTGCTAAAAATTTTTCAAGAACATACACAAGTAGAGTCCTTAGGGAGTAGAAATACTAAGTAACTATTCATGTTCATGCGCAAGGTTGCTTTGTCCCTTGCCCATTTCTTGAAGACTGTTTTCTTGAACTCCTTGATTGTTGTCTTACGTGCTTGATCAATGACATAAATCTGATCTGCCTTTTTGTCCGTGATCTATTTTTCTATTTTCCTATCATTCACCATTAGAAACTGGTTGTCTTAAGTTAAGAATCGATTGATCTTTGCTTTGACTCATGTTGTCTCTCATCTATTCAGCTTATCTCTTTATGCCTTTTGTACCTCATGTTGCGATAGTCTTATCTCAGCTGTTCTAGCCACTTCTTTTGACGATTCGTACCAGGTCCATCTTGCATCTTGGCTATTCTAGCCATTCATCTCCTTTCGTTATCTTGGAGACAAAGTCTAGCTTTATCCCAAATCTTCTCTCATTACATCTTTGTCTATGACTATCACGACTTGAAGCGGCAAGACTTATCTCATTCAGAATACTGATCAAGATAGAAGCAAACCTTGTAATCAAGACATAGATCATTCCGAATCCATTGCAAAATCTGAACTTCATGAGGAATCCTCACATTCTTCATCATTCCAACAGTATTACAATCCATTGTTTCAGATACAGTCTGACTTATTATTTGAAGAATATTATAACCCATTTTTTTGAAGACCAGGAAGACTCTGAAGGGTCACTTTCTAAAATTGAACCTATTGATCCTTTTGAACCTATCGACTCTTTCACAATCTCTCAGAATACTACCAACAAGATGGTAGATCCATTCCACTTCCCAAGGGGAGGTAAATTCAACAAAATTCATGAGCAATCTTAGAATGACCAAGGTCATGGTTAGTCTCTAAATGAAAAGCATTATGATCAATCCCACAATATTCAATATCCGGTCAACATCCGGGACCTTTGCAATTTGAAACAACGACAAGGGGAGCCTCTCCTAACATTTCTCCAGAGATGGAGACAATTATGCACAAAGTATCTCCATGAATTACCTGAGTTTGAAAAGCTTGATATCTTCTTGGACAATCTTGTCCCAAACTTTGGATACCAAGTATGATTACGAGGTCCCCTCACTTTTGACAATATGATTAGGTGGGCTATGAGGGTGGAAGCGTTTATTGTCAAGAAAGGAGAATTGACTTTGAACAAAGACAACAAGCAAGGACCTTCTCCCTGGAACAAGGATACGGATAAGACTGTCAATAGAAACATAGATGTTATGAATGACAGGGTTGTTGACAATGTGACGCCACAACCCTCAAAGTCTGTCTTTAATCTTAGTTCTAGCATACAACCAGTCAAGACCACTAAGAAGGTTGCGACAAAAGCTCAACCATCTTCAAGATTTTCTCAAAAAAAACCTTGGGTCTCTCAACCCAAGCGTAACTCTACTTCCTTGGGAGAACCTCTTGATGTGGTTTATAGGACTTTGGTGCAGAACCATAACAAGAATTCAAATCATCAGGAATTCAAAGACCCCTTCCGTCCTCATGGGAAAGGTGAATCACCCAAGTCTAAAGATAGCAACAATGTGGTCAGCTACATGTATGATACTAGTGAAAATGTCACCAATGAGATTGAACCTGTTGATGTTGAGTACTATGACCTGATCATTGCTCTGAGGAGCAAGGATGCTCCTAAACCAAAAAATCCCTTTATCTTACAAGGCCCAACACCTCCCTCTTATAAATCCATGCAGTCTCCAGCTTGTGCGAATGCTATCACTCGATCTCATGTGAAGATTGTTCTCAAAGGTCCTGAGCCCTCGACATCTAGACCAAAACTATCTATGGATAAAGCCCTCACCAAGGTAAACATCCCCAAAGATCTCAATCTCAATCGGTTCCAATCTATGGTTGGTCATTTGACCTCACCTCATTATTTATCTTTCTCTAAAGAAGATGATCACTCTCTGAGCCACTCGCATAATGCTCTCCTGTACACTGAAGTTATGAGAGGCCCCAAGTGTATCCCCTGCATCCTCATTGACAATAGTGCTAGCCTAAATACTTGCTCCACTAAGATGCTTACGCAAATGACAGACAACTTTGTTCCCACCAATAGAGAGTCCACTGAGTTCTATGATGCTAAGCTAAAAGAAATAGAAAAGACCCTAAAGGTCAAAGATATTGGCATGGGGAAATATCAGATTGAGTCCATCTTGTCATTGACAGCTCTCCCCATATCTCCATGTTCCTGTGAGGAACCCTTTGAAGACAAATTTGGTATTGGCTATCAGAGCTATGAGCTTGACCAACCTAGCTGCATCTTTCACTCATGCAAGGATTCAAATAATGAAGAAACAAAGATTTAGCCTATGACATATGAAAGACCTTTGAATGATCAAAATTCTGATTCAGACTACTAGAAAGAGTCTTAGCTACCTTCTCAAGTGCTTCAAGAACATGATCTTGGTCCTCACCAGGAGGATTTTATACACTCTACTGAATAGATTTCTACCACTACAGCTACTACTAAATATGTCACTACCTCTAATGGCACACATACTCATTGGGTGCAACTGCTGCATGCTTCCCTTATCTTGGGTATGCCCCAGGGTATGCCTACTCTAGATTATTCCACCACTTCTGCTACTGAGAAAACTCCTACTACTACCGACTCCAATGATACACATATTGATAAGGAGCAAGTTTTGGACGCTTCCCTTATCTTGGGTATGCCTCAAGGTATGCCTATTCTAGATTGTTCCACCACTTTTTCTATTGAACAGACTCCTACTACTACCAACTCCAATGGCACAGATACTGATTGGGAGCAATTGTTGGACACTTCCCTTATCTTGGGTATGCCTCAAGGTATGCCTATTCCAGATTACTCTACTACTTCTACTACTGAAGAAGATCCTACTGTTAAAGAAACACTTCCTATGTTAGATGACAACAATGAAGAAAGTCTGCCTTTGACTATGTCTCTAGCTAAATGGGACTCTATATCAGATGCTACTATGGAAATACCAGTTGATGCTATGCACCTATATGCTAGTCTTAATAACTCAGTAAGAGGAGAAAGTTATGATCCTCCAGATCAAGCTATTGATGATGATCCTTTCCACCCTCCTGTGGAGATCATTCCTATGGCTCCTAGGCCATCTACTCCAAGCTATACTCCTACTGCTCCAAAAAATCATGGGTATTTAAGACCCCATTCCGTTAGAGCTTCATGGAATATTGGTAGATCCAAAATTGAAATGGTTCCTATTCGTGCACTCTTACCACCTGAAAGGGGACCTAACTCTTGGAATAGGTCATCTTTGTTAGGCTCACATTATATTCCTCCAAACCTATCTGACTCTTCTAAGATGACTCACAATCGACAAGGCTCTATGGAAGATTACTTTCTTGATCTATCTGATGCATTCATGAATGATGAGGATGATACTGATATATTTTCACTTGAGCCCATCACATCGACTTCTCTTCCCTCTTCATCTCCTAGAAAAGTGGCCTATCCACTTCCATTTCCACCTCTCCACCTGAACCAGTCATATAAGCCTCTTTCATCCACCATTCCTGAGTCTTTTGGAAGTAACTTGGATGTGCAACATAAAAATAAAAATAATGAGAATCCACTTATATCTCAAGGTCACCATGTCCCATTTAATCGACATGTGACTACGAAGAAAGGAAAGCAAAAGAGGTGTTCAAAAGACCAAAAAGGTCCTCAAAAAGAAGAAGACAATCAAAAGCCAGAAAATAAAATAAGAAATAGATCTCAAAATCCATTCTACAGGCATTGTCATCAAAAGCACCTCAAAGTAAAGAAGAAAAAATTCAAAAGCTATGTGGATTCCAAAGAAAGAAAAAATCAAAGTTGTCATTCGAGCTTCCAAAATTCTCATGCTTCCCTCCATTCCATCACCCTTGCCTCTCATACTTTACCCTCTTCACTCTATCTTGCCTTTTCCCAAAGTGCATATCAGTATCTCCTTATTGCTAATGGCATGACTAAGAAAAATCTAGAATGTACTCTTCCTAACCATTTAGAGCGTGGGAAATCCAACAAAGAGTTAAGATTTGTCCATCAAGATATTTGTGGGTCTCACCTAAGTGATCTTTCCTTGACTATGGATCTCTTGACAGTTGGACACTACTGGTTGGATCTCCTATTACTACTCCAACATATGGTTTTGATTATGCTAACTACTACTACAAATGACCATGTTCTCAGAGATCTACCACTGAAGGAGAGAAACTCAAAGAGCTAATCAATGCTCTTCATTTGAAGAATTTCTATAGTTGACATTCTCTATGTGCTCATGTACATACTTATTGGTCCTAAAAAAATCCTAAAAATTGATATATGGCAAAAAAATCCTAAAAAATGATATATTGCAAAAAATCCTAAAAATTGCAAAATGTCCTGAAAAAATGATCATCTTAGTGAAAACCTGGCAAACAGGCACCTTGATAATACACAAAAAAATAGAAAATTTGAAAAAATACAAAAAAAATAGAAAATTTGAAAAAAAATACAAAAAAAGCAAAAAAAGAAAAAAATACAAAAAAAGAAAAAATATGAAAAAATACAACAAAAGAAAAAAAAGAGAAAAGTACAAAAAAATTGAAAAAGAAAAAAATGTGCCATTGCTGAAAACCTAGTAAACATGCATCATGGTAGAAAAAATAGAATATTTGCCAAGTTGGTGAAAACCTGGTAAATAGGCGCCACTTGTTTCCTAAAGTAACATCCTCTCTTAGCGTCACTTGGCTCTTAGTTTCTTGCTTTAGTTTGCTTCCTTTATTTCCTGCTTTAGTTTGTTTCCCACTTTGGTTTGCTAGCTCATGCACTTGCCTTCGGTTGTTTCTGAGTTTTTTCTCGACTCTTCATAGATTGGAATTGGTTCATGCTTGGGGGCACCTGCTTGGTCCAGGGGGCATTCTCCTATCGCTTTCAGAAACTCTTTCGAGCATCAGTCACCAGTGACTCTCGCTACATCTGCCTGCTAATTCCTAGCTCTCGTTCGACCTCTCTCTTTCGGGATCTCTCCCTTGCATCAGTCACCAGTGCTTCTCACTGTGTCTGCCTATTGTCGTTATCTCATTGAGACTTCAAACGTCATCTTTCTGATTCAACTCCAATTCGCTTGAACACGAGCATAAACTGAAACTAAAACTAAATGTGTTTTCTTTTGAGGCATGCTAAGCTTTTTTTTCTTTGAGGGTTTGTTTGTTTGCTTTCTTTGCTTTCTGCTTGTTGGTTTAGTTCCAATGATCCAAAAAATTCATATAAGAGGGGTGTCCATCTATAAGAGCCTCCATCTCATATTGGATGGCCATGCGTACCTCGAATCCTTTTATATGGACGCTTTGGTGAGGTTGGTTCTTCTCCTTGTCTTTTGAGCAACTTCTTTCTGCTACTAGTGAAATTGTAAACGCTCATCCTGCTAAGTGAACATAAGGGTCACTGCGAGTAATCTTTGGCAAAAGGAGGAACTCCTGCATGTTTGGTGTGTTTGTTGCAAGCAACATTCAGGTCATTCTAGCATCTATGTTCTAATGCTTATGTTAACTTCCTAGATTAAAAGGAATAGGTGTTCAGGTCATTCTAGCTTCTTGTGCCTTAATGCTTACACCTCATTCCGACAAATCTAAGACTTATGTCATATTCATATTCTCATGATAGTGATATTAGTGAGGATTGTATGACATCTTGTGATTTTCTGAACTTAAACGACTTTGTGATGAAAACAAGGGGAGTCCAACAACTAAGTCCTAGGGTTTGCATTTTTTATTCTAGGCTTGCATCTTTAGCTTAGGTTTGCATTTTCATTCTAAGCTTGCACTTTCTAGGCTTGCATGTCCATTTTAGGCTTGCATTTGAGATGATATCTTGCTACTCTCTTGATTTCCTTTTGTTAATCGAAGGTTCTCCTCTTCCATTCCAGTTTCATCATGATTGCACAATTTTTCGCGATCGAAATCAAAATCTGACATCTCTACATAGCTCAAAATCGCGTTTTAAATTCTGAGACCCTTTGGGATCGGATGTTTGTGCAGTCAGCCTTTTGGCATCATCTTCCCGCCAGACTCTCATCTTTGCATCATGTTCTTGAGATCTCTTTTTTCTTCTCATCAAAGTCAAACCTAGTCAAAATTTGGTCAACCATGGTCAAACTTGGTCAACAAGACCTCTGCATTGCTCTGATTTGCTTCTGCATCTTTTCGATGCTTCTTTAATCTGCTCTAAATTCTTCTCAATCTTTGATCTTATCTTTATCTATAATCTCTTGCTGTCAATCATCTTCTGACGTGTCATCTTTTGATTTCACTCCCGAGGGGGCAGGATGATTGCATCATTGAATCTTGTCGAATCAATTCTTGAATCAGTCTAATTTGAATCTTCAGTTCTCATTGCTTGGGGCATCTCAGTGCCTCGTATCTTGTTATCTTATCATCTATCTCTTAGGTATTTGAGCAATCTAACTCAGATCCTGCAGAATCAAGCTTCGTTCTGGAGATTGTTCTTGAAATCTTTTAGGTATTGGGGCAATCCAACCCTGATTCCTGGGAGTCAAGCTTCTTTCTGGAGATGGCTCTCAAAATCTCTTTTAGACCGTTATCTGGGAAATCTAACCCAGGTCTCGAAGGGCTAAGCTACGTATTGGGGCAATCTAACCCTAATTTTGGAGACAGTCCTAAATCTGCATCTTCATCAATTGGTATTGGGGCAATCTAACCCTGATCCTGGTTTTGTTCTAAGACCGCTGTCTTCACAATCTAACTTAGACTTTGGAAGTTCTCATCATCTGTCACTTCAGACTATTCTTTGAATCAACGCACTGCTCGCACATCAATTCAAAGAGGGGCAAAATGTAATACCCCAAAATTGGCACCTATTTATTTCAGGCAAATTTTGGTTTATTTCTTCAATTCTATGTCATGAAAGTCCTAGTTCCCTAGGCAATTTTCTCTCTCCTACTTGACTCTATTTGACTTGATGTCAGTTGCAAAGACCCTAAATTGCAATAATCAAATGCTAAAGTAATTCCTAAAATTCTTTGACTTATATTAGCTAAATTATCCCTATGATAAATTAATTTAATTCTAAAGTCCTAAGTGCTTTAAATTAAATTAAATCTACCCCTTTAGCTAATACACATCAAAAAGGAATTAATATCATTTAATTATTTGAGTGGACATCTCTCTATTTGAATTTAATTATTCAAATTATTCAAATTATTCAAATTAGTCACACCCCCATATGTGGCATAAATTCCACTTTTTAATTAAATAATTCCATGCCTATTTGTCCAAAAAGTGAAGAGCCTTAATGGAAAATGAAGTCACTTAGGACATGTGGCAAAAGGAGTTACATGTGAGATTCCCCCTCTTTTTCTATTTAAGAGCTTGCCTTTTCATTTCAAAGGATCGAATTTTTGAGAGCATAGAGATTATAGTGAAATTCTACTACATTCTTTGAGATTCATAGCTTTTGATTGTTATCATTTTAGTTAGTTCATTTAGTATAATATTGCATTTCTCATCTTCTTAGTTTACTTACTTGTTATTAGATTTAGTCACATTTTCCTTTGAAGACTCTAAAAAGAACTTGTATTTTCATTTTAGATAACATGCATTCTCATATTAGATTACTTGCATTCTCATGTTAGATTACATGCATTCATCCTAGATTGCTTGCATTTTGGATTTAATGCATGTGCTTTGCTTTTAAAATCCTCCATTGTAGTTCGGTCTTATGGTTGTTGGCTTTCGATCTGAGAGCAATCTTGAAAACATCCCATCTACATAGGAGGCAACAGATCGCTTCACTATAGATTTCAAATTGAATAATTCATATTCTTTTTTTTAATCCGATCATGTGAGTAATGATCATGTTGTGTGAGTAATCCTCAATATTGCTTTGTATAAAAAAAAATGTATTAATGGCTTTTTTTCCCAAGATTTCATATGGATGTTTGGCCATTTATAATGGGATGGCTCTATTTTTTCTCCTATTCTAATGTCAAACCACTCAGGATCTTTATGTTGTAGTACCCATCTCATCACCTTTAATGTTAGGCATTGGATCTTCATGTTGTAGTACCCATCTCATCACCTTTAATGTTAGTCATTGGAACTTTACAAATAAGTGTCAACATATGTGTCTTAAACGATAGAGATTTAAAAATTTTACTATCATTACCCATTGTGTTTCTCCAATTCCTTGTTTCTTCTCAAAGGAGTTGAGTTATTGTGTGAATGGCTATAAAATTGAGGCATAATTGTGCTTCTAAAGAAGCATATAACATCTATGTCATCTAGAAATAAACAAGCAAAAAAATACCGAGACAATGTATTTTTTTTGTTAAACTATATTTTTCTCTTTGTTTCATTGCATCTCTCTATCTTAGTTTCTTACTATCTCCCTAAAAATTCTATTTTTATTTGCTTACAGTTTCAATTATTTGATTGTAATCTTTATTCATTTTTATCTTGGTAAAAAATAGCCTTATTTTTCTAATTTATCTTGACATTATTAGAATTTTTTTATATATTGCATTAGTTATCTACTTGTTTGATTCTAATTTATATTTTTTTTTTTATCTTTAAAAAAACTAATACAATATTATTTGTTTTCATCTTGAAATAACATGCTTTTTGTAATCTTTTTTTTCTTGTAATAAATATGTGATGTAAGAGATCAGGAAAATATACCAATTCTAGGATGATAGCATAGTAATAAATAATTCCATTAGAACAGCAACAGAGATTTGGCAAAAGATACCAGTTTGAGCATAAAAAAAAGATTGGAGGGCAAAAAAAACCCTACCCCACATTGTGGAGAAGTACGAATAGAGAGACATTGAATAGATTACCTAGGGTTGCTATAGGGGCAAATGCAATCCCAATCAGAACAAAGAGAAGGCTTAACAAACCAGACCCCATAGGCAAACCATCAAGCAATGATGTCTCATCAACCATTATTATTAGCAACGACATCTCCAATGAAATTTGGGAAAGATGCGCGTCTCGTGGCATCTACACAAGATGGGAATGGGAGTTCATCCACATCTCTGTGGTTGTGAACTAGTTCAAGTCAGACCTAGATTCTCTGGTAAGTATTACTATTATAGATCAATGCACCTTATTTTTGGATTATTTATCTTCGAACCTAGCAAAAGTACTTCTTGATTATAAGAATATTTTTTATAAGGGTTTTAATGTTAAATTCACAAAATGGAGGCCTAATTTAATAATAGTAAGCAAACCAATTTGAACCCTAAAAATAGATATGTTTTAAAAATTACGTAGTGGAATTGATGCATCACAGTATCTTGAGAACAATAGGAAAATAAATCGGAACAGTGATTGGCTTTGAACAACGTTATATGGCTGATTCCAATGTTAAAATATTTATGGAAAATGTACATAAAGATCTAAAACCTATCAAAATAATTACAAATCATTTCATATATGAGCTACAACTAGAGATCTAAAAGGGTATTGTTGGAAAATTTTCCATTTCCACACCAGATTCGAATGATAAAGTTGAGGAAATCCCTCATACCTCTAATCTCTACCTGTTGTTGGAATATTTCATCAATCTTGATTCCTCTTCGAACTCCTCTACTTCATTTGTTAGACCGTCCTTCATTTCCAACCCCACCTCTCTCTCAGAGGGAAATAGTCCATCTGCCCCCCCGACCAATCCATTATGCCCTCCCATCTCTCCCTCCTCCTCCACTTGCAGATCAAAAAGACACTCTGTTGTCATCAACAAACATCAAGAGGATTTGGAAAAAGGAGAGCGCCCATTCCCACAAATAGAGAAACACACTAAAAAATAGCATGCAGACAACACGATACCCCCTTGTCTCCCCACCCAAACTGAGCCTTCTTGTCATGCAGCTCCCTCTACCCATGAACTAGAACCACTCATTGACCTCTCCCTTAGAACCCTCTGCACCCAACCATGCTCCACTAATCCAATGCATAGAAACCCAATCTATGATGGATAATTTTCCTTCTTCTATTCCATCTCTTATCCAAATACCCTTCAAGATGGATATGAACACCTCAAACCTTGTAAGACACTAGCCTGAGCCAGTGGTAGAGGAGATCCTAAATGACACACTAGATGAAACACTTCATGATTTTATGGATATAGAAAAGATTAATTCTCAAAAGGAATTTTATATTAATAAGATTAGAGAGTTAGAATCCATGGAAGATGATCAACATACTCTCGAAAATGAATTGGTTAAACTTGAGAGAAGAAATAATGACCCTGAATTAGGCATTGCTATATAGAGGAGGCTCGGAAGAGCCCTGACTATGCAAAATTGTTAAAGAAAAGGATAAGGAAATCCCTTGCAGAGCTCAAGATTAAAGAAGGAAACTTGGAAAATCAGACTAAAATAACATATTTGTTTCATACAGGGAGGGGGAAGTTCTCTCCCAAGGGGAAATGAAGGCCCTTTCGTGGAACATTAGGGGCTGAAATGCCCCTAAAAAAAATCATTTTCTCAAATGATGCATTAATAAATTTAAACCAGAACTCATTTTATTGCAGGAAACTAAACTTGATTCAAAAGAATTAGATAATTTCAAAAAGAAATTATGTTTTTGGGACATCTATGGGAGGCTGACTGATGGGGCTTTGAGAGGTATAGGTATATTATCAGACCCAAGGACACTCATTTACACCTTGATATCCAATAATGGATGGTGGATGTTGGTTTCAGTTAGAAGTACTAAAAATAATCTTACTTTCCTCATCTTAAATATTTATGGTCCTACGGATTCACTGTCAAGAAGGATTCTATGGAAGAAACTAAACTACACCCTTGGAAATTACCAAAACCAAACTATCTTCATTGGATGGGTTTTCAATACCATATCAGATCTAACTAAAAAAACTCGAGGCAAACAACCCAACTCCAATTCTATGAATGACTTCAACACATGGATCCAGTCCAATCAATTAATGGAACCAAAAATGGAGGATTGAATCTACACATGGACCAACAAAAGAAATGGAGCAGATTTCATAGTAGAAAAAATTGACCGATTTTTCTTTAAAGGAAACTGGAGTGACTTTCCCTATTGTCTCAAAATAGACTTACAACCCTTCTCTGATTCTGATCACTATTTGACTCTGCTCAATGTTATTGACGACTCAAAATCCCATCATACTCCCCTAAGATTTGAACACATGTGGTTGAAGGATGAAAGATTTATTCCCCTCATATAACAATGGTGAGAAATTCTTAAGTTCGAAGGATCCAAACTTTTGGCTCAGTTAACAAAATTAAAAAAAATTAAAAGCAAGTTAATTACTTGGAATATAGAATGGTTCGGTAATATCTTTGAGGAAAAAATTAGACTAGAGTCAAAACTTTATATACTCAATAAACATACCATAGATCATGGCATGGATGTAGACACTTACCATAAAGAGAAAACATTCTAGCCAAAGAAGAATTATTTTGGAGATAGAAATTGAGGGAAACTTGGCTTGACGTTGGGGATAAAAATACTAAATTATTTCATAATAGCACCAAGATTCAAAGAAATATTAATAGAAGAATGAAAATTATGAAACAAAATGGTGATATAACTGAGGAACCCAAGGAAATCACAGATGAGGCTATTAATCATTTCCAACACATCCTCAATAATCATGAATCTTGTGATCTAAGGACTCAAGACCTCTTCATCAATAATATACCTACATTAACTAATCAAGAGTAGAATAGACTATTACAGGATAAATTTACTAAAGAAGAAATTGAGAATGTCCTGAAAAAAATGCAACTTGAGAAAGCCCTAGGACCGAATGGCTTTCCCACAATGTTTTTTCAAAAATTTTGCCACTTTATTGGACAAGAAGTGGGTGATGCATTCGAATGTGTAAGAAATTATGGCAACCTCATTAGGGAAATCAACCAAACCTTTTTAACCTTAATTCCAAAAAAAGAGCATATTGAGAATTTTAATGACTATAGACGAATAGAATTATGCAATACTATTTCTAAACTACTATCTAAAACACTAGCAAGTAGGATCCAAAAACTACTACCGTTGATTATCAGTGAGGAACATACTAGATTTGTAAAAGACTACTCTATCTATGATGGGGTTATTATCACTCAAGAAGCAATACACTTTGCCCAACTCAATATGGGTAAGTGCACAAAGAAGGGGGACCAAAAAGGGGGTATAAGATGCCACTTTTTTCCTGAAATCAGCAAACTCTGAACTTCAACAAGAAATTGAAGATAGTTAGACTCAAAATTTTAAGATGCGACAAAAACAAGAGTTGTAAAACTCTGAATCTAGTTCCTAAAATACTAACTTATTTTGAAAATGGTGCAGATTAAGGCCCTCAAAAAGGGGGAGCACAAAAAGTGGTCTTGTTTTTTGCCCAAAAACATAACATAGCGTTTGGTGTGCTCCCCCTAAAATGTTAACTTTTTAAAAAAAAAAAATTTAATCGCTTCAGTGAGAAGTTAGCTAACACCACATAGTTTATCCCAAATTTTTTTGGTAATTGTTTTATGAACGTATAATTTTTGATGAATTTACAAAGTGCACACATCCTGAAAACATGAAATTTCTATGTGCTCCCCCTAGAAATCATTTAAAAATAATCAAAAATTAATTTAAAAAAAAATAAAAAAATTGTGTAGAATGGAGTCTAGTTTCTAAAAATGTAACTTACTGCAAAATTTGATGAACGAGCCAAAATCTGTGCCCAAAATCTGCATGTTGGTTTTTTACAAAAAACAGACATACACACAAACACACACACACCTCCCTCTCTCTCTCTCTCTCTCTCTCTCTCTCTCTCTCCTTCCCCCCTCTCTCTGTCTTTGTCTCTATCTCTCCCTCCTCTATATTGCCCCCCTCTCTCTCTCTCTCTCACACACACACACACACACACACACTTCTCCTTCTCCTTCTCTCACTGTCTCCTACTCTCTCCCTTTCACCCCCCCTCTCTCTCTCTCTCTCTCTCCTATTGTCTCCCTTTCCCCCCCCCTCTCTCTCTCTCTCTCCCTCTCTTTTTCTTATTTTACATAGGGCGTGTGCACTATAGGGCACATGCCCTATTTAAGACTATGCATAACATCTTTTTTGTTTTGTATAGGGCGTACGCACTATCTAAAACTAGAAGACTTGGTCTTATTTGCCAAGGATCTCGTGAAAGAGGCTGACTTTTTCTTATGCTGTCTGAATTCTACATTTTCTCTGATAAGTTTTCACTTTTCATGGTGTTGATAGTAAGAAATCAACATCATTTTGCACCATAGTGACAAGTTTTCACTTTGCACCATCGTGAAAGTCAATTATTGGAGTCAAAAATACAAAAAGAGATTGAGGTAAGTATTTTATTTTTTTACATGTCAAATGTGAATAAAGAGTGTTTTGGTTTATAATTGTTATGATATAGACTTGTTCAATACATAATTTGATATAAGTGTAATAAATTTATATTATTATTTGTCATATTGTAAGAGGTTTATATTATAATTTGACTTATTGTTTTACATTTATATTATATTTTTAAAATAGTAATCAATTGATATGTAGAAATCATCATCATGCCAAGGAAATGAGAAAAGAATTTAACACTAGAAGAGAATGAAAGAGACAAAGAGAAGAAAAGGGAAAGAATGAGACAACTTCGTAAACAAAAACAATTAGATACCATAAAAGATGATTTTTCTTTAGATGAGGAACATGAAACATCAATACAAAGTAAGAGAGAATTGGAATTGGAATAAAAAAGACAATGAATGAGAAACTTGCGTGCAATGAGACAATTTAATTATGAAGATGCAAGGACATCATCTACGAGTTCCCAATTTCAAGAGACATCATCATCCAATGTTTGAGACACACCAATGTATCATGTTGAAGGCACACCATTGTCTACTTCCAAAGGTGGAGGCACACCAATGTATCATGTTGAAGGCACACAATTGTCTAATTCCGAAGGTGTGGGCACACTCTTCTATCATGTTGAAGGTACACCATTATCTACATCCCAAGGTGTAGGCACAACATCATCTCATGTTGAAGGCACTCAAGATGGTACGCAATTCACACATAGTGTTTTTGATGCTCCTAGAATTATTAAATATAGAAAGCCAAAATATTTGATTGATATTGATACTAACATTTTGCAAGCAATGCCTGACAATATTCCCAAGTGTACTGGTCAAAGAAATGTTAATCATATTTGGAGATCATTTTTTGAGAATTTAAACATGATAGGAAGATGTCAACTATTTGTTGAAAGGATGAGAAATCTGAAATTTAGGCCCATGATGAAGATTCTTGGGCTAAGAATGATGGACAATTCAAGTGAAAAATCTATTGTAAAGAATTTAATGACTGCATATGAGAGTGTGGGTTCTACATCATGCATGAAAGATAGTAATGTCACATGACGTGTACTTACATCAATGATAGTAAGCACTCAAATGAAGAAATCTCAACTCATTAGAAAGACAAGCAAAACATTGAAAATATGTAGAAAGTCTCTAATGAGAGCCATGGGAAGGTGTCAAAGAGTGGAAGATCCAAATAGCAATGAGTTATGGGCATTTTCCGGTAGACTACCGTGAAAAGATAAAGCAATTGTTGAAGCATTGAAATCCTTGATTGAAGAATTTTGGAAGAATAATACACGGGTATCTCCTAATCAAAGAGACGTTGTAAGAAATGGTAGTCGAATTCATGTTCCACATCCAAAATATTTTTTGGATTCAACTCAAACATAATTCTTTGCAAAATTTATGTATATGTATCCTCAAATTAAAATTAGTCAGAGATATTTTGAAATGTGTAGACCTTTTTATGTCAAGATAAATCACACATGCACAACTTGTTGTTGTAGGGTACATATTGAATTTTCTAACCATTTTGAAGTTTATAGGAATATATGTGTAGGTTTGCACTCTAACAATGTTTTGCAAGATTGTAACATAAATGTCCCACCTAGATCTTCAAGGGAATTAATATCTACCATTTTATGAGAAAGAGCAGATGGTCAACAATTTTACAAGCTCTCATGCTTGAATGGTACATGCATAGATTGTGGAGGTTTGCGACGTTTGCCAATTTGTCAACATATGGAGAGTACTCATGCAATCAGTAACAAAATAGTGGAATTTGGAAAATATAAGACCATGACATACAATCTAAAAGATGGAAAAGAGGCTAAGAGATGTTATTTAGTAATTGAAAAAATTTCAGTGTATCAGTTCATGGACATTTTTTGTAAAAAAATTATTTATGAGTATGCAAGGCATACACATAGAGCGCGATGGTTGGATATGCAATTCAAGCTGTGAAAGGACATATTCCCACTTGATACCATTGTTTCAGTTGTGAACTTTGCAGAGAACTACACACTACAACCACAGAATGAGGTGCAAGCAAAGTATTACAGCTCTCAACAGGTTGCTATATTTGTTCATATAGCATTCATGCATGCACCATATAGTACAAAGGAGAAAAGGAAGATATTGAGGGAGTATCATTTTTATATCAGTGATGATCACTCACATTCTACAGATTTTTTACACAGTTTCTTTCAACTATTTTATGGTCATTTGGCAAACAGGGGCATAAAATATCATCGACATATCACTTGGTCGGATAATTGTGCATCCCAATTCAAGAATTCTCAGATGTTTTATTAGTTGTACAGGATGCATAAGATTACTGGAATTCAATATATGTGAAATTTCACAGAAGTTGGTCATGGAAAGGGAGAGCACGATGGTGTAGGTGCATGTATTAAAAGAGCCTTAACACATGAAGAATTAAAGTACAAAGAGAAAGCAACATTGTCAGATGCGGGATGTATTGTCTAATGGTGTAACACTACAATGGGTCCAGGTAATGAAGGTGAGTCTATGGTTCATAGATTTTTTTGGTTGATGGATGAAACTAACATTGCACCATATGAGGATTGTTGTACATTGACAGGATCGAGTGAGTTACACTCTTTTAGAATTTTTAATGTACATGTTATACACTAAGTTTGCACCCTTGTTTCAAGCTCTCGTAGTCTTGATAACTTAGTATAACATCAGAATCATCTCTGAGTTGTGGGACCTATGCTAACTGAGATGAGACCTCCAAATTCTAGGCTGGTTCCTCTTGGATAATCACCCTAATTTGCTTCTTGACATAAAAAGTAAAGTTCTTTGGAGGGAAAGGGATAGAAAGAGTACTTGAAAGTAAAAATGCTTGAAAGCAAACTACCTACTAGGTGATACACTAAAATTAGGGTATGAATTGCAGCATAGAGTAATGAAGCCAATGAAGAACTTAGGTCTAGGAGATCACAACTTCTTAAATAGGCTTGCATAAGTGTTTCATAGAGGGGTCTGAACATAAGACACAAACTATGACCTACAAGCAGACATTCACCTCTGCAACTAGGTGTAGGAATGAGATAAGATTGTTAGGGGGCTGAAGTATACCCACAAGAGCATTCACATCAAATCATCCACAAGAATACACAAATATTTCAGAAAGAGAGAGGGATCAGGAACCCTAAGATGTCACTCAAAATATACATATACTTCAACTCAATAAGAGATAATTCAAACAAGGAAGCATAGGGATAGAGAAGATGTCACAAAATACCTCTGCAATATTTGGATTATCAATGAAAGATTACAATTTTAAAAGCCAGAGGGAAGAGAAAATGCCACAAATGACTCTTAAGAAAGGTAAACCTTTTTTCAATTGTCCAACTCTGAGCTCTAAAAGCTCCAAAAATTAGTTAAATATATCTCCTCTATGCACGCAGGCAGGAGCAAAAAACCTAATTAGGGTTACAAAAGATTTGCATGAGAATAACAACAAACCCTAACTCAACCAATTTGATCATAAATGTATCTCTGCAACATCGTGACCGATCAGATATTTGTGTGCCCATCCTGTACTACATCCACCCATGGAAAAGCAACCTTGATTCATCAACTTCTCTGCACAAAAGTCTCACCATGAATGCACAAAAATGGTACCTCATGGGGACAAGAAATGACCCATGATGACTACCAAGACCTCTTCCTTATCTTCTTCAACTACAAACATCCTGAAAACATAAATTTTTTGAGCTACCCCACTGCTTCGTAGCCTACTGGATCAATTGCTGGCAAAACCCTCTATAGAGATATTCAAATTTGAATTATAATGGCTACCTGGTCATTTTAAAATGCGGCCGTTGATGTCTTTTATCTCCTAGCAGTCAAATGACTTAGATTATCTTGACAACAGTTGTAAACCTTCTTGAAAAGTCAAAATCCACCTCGGCACATAGTAGCCAATGAAACTTTAGCACGTCAGCATACTCGTCATCCTAGACCCACCTTGACTTTTCTTTCCTTAAGTCATGAACAACTTATCTTAACCCTGGGCCCAGACTTGCCACTTGTCAAACTTTTATTCACTTTGACTACCTTATTAGCAATACCTCAGTGACCTTTCTGACAACAGACCCACTACAAATCTAGATTCCAATCTAACGGTGGGCACATGATCTCATAGCCCCCAAATATTCCTTTTGATCATGCACCCACCGTAGATCTTATTAAGCTAGGACCCCTCTGACAAATGAACCCACCGCAAACCCAATCATCACTACATGGACCAATCAAATTCAAGCACATAAGAAAATGAGGACCCACCTGACAAGTTTCTGACAACCAAGTGAAATCAACAGTTGGCGCATGATCTCATGTGTTAGAAAAAAACCTTGAGAAGATACGCCAACCGTTGATCAAAAGCTAGATAGTCTGTGGGCCCACTTTGACAAACTTTACAAGTCATTACCTTCGGCCAATAAGAAGCCTCCACATAGGACAACATGGCAGTGGACCCACTAAAGCTTTGAAGTGCTGCATCATAGGGAAGGATCAACGGTTGTCGCAAGATCGCAAGCCTCTAACAAACCCTTTGTGAACTCATGACGACTGTTGATCCTTTTTAACTGGGACCCCACATATTGAGACTGCCAAATATTTAGTGACTAAGTGACCAAAGGAAGAAATTAAGCCACAGTCGCCAATTTGCCGACTATGAAAAGTAACCACTGGAGAACTTAGAGAACTGGCGACTGAAGGAAAAAAAAATGCACGTGGAAATTGATGGAACTTAAGTGGCTAGAAAAGTAACATGAAAATAGAAACTGGCCTAGGGTTTGCTAGGGTTTTTTTGGGGTAATGGCTATATTTATGAATTTTGAACTGCAGACCAGGAGAAAGAAAGAATTGCAAAGGCCAGGAAACAAGACATAAATTCATGAAAATTTCAGGGATGCTCGGCAAGATAAAATTGTAGACTTTGGAATAGGATTTAGGCAAATTTTTATAAGATATGAAAATTTGGGTAACAGTACGTTCATGGAGTATCCACACACAACATATGGCATGCTTTTGTTCATCATGTGTAGATGAAGATTGGGATGGGTGTGAGTCAAAGGAATGGGTTGACGAATGGTATACACATATTTTGAGTCTACTTGCCTCCTATCATCCCCATGAATCACTAAAATTGATAGAAATGGAATCATCCATTGACTTTGATCGCTTATCTAATCTAGTGCAACTAGGTCTATATTTTCCACATACAAATAATCTCAAATTTAGTACTTTATCATAAATATTTAGTAAACTAATGTCCTCATTATGTTTATATTATTACAGGCCATGCTTTTGCTATTATTGCACCTGAAGAAAATGAAGATGGGACATATTATTATTTGTGTCATTATGTTGAGGCAAAAAAGAAATTGGATCACTTGGTTATCGATGGTGAAGAATTAGAATACCCTATAGGAGCAGTGGTTGTAATTGGTACATGGCTTAGACGGTATGCTATGAAGAACCCTAGGTTGTGGTTGTTCAAGGATTGGGAGACACATAGAAAGATTCTTCATTATTCAAACCTTGTCATTGCATCAAATTTCCACTTGATCAGATATGGGTGAAGATTGAATAATAAAACTCTTTGGAAGGTTCGTGAGTCAGACCATGAGGCAATACTTGAGACAATCAAGGGTAGGGCAGACCCAATTGGTTCATTGGACTAAATGAAGATACAAAATATCGTAACATGTAAAATTTATATAGCACTATAAATTGGGTGGACTATAAATTGCTCATGCATTACCCCGTATGTATAACGGGAAGTTTGTAACATTTAATGACAACCTTTCTCTTCTATTTTTTGGGGCAATACCAAAAGGTTTTCTCTGCTCAGCTCTTTCCTCCACTACTCCTATTGAGCTGAGTTGTAAAAATATTTCTCATTATTAATAAAAAACACTTTATAATAGAAATCTTATAGTTCAGAGATTTTTCACAACATACATAGCATAATTCATATATTCTTTACATACACTAAGATCCCAGTTCAGCATTAACTTCCACACATAAACCCAAGCCAAAACCAACTTCTAAACAAGCCTACCATAAACACCACATACCAAAAACCTAAAATCTTCCAACAAAACCTAACCCAGAGTAGTAGGAAACTTGGTAACAACCTTACTTCCTTCAGAAGCAGCATGCCTAGCCAGCTCTCCAAGCAGAACAAACTTGACGGCAATCTCAATTTCTCTGGAGGAAAGTGTCACGATCTTGTTATATTTCAGTAGAGAAGCAGCCTCAGGAGTAATCTTATCCAAAATATCAATCATGAAGCTCTCCATGATATCCATGGCATCACTGGATATTCCCTTGGAGGGATGCATTTGTTTCAACACCTTGTATATTAACCTTTTGTAACTTCCTACACTTCTCTTCCTCTTCTTTTTCTTATTCTCTTCCTTTTGAACATCACTTTCTTTTCTTTTCTTAGCTTTGGAGAATCCTTTACTTCATTATCTCCTTTAATACCATCTACTTTAAGACCCAAAACCCCCTAGAAACTAGGGCTCACCCAATGTCTCATCTCCCAGCACCATAGAAACTGAACCAAAGTTGATTCACCATCATTTGACCATCCTATGATGGATTCATGCATAAAATACCCCCCTTCAATGGCTAGAAAGTCTACTGTTGTACCCTTGCACCAATTTCATGACCCTTATGCACCCTTCAAAGTCATCAAACTCCTTCTATCCTTGAAATATTTCATGACCCTTATGCACCCTTCAAATTAATGTCTTCTTTGGGAGGAAGATTATAATTTCCATATTTCCACAAGCCTTGAAATATTTTCATGATTATCGCTCTCCACCTCTGCTCTCTCAATTTAGTCCTCTCCCTCTCCGTTGCACTTAGCTCAACGATCCTTACCTACTCTTTAACAGAGATTCTCCAAAATTTGTATACAAAGGCATCCTACAGGAAAAAATGAAAAGAGAATATCCTACAACTTTTGACCAATTGAGGAAGCAAAAAATAAGTGAATAAGCAATTGGCTACCAGCCACAGAGAAATTACAAGACTTTGAAAAAAAAAAATTCTTTCTTGATGCTGAACTCATTTGATGTAGCTATATATGATATGTACGTTGTACTCTACAAAGTATTTTATGATTATCTAATTTCAACTTATTATATGATGCAGCTGAGTGTCGACACAGTCATTATATATGGTATGTTTTACTATTTTTTTTTGAGAACTAATGCTTCTAGTGAATCCAAATTTAGTTGTTACAAAGATGAGATGTTAGCGAATGACTTTTTCCTAATACTACTCTTCCACCAGATCTAGATTTCAACCCTTTTGTGGATCTACAAGCTCAATCATGAGCCCATACGATTGGCCAAGAGAAAACTATGATTGTATATCAACTGGTTACAAAATGTTCATTTGAGGAGAAAATATTGCAACGATCAAGAAGAAAATTGGCTATGGAAAATCTAGTTATGAATTCTGTTAAGAATGAAACTATTAAGGAATTGCATGATATATTACTTAACGATGCAAGGAATATTCTTGATGAACATGGGATTGCAGCTACATCTATTCAATAAACAGAGGAAGATATAGAAAATCTTCTTAATAGAGATATTAATGTGAGAGAAAGGACATTTTAGAAGAAAATGGTTATCTTGGTGCCATCTAAGGTATGCCAATTACTTAGGACGAAGAGACAAAGCCCACAGTTAATGGGAAAGAGTGGGAAGAGCTTCTTGGACCCATGATAGAAGTTACAGATAAGGAGGAAGAGCTCGGAATGGGAAAGTGACAAAGGAAAGAAGTAAGATATGCATGTGAGCCTATGTCAGATGATGATGATGAGTACTCACCATCTGCTATTAGCTCAAGTAGTGATAGAAGTTCTTCAGTGCACATGTACACTAACACAAAAAATTCAGATAGAGAAGTAACAAGTGTTGTCAAATTATCCACAAAGCAATGTGAAATGAAGCCTCAAATTGGTTCATTAGAAGGCAAAGAATTTGGTCATGCACTTCATTCTAGCACCACAAATATTTCTATTAGAAATGCCTATTCGTCAATGGCCTTTCATTTATAGGACTTGGGCATTATCCTTGAAATGTAAGTTCATTTCCACCTTTGGGAAGGTGGTCTCACTCCTCATTTTACAACAAAGGGCAGCCATCTATGGTCCAAGGTTTTAATTCAGCTGACAAGTGGAGAGCTTCTCAAGGTACTAATCTCTTTCGTAGAGAAGTTCCTGCTTCATCTCAAGGTTCTCATTTAGGTGACCAACTCCTTCAAGGTCCACAAATAGACCCATTAATTTCCCAAATTGGTTTGTTAGCAGGGAAATAATTTGGTCATGCACTTCATTCTAGCACCACAAATATTTCTATTAGAAATGCCTATTCGTCAATGGCCTTGCATTTACGGGACTTGGGCATTATCCTTGAAATGTAAGTTCATTGCCACCTTTGGGAAGGTAGTCTCACTCCTCATTTTACAACAAACGGAAACCATCTATGGTTCAAGGTTTTAATTCAGCTGACAAGTGGAGAGCTTCTCAAGGTACTGATCTCTTTTGTAGAGAAGTTCTTGCTTCATCTCAAGGTTCTTGTTTAGGTGACCAAATCCTTTGAGGTCCACAAATAGACCCATTAATTTCCCAAATTGGTTCGTTAGCAGGAAAAGAATTTGGTGATGCACTTCATTCTAGCACCACAAATATTTGTATTAGAAATGCCTATTCATCAATGGCCTTGCATTTACGGGACTTGGGCATTATCCTTGAAATGTAAGTTCATTGCCACCTTTGGCAAGGTAGTCTCACTCCTCATTTTACAAAAAAGGGAAGCCATCTATGGTCCAAGGTTTTAATTTAGCTGACAAGTGGAGAGCTTCTCAAGGTACTGATCTCCTTCATAGAGAAGTTCCTGCTTCATCTCAAGGTTCTCATTTAGGTGACCAACTCCTTCAAGGTCCACAAATAGACCCAATAATTTCCCAAATTGGTTCATTAGAAGGAAAAGAATTTGGTCATGCACTTCATTCACCACAAATATTTCTATTAGAAATGCCTATTCGTATATGGCCTTGCATTTATGGGACTTGGGCATTATCCTTGAAATGTAAGTTCATTGCCACCTTTGGGAAGGCAGTCTCACTCCTCATTTTAGAACAAAGACCAGCCATCTATGGTCCAAGGTTTTAATTCAGCTGACAAGTGGAGAGCTTCTCAAGGTATTGATCTCTTTCATAGAGAAGTTCCTGCTTCATCTCAAGGTTCTCATTTAGGTGACCAACTCCTTCGAGGTCCACAAATAGACCCATTAATTTCCCAAATTGGTTCATTAGCAGGCAAAGAATTTGGTCATGCACTTCATTCTAGCACCACAAATATTTATATTAGAGATGTCTATTCGTCTATGGCCTTGCATTTACAGGACTTGGGCATTATCCTTGAAATTTAAGTTCATTGCCACCTTTGGCAAGGCAGTCTCACTCCTCATTTTACAACAAAGGGCAGCCATCTATGGTCCAAGGTTTTAATTCAGTTGACAAGTGGAGAGCTTTTCAAGGTACTGATCTCTTTCATAGAGAAGTTCCTACTTCATCTCAAGGTTCTCATTTAGGTGACCAACTCCTTCGAGGTCCACAGATAGACCCATTAATTTCCAAAATTGGTAAAAGGGTAGATGCAATTTTGGAAAGAGTAGCCCAATTGAAAAGAAATGGAAATTCCAGTGAGCATGAAGTTATTGCAGATCCAATGGGTGTATCTCCTCCACTGAAAAATAAAAATACTTCTAGAGACTTGAGTTTAAATGGAGACTGTCTGTTCCCAAACATGCCCCAGTCGAGTAGATGAGCCAAATGTTTCTTGAGTAAAGAAGATAGTGGTTTATTAAAGCATCCACATTATCCCACTTGCTATCAATTACTACATTTTGAGTGGCTTCCTAGTTGCTTCTGTGTGGGATTTCTATAATATATAATGTCCTCATGCAAGTACATGCCACACAGTTGTTCGATCACCACCAATGACTTCATGCTGAAGTGTCCCTCAAGGTCCCTTAAGCATGAAATTAGTGATCTTTGGGGGGTCGTATCTCAGAGCTCGTGTGAGGTATCATGGATCCATCAGTTGCTATGGGACTATGTTGCTAGGGCCTACAAAAGCCTATCTCAGTTTTTGGAGATTCAAGTTCGTTTAAAATTGGCAACACATTCTCAATTGATGTTAGAACTCATAGTGTTCCTCAGCTCAAATGAGAAACATTATGTATCTTTCCAATCGTCAATCATAGCATCGAACTGTTTGTTCCAAAAGCTCCGAATGCATGGGTAAATGCTAGTGGTAACCTCGTTTGGCACACATAGTCATTCGATTGCCATTGATGACTCCATGCTGAAGTGTCCCTCAAGGTCCCTTAAGCATGGAATTAATGATTTTTGCAGGGTCATATCTCCGAGGTTGTACGAGGTAGCATGGATCTGCCAGTTGCTACGGGACTATGTTGTCGGGGCCTACAAAAGATTGTCTTGGTTTTTGGACATTCAAGTTTGTTTAAAATTGGCAAAACATTCTCAGTCGATGTCAGAACTCATAGTGTTCCTCAGCTCAAACAGCCAACATTGCGTATCTTTCCAACCATTGATCATAGCATCGAATTTTTTGTTCCAACAACTCCAAATGGTCGGTAAACACTAGTGGCAACCTCATTCGATAAGCATAGTCATTCGATCACTGCCAATGACTCCATGCTGAAGTGTCCTTCAAGGTCCTTTAAGCATGGAATTAGTGATCTTTGCAAGGTTGTATCTCTGAGCTCATGCGAGGTAGCATGGATCTATCAGTTGCTACGGGACCGTGTTGTCGAGGCCTACAAAATATTTTCTTATTTTTTGGAGATTCAAGTTCATTTAAAATTGGTAACACATTCTCGATCGATGTCAGAACTCACAGTGTTCCTCAGCTAAAATGGCCAACATTTCATATCTTTCCAATCGTCGATCGTAGCATCAAACCATCTATTCCAACAGCTTCGAATGGCCGCATAAAGGCTAGTGGCAACCTTGTTCGGCACACATAGTCGTTCAATCCCTGCCAATGACTCTGTGCTGAAGTGTCCCTCAAGGTCCCTTAAGCATGAAATCAATGATCTTTGTGGGGTCATATCTCAAAGCTCATATGAGGTAGCATGGATCCGTTAGTTGGTACGGGACTGTGTTGCTGGGGCCTACAAAAGCTTGTCTCATTTTTTGGAGATTCGACTTCATTTAAATTTGGCAACACATTCTCGGTCAGTGTCAGAACTCACAGTGTTCCTCAACTCAAATGGCCAACATTGCATATCTTTCCAACTGTCGTTCGTAGCATCAAACTGTCTATTCCAAAAGCTTTGAATGGTCAGGTAAATGCTAGTGGCAACCTTGTTTGACATGCACAGTCATTCGATGCCCGCCAACGACTCTGTATTGAAGTGTCCCTCAAGGTCCCTTAAGCATGAAATCAGTGAACTTTGTGGAGTTGTATCTCAAAGCTTGTGTGAGGTACCATGGATCCATTAGTTGCTATGGGACTATGTTGCTGGGGCCTAAAAAAGCCTATCTCAGTTTTTGGAGATTCAAGTTCGTTTAAATTTGGCAACACATTCTCGGTCAGTGTCAGAACTTAAAGTGTTCCTCAGCTCAAATGGCCAACGTTGTGTATCTTTCCAACCATCGGTCGTAGCATCAATCAGTCTATTCCAAAAGCTTCAGATGGCTAGGTAAACACTAGTGGTAACCTCATTCACCACACATAGTCATTCGATCACCGCCGACAACTCCGTGCTAAAGTGTCCCTTAAGGTACCTTAGACTTGGAATCAGTGATCTTTGCGGGGTCGTATCTTGAAGCTCATGTGAGGTAGAATCGATCCATCAGTTGCTATGGGACCATGTTGTTGGGGCCTACAAAAGCCTGTCTCTATTTTTGGAGATTCAAGTTCATTTAAATTCAGCAACACATTCTCGGTCAGCGTTAGAACTTAAAGTGTTCCTCAGCTCAAATGGACAATGTTGCATATCTTTCCAACCATCAGTCGTAGCATTGATCTGTCTATTCCAATAGCTCCATATGACCGAGTAAATTCTAGTGGCAACCTCATTCACCATGCATAGTCATTCGATCACCACTGACGACTCCAGGCTGAAGTGTCCCTCAAGGTCTCTTAAGCATGAAATTAGTGATCTTTGAGGGGTCATGTCTCTGAGCTCGTGTGTGGTACAATCAATCCATTAGTTGCTATGGGATTATGTTGTCAGGGCCTAGAAAAGCCTATCTTGATTTTCAAAGATTCAACTTCGTTTAAATTTGGCAACACATTCTCGGTCGATGTCAGAACTCAAAGTGTTCCTCAGTTCAAAAGGCCAACATTGCGTATCTTTCAAACCATCGGTTGTAGCATCGAACCGTCAATTCTAACAAATATGAATGGTCAGGTAAATGCTAGTGGCAACCTCATTCAAAATGCACAATCATTCAAACCCCACCGATGACTTTGGGCCAAAGTGTCCCTCAAGGTCGCTTAAGCATGGAATCAATGATCTTTGCGAGGTCATATCTCAAAGCTCGTGCAAGGTAGAATCAATCCGTTAGGTGCTACAAGACCATGTTGCCAAGGCCTACAAAATTTTGTCTCAGTTTTCAAAGATTCAAGTTCATTTAAATTTGGAAACACATTCTCAGTTGGTGTCAGAACTCAAAGTGTTCCTTAGTTTAAACGGCCAATGTTGCGTATCTTTCAAACCGTCGGTCGTAGCATTGATCTGTCTATTCAAATAGCTTTGAATGGTTGGGTAAACGCTTGTGGCAACCTTGTTTGGCACACATAGTCATTCGAACCCTGCCGATGACTCTAGGCTGAAGTGTTCCTCAAGGTCTCTTAAGCATGAAATCAATGATCATTGTGGGGTCATATCTTGGATCTAATGTGAGGTAGAACCGATTCATCTAGTTCTAAGGGACTGTGTTACCGCGGCCTACAAAAGCCTATCTTAGTTTTTAGAGATTCAACTTTGTTTAAATTTTGAAACACATTCTTGGTCGATGTCAAAACTCAAAGTGTTCCTCAGTTCAAATGGCCAATGTTGCGTATCTTTCAAACCGTTGATCGTAGCATCGAACCGTTAGTTCCAACAGCTTCGAATGGTCAAGTAAATGCTAGTGGAAACCTCATTCGACATGCACAGTCATTCAAACCCTGTTGATGACTCTGGGCCGAAGTGTCCCTCAAGGTCTCTTAAGCATGAAATTGGCAATCTTTGCAGGGTCATATCTTGGAGCTCGTGCGAGGTAGAATCGATTCATCAGGTGCTATGAAACTATGTTATCAGGGCATATAAAAGCCTATCTTAGTTTTAATAGATTCAATTTTTTTAAAATTTGGAAACACATTCTTGGTCGATGTTAGAACTCAAAGTGTTCCTCAGTTCAAATGGCCAACATTGTGTATCTTCCAAACCATCAGTCGTAGTATCAAACCGTCAATTCCAACAACTTTGAATGGTCGAGTAAATGCTAGGGGAAACCTCATTCGGTATGCACAGTAGTTTGAACCCCACTGATGACTCCAGGCCGAAGTGTCCCTCAAGGTCTCTTAAGCATGAAATTAGTGATATTTGTGGGCTCATATATCAGAGGTTGTTGGAGGTAGAATTATTCTGTTAGGTGCTACGGGACCGTGTTTCTGGGGCCTACAAAATCTTGTCTTAATTTTTAGAGATTCAAGTTTTTTTAAATTCGGCAACACATTCTCTGTCGATGTCAGAACTCAAAGTGCTCTTCAGTTCAAATGGCCAATGTTGCGTATCTTTCAAACCGTCGGTCGTAGTATTGAACCATCAATTCCAACAGCTCCAAATGGTTGGGTAAATGCTAGGGGCAACCTCATTCGGCATGCATAGTAGTTTGAACCCCGTTGATGACTCTAGGCTAAAGTGTCCCTCAAGGTCCCAAATGCATGAATTTAGTGATCTTTGCGTGATCATATCTTGAAGCTCGTGCAAGGTAGAATCAATCTGTTAGGTGCTATGGGACCATGTTGCCGGGGCCTACAAAAGTAGATCTCAATTTTTAGTGATTCAAATTTGTTTATATTTGGAAACACATTCTCGATCGATGTCAGAACTCATAGTGTTCCTTGGTTCAAACGACCAACATTGCATATCTTTCCAACCATCGGTTGTAGCATCGAATTATTTGTTCCAACAGCTCTGAATGACCGAGTAAATGCTAGGAGCAACCTCATTTGGCACACATAATAGTTCAAACCTTGCCGATGACTCTGGGCTGAAGTGTCCCTCAAGGTTTCTTAAGCATGAAATCAGTGATAAATGCTACTGACAACCTTTCTTGGCACACACAGCTGTTTAAATGACATTGATGACTCCGAAGTGAGCAGTAGGATGAGTGTAAATATGTATTCTAGTGTTTCTCATTAACAATCAGTTAGTTAGGGGACAATTAGAAGTTAGTTTGTAAAAGCATAAGGGTGCACATCCACATCTGCCATAGTAATCTTATTAATAAAAGAACTCTTGCCAACATTAGGGTACCCCAAGAATCCTTATATTATATTTATACATTTGTGCATTCATTTAATTACTTTTGTTATTATTACAGTCAAGGAATTGATTGTTATTGAGGACAGTGACTAGCATTTGCAGCACAGTCAACAAGTTAAACATACAAGCATAACTATAAGGCATGGGAAATTTACAAAGCAAAGACATCCACATTAACATAAATTAGTATACATCAATACACCAAACACATGAATTGCATACCTAAAACATAAAAAATATATATTCGTAGGGCATGAAGTCAAATATATATGTCCAATAATTTCATACATTGAATATATTCAGTACAGTAAAACTGGCTTCCTCAAAGCCAAATGGATGTACAACGTATCACTGATACAATATACAAAAAATATGTCCACTAATTCCATATAGGCATACAATCCATATCCCTAATCTAGTCCTTTCCCGCTAGGGGAAGAAAAAAAATCCCGAGCTATCTTCGATCATCGCGTCAATGGAGATGCAGTGGATGCCATAGCCTTCCGAGTGTGCTCACTCGTCCTCCTGTCTAGACTCTTTTGTAGCTCAACCTGATAAAAAATAAATTAGATAGAGATAACTAATATACATCAAAATTGAATTATACAATGACATAAAATTGAATATTGGCTTACCGCTAGCAAATAGTCACTATGTTCATCCACCGAAGGTGGATGCTGGCGATCTAGAGTCATAAGTCCCTACAACAATGATCAAAATAATAATTAAAATACATACATGAATATCATTATAAAATTCAATACAAATTTTTAAAATAACAATTAAAGTTAAGTGATCTCTTTCATACCTCAGTCAGTGCTTCAAAACTAGCTACTGCTGCAGCTACTCTACGATCCAAAGTATCACGAATAGAAGGAGTCTCTGAGGTCAAAAGCTGAAAATGAAACAAAAAAAGTAAATTATGTAGTTATCAAGATTACATATATTTTTTACAACCCTACTAATGAATAAATGATACCTCCATGAAGGTTCCACTGCGTCCTCCGGTGTGCGGTGTAGAAGTCGAAGCTCCAACATTCAACTAGTGCACATGTACATGGAAAATTATAAGATAATCATTCATATAAAAATGTACTACTGACATGCTAATTATAATGCATTATTACATGTATACCTATGGACTCAATGGTGACCTCACAAACCCAGGTGAAAGAATGTAATCATTGTGCCTCTGGATTTTGATCATAATTTGTCTAGTAATTTAGTCATTCATTCATTAATTAAATATGATCAAGTAAATCTAATTAATATGCAAATAAAGATACCTCAAGGAGGGTTTTATGATGCCCTTCTCTGTTTGTTGTGAACGTCGATGGTCCACCAGTGCACATCTAATGCACATGCACAATAAGTTAGGATACAATTATTCATATAATTACATAATAATCAAATATGTTAATTAAATGTTTTATTCAATACATACTTGTGGAATTGACGACGACGTGTAAAAGGGGGACATTAGGATCATTGCCACTTCCACTGCCACCGCCACCAACACTGACACTCTTGCCCTAAATTTTCATTATAAACAATAGATACTAAATTAAATAGTTATTCTTTTATAAATGAAATATGATCAAAGCAATTTAATAAACTTGGAAATATTTACCTATGTGTCAATGCCAAATGTCCTATTTAGAAAGCTATCAGTCATCAATCTAGAAACCTCTTCCTCTCTCTCGCTAGTACCAAATGTGCACAAGCATCCACATGACGGACAAATATGCCCCCTCAAGGATTGACCATAGTCACCCTCAACTAAAGGAGTGGCACATTGAATGAGAGTCTGTGTCAGAGCACTAATTGTGCTAGTGTGTCTACCTCTACATTTTCCTTCACAATGGAAGGAATACTAACATGATCCACCTATGGCTTGCCAATAGCAGCCCTAGGTGCATTAGGGTCACGATCACTAGTACATTTCACCTTAAATTTTGACCTAACAATTCAACCATATCAAAAAAATGTTTGGCTTGGTCGCATTACAAAGGAAAACTTTTCTTTTTTTTACTTTTATGTCCGTGTTGGTCTCAATTTCGACCAATGATGTGTTGGTCAAAATTGAGACCAACACATGCATAAAAGTAAAAAAAAAGAAAATGAAACTTCATTTCACAAACTTTATCATTTTAGCGCAGGTGGGCGAACGCGGGCGAATGAGAGGTAACTGTTCTCATACTGCCAGCTAAATTTTTTGCCAAATCTTGTTAGATGAAATAGTCCCTATTATATGCATGTACTTCCTACTAGACAGAGATTTCATAAACCTTTCTCATGAAACAACATTCCTAATAATTATCTGATTTCTATAGAATAAATGTTTGCAGTCATAGATTGAATGGGCACCTAATACCCAACACCTAGAATACCACCAAGCCCATTCTAAGACCCAAAACTCCTAGGCTTTCATTCCTGGCTTACACAAGCTAACTATTTGCATAGTATAAGTAGCATAACACATAATGGGTGTTCTTCATGAACAAAACATCACTAAAAGAACAATTCTTTAAATACACATTGCACTATGCTAGTTTATTTAGATGCTTTAAAAATGAGTCCATTCCAAAGAGGAAAGGCCATATCACACTTGGGCCATCCTCAACAAGGAGGCAACACAAGCACAGTTCAGAGAATCTGAAAAGAAAAAACAAAACAAAAATATCACATATGAAAGTAACATTATACTAACCTTAAACCCTTAAAAAGCTATGGTTAAAACTTTTCTATTAGAAATTATTATGGCAATGACCTTGACAATTTTAGTACTATAAATCCTAATTAAGATATTCATGGTGGGGAATGGATATATTTGAAAGCTAGGGATGATCACTTGAAGATAGAGCATGGCATGCCCATATGGAAGACTGACAGTGTCCACATGGACATGGGCCTTCCACCATTGCAAAAGGTGTGATGAAATTCCGTGCCTATCAAATTCAGTTAGTTTTTTCCCTTGGAACTTCTAAAATGCTCCATTGTAATCCAATGTTAAGTCTTCCAATTGACTATTTCTGTCTGAGCACCATGTGTCCATTTTTCCACCTAATCCAAATCTCATATATGATGCACAAACACTCATCATGATTCTTCATTTGGCTCCATCACAAAAATTGATGTACTATATCCACATAACTGACTTTATCTGCATGATTTGTTTCCACCATAAGGATGTGAACAAGAGTACTTCAATTGTAATTTCAAATGTTAATTGAGTTTATTAAGTTGGGAATTATATTTTATAATGTGTTGGTTGAGTGGTGTTGTTGTTGTGGTGATCGTCAAAAGGTTCACTGCATCATTGTGATTATAGACTTGTTCTTTTTTTGATTCAATATGATTGTGGATTTGAACCTCACCATTGTTAATTGGGAATGGGGTCACCATTTTATGATATTATTGGTTCATAGTTCCAAAGCAAAAAAATTGAGAACTACCTATAAGACTCGTACATTATTATTGGATAAAAATGGTCATTTTATTAATTTTTATTTTTTTTTCATTTTAATTGACAATGTGAGCAATATTAAGTGAGTCTTGTAGTGTAAAGAAATGTTTTGTTTAGTATAGGATCCAATATTCAATAGAGCAATATGCAAGCTTTTTCTTCATTAAAACATTTTAGATATGTGCCAATCTATGATTACTAAATTGATGTGGGTAATGACAATTTTTTCCCATGATCTCAATCATTTGTGCTTAATCTTTTCCATCATTTGAGAACAGCTTGTCAATTATTTGAACTCCCTACATACAACTATTTTCTTCCTTGGCTTAGTGTGGTGCAAAGAATTTGTTGGGTATACATGCAATGCCAAATCAGACCTAGCAAGGACTTGGATTTTAACTTTTCTCATTTAATATGAGGGAACTAAGAATAAGAGAGAGAGAGAGAGAGAGAAAATACTTTAACTTTCAAGCCTTTTTTTAAGTATTCGTTATGCATACTCTTTTAATACTACTATACAAGTGGAATTTTGTAATTGAATTATTTTGACTAGTATCTAAACCAAAAATACTAAAAAGATTCAATATTTGAAAAGTTGTATGTGGTTCAACTATTGTGGTGGTGTAGTGGTTCAAACCAATATTAAGGCCTTCCAAAAGGCTGGTTGTAGAGCATGCTTCAATATCCCAAGAATAAGTTGCATTACCTTTTTAGGAAAATTAAATAATTTGTCTCTCCCTGTATTTATATTAGTATGAAAATGAGGGCCAATATATTCTGAAATAAGAAGGATCTCCTCTTTATAAACTATTTGGGTTTGGAATGAAAGGCTTTTATGTACACAAGATTTTTTGTACGTAAAACAGAATGCATGCAAATCAAAGGCATTGATTTGGCCCATAAAAGTGGTAATATGTAAATTCTGCAAGTAATTCACATTTTAGTGATATGATCTTCACCGAAATGTACTCACTTTTACTTATCTAATAACCCCTACTACTCTCAGTTGTAAAATTGAAATTATATAAACCTTTGATTCTTCTCTTCCTCACCCTCTTCAATATTTTTCTAACAAAGGAAACTTCAAAGGCATTGATTTGGCCTTTAAGAGTGGTAATATATAAATTCTGCAAGTAACTATCACATTTTACTTTTTAGTGATATGATAATCATTGAAATGTGCTCATTTTTACTTTAACTAATAATCACTACTACTCTCAAGGCTAAAATTTAAGAGTAATAAAAAGCAAGGGGACATAAAAATTACTGCAATCTAAATCTAAACAAGTACTCATAATAAAGAAATTGGATGCAAACCTGTGTAACTTGTTCGTCACTGTAAGGACTTTCTTGCTCATCCTTTATATTCTCTCTTTTCCAGGACCTCCTGGCATATGTGTGGTTCAAAGGCTGATAGCGATCCACAACCTTGCTAGTATGAAATGAACTTTTTATTATAGGTTGCGTCTTTGGAATCTGGTATGTTTTTGTCTTTGGTTTCTTAAGAATTCTAGAATGCATTACATTGTAGGATCTGGGTTTGTGATATTCTTTCTAAAGTTGTTTGGTTTGGGATCTGACATCTATGAACTGTGAACAACAATTTTTTGTCAAATTTAGCCATGGGATGTGTGATTAGTTACACCTAGTTCATACCAAAATACATGCTTTTATTGACCAAAGGATATAGATATATTACAGTTTTAGCAGGCTTCACTGCAACCTGTTTTTCATTTTCATACTCCTTTTCATTTTCCTTCAACGTTTGACTTATATCCTGGATTTGCAGCATTCATGCTATTAACTATGTTTCTAATAAATAAGATTCATTCTTTTATAATGGGCTGGGATTGATTATAAATCCCTGGAAATAAATGTTAGTGTGTACTTGCAAGTTCTGGGTAAAAGCAAGGCATATTTTTGATTTCATGGCAGATAAACTCTCTGTCATTGTTTTAGGAATCATTTTGAGAGCATCAGAGATCTCATCCAGCTTGAGCTTGCTTGACTCTTTAATTATTCGATCAGATATGGTCTTGAGGGTGTCAAGCAAGCTTTCTTTGGTCCCTTCCTCTTCCTTTATCTATTAGGGGAATTCATTAGTCTAAATAATTGTAGGCAATTGCTACTATTCATATATATGGGAATAGTTGGAGTTTCCCTTTGAAATCAAGAATATGAGTACAACTAATACTCAAAAGAACCTGTAAATATAGATTGAAGCATATGAAATAAAACTAGGCATATGGAATTAATAAAGGATATAATGAACACTGTACAATATGGAAATTAATGGGGTATTGTTAGATAAAGGAAGGCTAACTACATCAGGGAACATTTGTTTTCAGTGGTTTTATTTTCTTGGTTTTGGTGTATCGTCTCTTCTAGATAACTATACTTAATTGCAATATCTTTTACAAAATTATCAAATATTCTAATGTAGACAGAAAGCATTATCTACTTTCCTAACACTTTAAAAGATAAATTAGGGTGTAAAGTTGAAGTCTCTTTTGAGATTATATTACTTGATACTGTGGAAACAAAAAGTATTCCTTTATAACATGCATAAATTTGTTATATTTTATTTTAAGCCGGTTAGGCTTAGGGCTCAAATGCTAACCCTTCCTTATGTTTGAATTGAACTGGACCACCCAAAAATTCTCCAGTAGCAGAGGCAACCACAAGAGAGTGGAGGAAAGCAATCCCAATTATCCAAACATAAATCCTAATGACAAGGAATTCATGTAGGCTTACCATCTGTAGAAGACCAATAATGGCATCTCTATTGTGGCTTTATGACAAAAGAGTTTTCTTTACACAATTAGGCACGAGATTCGACAAGTTACCATGTTTAGAAGCTAGTTTCTGAAGTGTGTATCTTGAGCTATTATTTCATTTGGCCTCAATTTCTGAACTGTATGGTTCTAAATTTTACCATGGTGCTATATTAAATTAGGTCATAATTCTTCATATACTAACCCAAAATGTTTGCTAGTTACTTTCAAAATGCAACATTCTTGAAACCTTTTTAAGGAACTGACAAAAGTTAGGAAATTTGAATAGGCCCTTAGTTCACTGGTGAGGTGCATGGAGCATGGATTTTTATTTCTCCACAATTGGTTTAGTTCCAATTTTTTTTGTTATGGGATCAGGTTGCGTACTCCTGGTATACTTGGGTAGAATATATATTGCACATGATAGATAATTTAAGTTGAAGAAGATATGTAGTATACACCATGTAGTGTAGTGACTTGGAGTCTGTTTCCATAAGCTTCCAATGAAATGGAAGCTTATCCAGTGGGGTGTGTTTATTAGATGCTTCTAACAAAATCATAGAAGATAAAAAGTGGGGAATTTTGCTGGATAAGATTGGAAAGCGAGTCAATAAACATTTTTTGAAAATGATGGAAATGTTCTTAGTCTGTTAATAGTTTAAGACGTGCTTTGAGCATATGAGTACTAAAATAAACAAGTTATTTGCAACATCCATATGTATAGTTTATGTTGTTTCAAACTATAATTAGCTATATAGTGTTGGTTAGGGTTAAGGTTGGGTTTAAGAAATGTCTCTGTTTAATAAATCCCATCTAATTGAGTTCATAATCAATGTCTCTATTTAATAAATCCCATCTAATCCTTTAGTGAATTTGGATTTTTGTGTTTAATTGAAAATCATAAATGTCTTTTAGTTGTGTTAGATTAGTTTCTAAAGTAGATAGCATATACACATGGAAACTTATCTAATGCAAATGTGATGAAATTGGTGTGCTCTAGAGTTAAAAAATAAAAAAAGATAAAGTTGTTTGTAGTTTGTACCACATACTTTGTAAAATCCTTAGATTCTAGGTTAAAGGAGCTTCCCCTAATAATTTGTACAACATTATATTGTAAAAATTGTTTTTCTTTACATCGCATCGAAAGCCTTGAAGTAAAATGCTAACAAATTTTTGGTGCTTTCTATGGAGCACAAGTCAACACATTTTGATAGAAATCTTTATGTCATGATAAATGATAATTTTGCATCCTTCTGCACTTGTTTTGCAGCCTTATTTGATTTGGATTCAATGAGATTAGGAAGATATATTGGATAGTCTAAGGTGTCTCAATTTTTGTAAAACAAGAATATCCTACAATCTTCTACAAAGAAGAATAGAAAGTTGATGTTATATTACTAGGATTTTGAATGATATATATAGTTGAGAAAGTGGTTGTTCAATAATGATTTGTATCTATAGGTTGCAAACAAATCATCCTTCTTCCACCAACGAGTCATTCCATTTAAGAAAGACCATGTCTGATGAAATCAATGCACAAAAAAATAGGGAGACAATTGCTAGACTGTGGTCTAACTTAAAAAGAAAAGGTGATGGAAAATGTTATTGTCCTTGCAAAATTTGTAAGGGCTTAAAGACTCGAAGATATCTAATCAAAACAATTGAGGAACATTGTAGGCAACATGGTCACATTAAAGGGGGAAATGAATTTCGTCCATTGGTATGTATTTTAATAATTTATAAAATACATAAGATATGATTTGATGATGACAACATGGTCATGGTTAATATAAGGTCATCATTTTCATATAGGTCAACGTCCCTGAGTTTCATGTTATGGACCATGACAATTTGGAGAATGTGGATTTCCAAATGAGGGAACATGGAGGTGTGAATATAGAAGAAGGTAATGATATCATGGAAGAAGACCATGATGATGAAGAAGATCAAGATGATCACGATGATCAAGTGATGATGATGATGATGATGTTGACGCAGAGCTTGATGTACCTATACTTGAGAAGGCACACGAGCCCCTATATGAAGGCTCTGAAACAACTCTTCTTGCCACTGTATTGTTGTTGGTGAACTTGAAGGTTATGAATGGTTTATCCAATGTAGCAATGACATGTATGTTAAGGCATGTCATCTTTTTTCATTATTTTAGTTGTAATTCCCTTACAATTAACATTGGGTGAATCGTGTAGCAATTAATATTCTTTAAATTAACAAATTATATTTTTGGTCATTGGTTGATAGGTGAGTGTTTGTTACCACCATCAAACATTCTACCTCGCTCGTACTGAGAATTATCTGCCATTATGAAAGATATTGGAATGGAGTATCAAACAATACATGCATGTCTGAACGATCATATTATATATCATAAACAACATGAATTTGCAACAAAATGCCCTATTTGTCATATTAGTAAATATCAATTAGATTGAATAACAAAAAAGGTGCCTCGCAATGTTCTTTGACATATTCCCATTATTCCACATTTGTAACGATTATTCAAGTGCAATAGATTGGCACAATTTATGGATTACCATGAACGCAATAGAAGTCAAGATGACATTATGCAAATGCCTATGGATAGTTTGACATTTAAGAAAATAGAGGAAAAATGGCCACACTTTAAAGAAGAACCTCGTAATCTCAAGCTTTCATTGGCAATGGACGGTGTCAATCCGTTTGGAGAGATGAGATCTACTTACTCGGTGTGGCCTATTTTTGTTATCAACAATAACATTCCTCCTTGGTTGTCCATAAAGAGGGAGCACATAATGTTGGCATTGATTGTTCCAAGTATTTTTTGATTTAATGGTCATCTAAATTAATTTATTATTAATAATCCATCAAAATGGTCATAATAATTATGTAATGTTTTTGTTCATTCAACTAGGTAAATACCAAGTTAAAGATATCAATGTATATATTGAGCCCTTTATCGATGAGTTGATGGTGTTATGAAATGGGGTCACTATGTATGACATCTCTAGACCAATAGGACAAAGACAATTTCAATTCCATGTAATGCTTGTATGGACAATACATGATGCCCCTGGGCTAGCACATTTTTGTGGTATGTTCTCTTCTTAACGCCTCTTTTTTGGTATGTTATAGTGCCAAAACAAAGTTAACACATTTAATCCAATTATACATGATCTTGTAGGTCTTCAGACAAAGGGAAAATTTGCATGTCCAATTTGTGGTCCAAAGATGAAATCTCATCATTCAAAAAGTTTAAGAAAGCAGGTGTTCGATGAGAATAGACACTTTCTCCATAGAAATCATAAGTACCGAATTACTGAAAAACATCTTTTCAATGGGAAAGAAGAGACTACTTCAAAGCCACAGAGAATGACACCTCACCTATGGAAATTGGCATACAATAAAATAAATCATCGAGGTAATGTCATTCCATCTGATGGTTTTTGCTTCAAATTTATATTTTGATATTGTGTTTTGTTTACTGATGATGTAATTGATGCTTGTGAAGGTCATCAAGGCATCAATGACCAACTTCCAAAAGGACTAAAAGTTATCCTATGCAATTTACTAGGTTGTCGTACTATGAGAAACTCCCAATCATGCATTTGTTTGATCTTATGCATATTGGAAAGAATGTAACAGAGACATTATGGAAAATATTGGATGGAAGGCATGACAAAGACCAAATTGTCAAAATTTGTAGTGACATTGAAGAATCCAACCATGCAATGAAAAATGTCATTCAATAAAATAACAATGGAGACTAGATTGATACAAGTGCCCTTGGTTATTGTCGGAGCAGCAGAGCAATGCTATAAAAGAAATTATAAAAAAAATACGATTTCCCATAGGATTTTCTATGAACATAAATGATCTCATATCAAAGAAAAGTGAATTTGGGCCAGGGATGAAAACACATGATTGACATATATTTATTAAGGTAATTCATATTATTTTGTATTCACTATATATTTGTATACTACATGTAGTTTTCATTGCATTCTTTTATAAAATATTGGCAAGATCATTTTACAAATATTGCAGTACGTTCTACCTCTATCTCTCCCACACCACTTCGCCAATGGTGTCAAACAAGTTGTATATGATCTTGGAAAATACATGAGGTGGTTGTCATCTAAAGAAATCAATAAAGAAGATATAAAATATTGGAAGAGAAAAATTCCTCTTCTTATGTGTGAAATGCAAAAGTGTCTACCTTCAACTTTTTTCAATGCACAAGAACACTACCTCATACATCAAGTTGAGGAGATTGAATTGTGTGGACCTGTACCAACTAGGTCAATGTGGATGGTTGAGAGGTACTTAAAATTTTTGAAAGGCTTGGTTCGACAGAGAGCACATCCTGAGGGTTCTATGGTGGAGTGATATATGGTATACCAGACCATGGTGTACATTAGTGAATATCTTCCTAAGTTTGCAACAAAGATCAATGTAGATCGTATTTGAGATCCCAACTCCATTAACAAATTTGAAGGGGAGTACTTGATGGGCAAAGGTAGATTGAGGAAAGTGAGAGGTAAATCTAAGATGTTATTGTAGTTAATTAATTCTTATAAATCTTCAATATAAGTTATTTATAATTGGTGTATTTTTTATGATACAACTGTTCGAGAGTGGGATGCAATACATTTGTATATTGCAAAAAATCTTGATTGGATGATGGTATGGATTGAATGATGTCAACAAAATGGTTTCTCATTAACATGGGAAGGTGTTACTTCATTGGTTAGAGAAGCTCATCGTAATGTTGATTCCAATGTTATGCCAATGGTAATTGATCTAGCACATGGTTTAAGAGGTGGAGAAGTACGTACAAATTTATTAATGATCATGACTCATATGTTTCATATCAACTCATGATGAAAATAATTTACACACTTGAAAAATTGTAGGTCAAGCACTACAAAGCTATGTACTATCATGGCCACAAATTTCACATAAAAAAGTTGGATGATACAAAAAAAACTTGTGATTCTGGGATAAGTGCAGTTTTCGAGCTCACCAATATATCATTTAGAAATGACATACATCCTCAATAATCTCAAAATCAATACTATGGCATCTTGGATGATATAATTGAGTGAAACTTTAACTCCTTCAAAGTAGTTCTATTCGTCGTCAAATGGTACAGGCTATGACTGAATCAAAATGATCCAGATAGAACTGTTATTCAACATGATAATAGATTTACAATGATTAATACAAGGTCATTTGAGCCAGTTGGAGATGAGCCCTATGTTCTTCCAAGCTAGTGTGAGCAAGTGTTTTACTCAGAGGTTCCACATAAAAAGGGTTGGTCATTTGTTGTTAGAAATGATCCAAGAGGAAGGCCGATAAAGTATAATGTTATAGAAGAAGAAGATACTGAAGATGATGAAGATCAAGATGATGATGATGATGATGATGATGATGATGATGATGATGATGATGATGATGATGATGGTGATGATGATGATGATGATGATGATGATGATGATGATGATGATGATGATGCTAATGATGATGGTGATGGTGATCATGGCGATGATGATGATGGTGATGGTGATGATGATAATGATGATGATGATGATGATGATGATGATGATGATGATGATGATGATGATGATGACAATGAAGAAGAAGATGATCAATGACATAATTGAAATGATTACATATTTATTGTGTTCAATTCTATTGATTACAACATATGTGATTTATAATTACCAATGTTTTGCTTATGATGCTCAATTAATTGCTGCTGATACATGTATATATTGTGTTTGATTATCACCCTTTTTTCAAATAGGCAATTGACTATAGACATCGTCACCCCTTTTTTTGATGATCTTGCATTCCATATATAAGGTAAATTTGTTCATGTTTACGATGTTTCATATTGTTCATGTTATCTTCTAAGTTATTTGTAGCATACGTATCATGTAATTTTTAGCTAAATTAAGATAAATGATTAACATATATAAGAAATTTGACCCCTTTGGCGTGGATCGTGCACAGTGACATGGATCAGCAGGTATAAGTCAATAAATAGACATAATTTTCTTATATTCTTCTTGTTTATCACTGAGCACGTATGTTATAAATAGACATATTATATAATCATATAATGTATATATAGACAAAGAAGAACCATATAGAAATATAATTATATAATCACTTTCGACTTAGTACATTTTATATCTCTCACGTGTAGACAAAGAAGAACTGTACATATGGGTCACGACTTGATTATTCTATATATATTGACATGACAATATCTCATTTGATGGATTGCAGCACCCACCAAATAGGTACTTGTCAGATCTATCTACATTGAATGAGGGAAATGAGGGAATGCTAGATGAAAGTTCTACATGTAGTACGGCTAAAATAGGGAGATCAACTAGAGGTCAAAAGATTAGAAAAAAATTTGATAAACACATGCAATATTTCCTTGTTAATGGGGGGTCATGTTCTTATGATGATAAGACCAAAGGTGACATCAAGGTGCCCTTTTGGTACACACACATTGAGAAAGAATGGGTACCCAATGAGCTACCTCTAATTAACAATGATTTTTGTGTTAATGAGAGGATATATCACATTGCTCCATCCTCATTACATGGTTTGGGCCTATTTTCCATGGATGAGATAAAGGTATGTTACAACAGAGTTGTTGAATTGTTCAAGTATGTCAGTCCGTGTTACAATTACAATGATTGGATGCGGATTGTTCAATATAAAAAAGTATGCGTAGGTATGCACTATCAGCTAATTATATACAAAGGAAAGAAAATGATCAAAGTAAAATATTTGCAATGTACATTGATGGGAGACCAAAAGCAATAGGTAATATTGCGGGTTTTATAAATAGTACGTGACCTTCCTCAACTAATAAGCAATCCAATTGCATATTTGAGGTGCCTAAGGGGAATCAAGTTTTTGTATGTGCAATAAAATCAATAAGTGCAGGGGAAGAACTACTAATAGATTACCATTTAAATTGCATAGATACAAACAAAGTTACTATCATGAGGGTGGTAAGTACTATATACCATTTTATTAATAAGTTTGTTTTTGCTAAGTCTATTGCTTTCAGTTCGCTAAAGTTTTTATATTTAATCTTTTTCACGGGATGATATGGATCCCGCACATGATAGAGGCCACAAGGATGCTCCTCCCACCCATTCTTCAGCAAGGGTAAACCTTATTGAAATTGTACAAATTAGATAGTTGAAAAATGTTATATTATTACGTTATTTTATTTATGGTTTTGGAGTTTTTATGATAGTTTTACTGATATTCCTATCACAATTTGATGTTCAGGATAAGGGAAAAGCACCCACAACAATAGAGGCAATAGCTACCCCCTCTGATGATGATCATTTCATAGATTTGCCTAATGTAACAATTATGTTGAAGAAAAAAATAAAACAAATCAATTTAGAAATAATTGGAATTTTGTATGAAGCAAATCCAATTGAGGAGATGCTGATGAGGCTATCTGAATTGAAAGCACTTGCATGTCGGTATCAAGTAAGCAGTAATGAATCTTTAGTTATAACAAAATTTCAATAAAGGTTTATATTTTATACTCTTTTATGTTGTGAAGTAAAATATGTAATATGTGTTCTTGTTGCAGGATTTTATGGAATCTCTAGAACCTAGTCAAGGACAATGCAGTGAGGCTGGTACTAGCAGACCTTTGGCCACCTCAGGTAAAATAATCCTTTAGTTGACAAGTTACAAGGAATTTTTTCTTTGGAACATTCAAAAACTTCTTAAGTTAACTCTTAATTTTATTATTTCAAAATGTCTTTGCTAACAATGTATTGTTCAGGTCATCAATTGCAGGAGACTCCTCCTAGCTAGGACGTCCATACGAGATTGTCGAGTGCAATGTCAGCCACAAGGGGCATGCAAACATCAATGCCTTCACGGTCTATGGAAAATGGTAAATCCTTGTTTTGCTATATTTGGTTTTGTGTTAATTATGATTTGATAATTTGTACTTTAATCTTGGGTGCATCACATAGTGGATTATTTTTTTGGAGTAGGAGATACACCGACGACACCATTTGGTACACCAGATATAGATCAATCTACTTGTATTGGTGATAATTCACCATCATTTCTTGGATCTACCCATGTTACTAGCATGAGAGTTATGTAGACGTCATTATTGATTGACAATAATGAATCAATGCCTTTAAAATGTCCTAAGATTCCAGGTACTTTAAATAATTATTTTTTGTATTGTAATATGCATTTACCTATTCATAAAAAGTTTTGGATTGATTATCCCATGACATTTTTTGTAGGAAACGATACATTTTATAAGAAGCTTTATGACCTCGCACTGTATATACTCGGGCCCACCATATGTACAAGGTGGAACATCATAAGTGAACTAACTTTATCCCACTATTTTTTTTTCATATCATTAATTGGTACATTATTTTTCCTTTCATTCGGGTCTTTTCTTTTCGTAACTATATCTAACAATTTTGTGTTTTTTCTTAAAAGGTGGAATTTGCAAGAAAAAAAATTAAAAGATCAGCTCGTTAAAGATTTAGAGCATGAGTTTGGTAATAATATTTTTGACAAGAAGAAAATTTTAGAAAGAGCTTGCAAACATCTTAAGACTGTGAGGGACGTATATAGAAAGAGTCTCGTCCAGAATCCAAAGTACGAGTGTCCTCCCTTTATTTTAGTGAGGGATTGGAATGAATTCATTTTGGATGCAAAGGAGAAAGTGGATGCTCAAAGAGGAATTTCACTAACAAATGTGAGAAGGTATGCAATAGTATTAACTACTAGTACAATGTAATAATGCACTAATTAGTGATCTTTATATCTATATCATCTAACATATTTCAAACTTTTCATAGGTTGCAGGACACTTCAATGGCAACAAAGGCTAGACTGCAAAAGATTGGGCAGCACAGACTTGGCGCTGGAGGATATTTGAAAATTAAAGCACGAATTGTAAGTAGCAGTAAATGAATTGCAGAGAAAAATTATTTATAAAATGCAAATAATTTTGTTTAATCAAAAAATGCAAGGCTCTGATTTTAATTCAGAGGCCACGAAAGAACACAAAAAAATTGCCTTGAAGGAAGGCTATCAAGCTGTGGCTGAATGCCTACGGCAAGCTTCCACTAGCCCAACCGAAGAGTCTCCTACATCATGTGCACAAGTAAATATGCCAAAAAATATATTAGAAATTGAATACTTGAGCAACAATCAATTTGATAATAATGTGCATGACATTGCAATGCAGCTTCTTAATCGTGACACAGATCATACGCCGCATCATGAAGCCCCTGATGTGCATCGTACTATCCAAGGAGGTGCTCATTTGATATTTAAAACTAATTATGTAATTATTAATACAATTTAACATCTTAAATTGAACTTGGTGTAACATTTTTGTGTATATTTTAGATGATACAGAATCATGTCATGCTGAACGAGTGCCAGAGGATGTTCAGACTGATCACCATGTAGATCATGTGGCACATTCAGGTAAAGAAAATCTATGTTTTGTTCTTTTAAATTAATTTTTTTATTTATATAAATACTTGTAATTCACTAATATAAGTTCTTTTACTTATATAAGTTCTTTTACTTACATAAATACTTGTAAATCACTAATATAAGTTCTTTTACTTACATAAATACTTGTAAATCAAAAAATTAATCTTCCTCACTAGAGGAGGGGAATGATGAGGACATTGATCTTCCTCTTAGAAATTACATGATTAAAAAAAATAGCAAGAAACCCAAAAAGAAATGATTGTAATTAACATTTATTGCTAATGAAAGAACGTTGTCTTAATGGATGTAATTTTGTACTAGTAATGTTGATGAATGATGTGTTAATGAATTCTTCATGAATGTTGTGTGTTAATGAATTTTATGTGTTAATGAATTATTCATGAATATTGTGTGTTAATGAATTTTATGTGTTAATGAATGTTATCATGTGATTATAATGATTGAATGTTATATTTCAAAAATGGATGAATGAATGCTATTAAATGTTAATGGGGAATTTAGAGTGATGTTAGGGGGGGGGGAGGGGCCAAATGAGCTTCCACCTTCATGTGGTTGGCCTTGTTTAGTAGAGAATATTAAACTATTCTTGAAACCAAGTGAAGCTTAAACTTTAAAGACAAGCTTAGAGTTAATAGTGACAACCAATTAGCAAGTCGAAATGAAGTTCTTCGTTACAAGTACCTTTTTAGATTTTAAAGCCCAATGCCATGTTTTAATATTGTGTAGTTTTTTTATTAAGTCAAAGTATTCTTTTACTATAAGATCATAATTTATGACCATTTTAGTAACTATTCTAACATCGCTTTATGACAAATCTTGTTTTGGTAGAGATGGCGATAAGTGGTGCTATCTATTCCTTGGGAGATTGGATTGCATAGGTCTATATCTCAAAATGATTTGCATGTGGTAGAAATGCATACTTACAACCATTTCATTCTACATTTAAAAACATTGATGACACTCTAGACACAAAATAATGCTCATGCTGTTGACTTGATAGTGCTATGAAGGCAAACCAATTTTTGAATTTGATCGAACCTGGATGTTCAGATTTGGTCTCCTTGGATTTAGTCTTCATGGTTCTTTGTCTCATTATTACTATCATTTTAGTGAGGTAACACCTTTTCCTTCTTTCTTAGTCTCTTACAGTTCATACTTGTTTAAGTCATTGTGCACAATGTTAAAAATGGTCTTTGATGCATTTCCCATAGATGCTATGAATACAACATAGGATATTAAAACATTGCATTCTAAGGTTGAAGAATTGATAGAGAAACATCTTTTAGCGGTTACTTTTTTACACTTGTGTGCAGTTTGCAATCACCTTTAATCAATAAAGACTAAAGTAAGTACTTTTGCCTTTTTTAATTCATTAATTATTTATTCTTTATGTTTCTTCCTCCTAGCGAAGATTTGAATTCTTTCATTACATTTTCTCTTCCTTATTATGTTCTACTTTCTTTTGTATTCAATTTCAGTTAAAGGTATATTTTGATTATATACCCTTAGCCATAACCTTGGATGGTCAAACTTGAAATGGCATCATTAGAGGTTTTTAATTCCTAAGATATAACTAGAAGTGACAAAATAATTAGAATTGAATAAGAGCTTGGTTCCTAGGGTACTGAAATGAAAGATTAGTCCAAGTATTTATAGCATCAATTAAGGATAAACAAATTATTTAGTTAACATCCTACATTTTATGGCTAATATTATGAAAATATGTTTGGAAAAATGTTATTGATCACAAGGTCCTAACATAGAAGTTGGACTTATGATCTATCTCTATTCTTTAAACCATAGAATATGCCTCACCTTATGCTTAGATATTTATTACTATGATGTAGATTATTAGTGAGAATGGTGCAAGATAACCAGGAACACAATGAGGAACCAAGACCAAATTTTGGCCAAAGCTTGTAATAAGTCCATGATAAGGCCATTCATTGCATTTTCATAGTTCTTTCATGCATTATTTCATGCATTATGTTTCAATTGTAAGGCCATTTGAGCCATAATGTACCCATTTGGCCTATAAGGCCCTAGGTGGGTCAAAAGTGGTCAAACTAGTCAAATAGGTGGAAATGGCATGGAAACAATGTTTTTTTGTTCTATTTGAGTCATATTGGTCATGTTTGGAATGTAATAAGGGTCACTAAAAAGTTGTCAAAAGAGGGATTAAGCCATCAACCACCTTAGAGGCCAGTTGGAAGTAGTTAAAACTGATTTTAACTGACTTATATACCCCTCTTTGGGATGAGGGTAGATAGATCTTGGAGATTGGATGAAATTTCAATAAAGTTTCAATAGAAAACATTGCATTTTATTGTGTTTATCTTGCAAATCATTGTAACAGTCACGCGCTATGATCTGATACTGATTCATTTTGATTGTAATTCAACTTGGTGATGAAGTTTGATGAATATCCTTCCATTTGATCTAATTTTCATGCTCTTCCATGAATTATAGAGAAAGATATATTCATTTTTGTCAAAACAGTCATGGAAACCCATGTTGAAGGGTTTCTATACAAATTGATTGATTTCTTCATTTCTAACCATTGGAAAATTCTAAAATTGTGGATGTTGATAGTACATTTATTTAACTAAGCATTTCAATTTTTTTTGGATCAATCCATTTTGTATTTGAGATCTTGCAAGCCCTAGGTGGACTGCTATTTGAATTTTACTCACTGTGACTGCAGATTTCATTTTTCTTGATAATATGTGATTGAACAAATGGTTCTAATGATTGCACGTGATTGAATAAGGTCAAGAGGAGTTTGAACATCATTGCAAGAATTTGGATCAGCAGATCTACTTGTTCTTTTTGAGATCAAATTGCTTTATTAGTCATAATTGTCTAGTTTTATGACAATCATTCCTAGTTTTGGTAAAGGAAGCATAACATTTTATTCAACCATTGGATCTTTCTATAAATTTGGGAAAATTTATTTAACTAAACAATCTAAATTCTAACCGAAGAGAATGGATTAATTGTCCTTTATGTGGAAGTTATAAATGACTGTTCATCACAGATTATTGTGATCAACAAACCATCAATCTTCTCAAGAATTGCTCTGTATGAATGTAATTAGTAAATGGATATGATATCATAGTGATGTAAAGGATCCCATAGCCTCTCAAATGCTTTTAGATATGATGCCACATTTCTGCATTCAATTTGGGAGTTAATTTTCCATCCCAAGCCATTGATTGTAAGTACTAGGAGTTAAAGAAGAGATTCCTTGTTACTTTCATCATTTGCCTCACATTATTAAAGGTTCAAAGGAATCATTTTGTCATTTTTGATTGTCCATACTCTGTCTCACTATAAAAACTAGGAGATTCATCCTTTTAGGCCATTCCATGTTAATATTTGTAGTCACTCTAAGGGATTGAACTTCTGATTGGATCTCTCTGACTATCCAAAGGAGTTGTCATAGAAAAAAGAATCCATGATGAAGACCATAACCTCTCAAAGTTGTTTGGAAGCATGTTAGGTGTCTTTGAATAAGTCAAGGAAGGGTTGTATATAGGAGGTAGAATTTGTGATGATTGTGATCTAGGGTGTAAGGGTATGTTGAAGGGCATTGTGGGTCCTTTTGGGTCAGAGATGAAGAAGTGTTTGGGTTGAGATTTGGGTGAGTCTTTTGAAGAAGATGGTGAATTGTCAAGTCAAGAGATTTTGTAGCCATGCTAGATGCCTCATTTATCAAAAATTGGAGTCTTGAAGGATGCTTGGGTCAGAGAGTACTCTTAGGATGTGTGAGGAAGCAGGATGCTATATGTCAAAGAACCTATTCACATATTAAGTATACTTTGGTGTTAAGTTACTTATCCTTATATGCTGTGTCACTTCTAAAATATGGTTATAATGGTTTCATCTCTCATTATTAACTTTTTGTTAACTAGCCATTTAATATTTTCTTTATGGATTTAATAAATTTATATGAATGGTTGTCTCATTGCATAGGATTAAGCCATGTGTCAACATATTGTTACTCCTACATCATACCTTGCCTATATTTAAGCAATGTGTCCTGTATATTTGCAGTAATATTCAACTATTATCAATCTATGCATTATTATACTAGTTATATTTTCCATTCTCTCTTCTAGTGGGAATCCTAGCTAACATTAATCACATACCATTTTTTCCTTACTGTTAAACACCTTACAAGTTCCTTGTTCAAAATGACTTTCATGTTTTTGGCAATGTCACCATTTCACACTTTAGCCCTTCTAGGCCTGTCCTAGTAGCCCGGTTCAGCAAACAATTTGCACTTAACTCCACATTTTCCCAAAAAACCCAAAGAAAAAAATACATGATTGAATGCCCCTCAACAAGTTACATAACATATATCAATCTCATGACATGATTACTTGACTGGTGAAGTCATCCAACCCTATAAAGCACTCACTCTAGGCCTAATTAGCCCTCACTTTTCAAAGCAACTTATAACTCCTCTCACTTCCAAGACTCCAAACCCTTAAAAAGTCTTGACAAATGATGCCAATCCACAAATTTTCAAGGTTTTAAGTTTCCATGCCTTCATTTAACCATTTTTTTGTCAAACCCTCATTTTAAGGGTCATAGGGCTAGGGCATCACCAAACTACCACTTCTAACCACTCCAAGGCTCCAACTTTGAACCAAACACCTTCACTAGGACCCAAATAGATAGGATCCACCATAAAACATACTCCTTCTTTGGAGAAAACTCCTCAACCAATGACTGTTGTTGTTCATGGCACCAATTTCTGAACTTGTACATTGTGGCAGTCATTGTTTCTTTCCATTTCCCAACTTTTCCTGTATTCCAACAATATATGGAACATATATTAGATTGAGGAACTCCTCCCATAAATCATAGGCATCACAAAGTGTGGGAGGATTCCATATCTCCAAGAAACACCAAAACTACTTAACTGTTAAGAGTAAATGTACAGGCACAGTCCATTATGAAGATGCATTATGATGAAAAGATCCATTGTGAGTATTTAAAAATTGGTATCTTGATTGGTGGTGAGCCAAAAAGATGCATTTTTAACATACACCAAATTGGTATCTTGATTGGTGGTGAACCAAAAAGTTACTTTATATCTCCAATTCTTTGCAAGTATTGTTTTCTGTTTTCTTTGCATTGGCATATTGGCATTGCTTTTTTATTAAATTGTTCACAGGTTTTCTAAAGACACTTAAAATAAGATCATTATTTTTATTGAGATTGTTTGAATGTTGTTCTATCTCTATCATTGCTTGTATCCTTCACTTCATGTTGTGGTTTCTTTTACACTGATCTTGTTCTCTTCTACACAAAATGTGGCATACGCTTATGGGAGTGTTTATTGACAACTAACTTCTATGCTGGGTTATCTTGAATGTCCATGGTGTGGTTGTTGACTCTAATTTGGATGGGCTTCCCTACCTTGTGTATGTGTTGTATCCTGAATAAACAATTCACATCATGTGTATCCTAAGTTTTAGGGTTTAGATGGTTTTTGCTTGTATCTAACATGTTTCTTAGGGTGTTTGGAATGATGAGGGATGTTTGTTCTTCTTTAGAATGCTTAGCCAACTCTTACATGTGCCAACAAGGGGCAATAAGTTGTGGCTTCTCAACTTTTTTTTTGTTTGGGAACAAGTTTTGCAATTCCTCTTGTTAAATGATTTTTCTATTTCCACTTTGTTTAACCTATTTTTTAAGTATCTTAGAGAGGCAACCCTTTTCTTGAATGATATGTACTTCATGGAATTTTCTAAAAGTATGGGTTTCTAGTGCCCTAAGAATTGTCTTCTTTTATGGGTGTTGGTGGGGATTAGCTTGCAAGTATAGATTAATGTCTTTTTTTCTTTCTATACACTAAATTCTAACAATGTACTTGGCAATAAAGAGCTATAATTATCGGAGTTGGATTTCTCAAATTTTAATGTGGTGTTACAAGCAATGTAATCTTATTGTAGGAGCAAAATTTTTGTTGTATTTTCTCTAGGGGATATAATCCTAGTAGTCTAGCATAGTTGAGAGTAGTTGCGCTTGATCAACATGATTAGTGACATGGAAGACAGTTTGGGAGTTCATCAGATGTGTCCATGGAAAAATACTAGTCCAGATGATCAGTAAGTATATGTTAATGCATTGTTACACATGCTTTGTGATTTTATGATGAGATGCAAATATGTTTGTTGGTGACCACATGATCAGGGAGCTATATGGTTGTTAGCTGAGTTTAGTTTCATACTTGGATGTTGAGGAAATTTATCTCAGTATTGAACAATGTGTTTCCCTTTGTTTGAGAGCTGGTAATTTGGTCCTCATTCTACCACATTACACAATCTAATTATGCAGTTCTAGATTGGTAATTTGTAAGATGTTTAATTCCTGAAGTCATATCCACTTCTGCAAGATAAATTATAAATGTCTATTATCTGGATCACAATTTAATTGTGAAACTTGTCTTAGTTGTATCACTTGAATGCTTTATTTTCCTTCGTGGTAATTGGTATGCTTGTGCAAATTTGGGAACATATTTGAGTTGGTATGAGGAGTTAGTAATATGAGTTTTAGATGATTTGGTGCTTTGCAATGTTTATCACAATGAAGTGTTACAATCTGTTTCAATTGCTCTGGCTCTGTCTGTTCAATGGATTTACTCCCTTGCACCAGCACTTGGTGATTGACTACTTTAGAAGATGTTTGTAGAAAGATTTTTGTTGGTTTGTAAAACTTTTCGTATTGCATGATGTTTTTATTTGGTTTCTCCCTGGTGGTATAAAGGCAATTAGTTAATAGTTTTGACAGTGGTATTGATATTTGAGTTGATAGAATATATTCCTTCAATTGTGGATGATCTTGACCTATCTTAGTTGATTTGAAGTATTTGATAAGACATGTTTTGAGTTCAGTTAAGCCTTCGGTTGATCTGCAACTTATTTTTGGTCTATGAGTTATGTATTTGAGCTGACCTATTTTGGATCAAACATTTCATGTATTAGGTCCTATTGTGCTGACCTAATTAATGTTTTAGGGTGTTGCGGAGGATATATAATGTTTGGATGACAATCCAGTTTTGAGAGTTCTTTGTTTTATCTGGATTTTGATAAGTTACTTGGCATCGATTTTTATGGAGGAAGTCTTAATCGGGTTTGTTGAAGTTTAATATCAAATTCATTTGGTTGATCAAAATAGTTATTAAACCAGTATGCTATGTTTGAGGAAATAGATATTCATAAACGTGATTTGTTGTTGTTTGATCTTTTAAATTCCAAGATTGAATATGAGTTAGTAGGCATCAATTTTATTGAAGAAATAGGGATATGTATTGGAACGGGTTTGATAGTCCTGATAGTAATAAATGGTTCAGATTGGCATTGGGGGACTGTGTTCATTTTGAAGTCTATGTTGTTGCGGTTTGTGGTGAATGTTTATCTGTTAGTAAAGCTGAATATTAAACTCTTGCACGTGTTTAATTTTATAACGGCTTTGTTCAGAGAACTAGCGTTAATTGCTAAGTGTTTGTTCTCATATATATATGTATGGAAATAGTTTTCAAAGATATTGGGAGTTGGTTCTATGTGACGGGAAAGTGAAGTTCAATTCTAAAGTTAGTTCTTGAATATATATTGAAACAGTTTTCAACAAACTGTTATCCCAAGTCTTGGGAGGAAGTATGCAATGTTATTGGGTGTGATTAAAGTAGGCTAGGCCCATGTTTCACACTCACTTCTGAAGTAACTATTTGTTGTGGAAATAATTAACCATGCTGGAATTGTAACAGTCCATGAATGATCACTAAAGAATGTAATATTCTTGCTGGAATCAGTGAATGTTCTAAATAAACAGCAAGACATAATAGTCATGGCGGATTGGTGAGTTGGTACAGTAAGTGAGCTGTGGAATTTAATGGTAAATGTTATTTGTTCGATCAATATTATTAATATCAGAATTTAGAGCATCTCCTCAACTGGTTCTCTTCTCATTGTATATTGCTCAACAAGTTCTTTCCAGGAGAAGTGAGCCTTAAAACAAATATGTAACACTTGTTTCATATAGTGTGAGTTAACTCTCTCCATGGGTTTTCCCTAATTGGGTTTTCCACGTAAAGATCTTGGTGTTCTTGTGTTTGTTTTTATGGTGCATGCTTTTATTTCACATTCTTCATTTAGTTATTGTTTATAACTTAAAATGCAAATGAAATAGTTTATGTTTTTTTATATGCTGATTCTCCCCCCCAATCATTTGGCATGTTCAACATATATATGTTAATGTACTAAGCTTTATTTCTTCTTACTCCTTGTAAGTGAAGAGAAGTCATCAAAAGCATCATCAAGAGGTTGTAGAGGTAGCACATCTTGCATTGCTATAAGGAAATTGGTAAATTGAGAAGAGGAATTGGAGGGAGAAAGCAAGATGAATAGTTGAGGGAACTTATGAATTATGAGTTTTATACATACCAGAAGAGTTTTATAACAATAGTGAAAAGGAATCTATTATGGTTACTTTAGAGGTCTAGTTGAATTTTGGGAAGTGAGAGAGAGCATAGGAAGTTGTCAAGGATCTATTCAACAAGGGAATAAGTCACATTGGTGACAAAATAAGAACTAGATAGGATTTTGATCATATTCTTAGAAACCCTAGGATGAAGGATAGAGATTGAGGAAATAAGGGCTTCTTTAATGAGGAATTAGATAATTTTCTTATAGGGTGTATACTCATAGGTGGATGGTAGGACATTGGGAGGATTATCAAGAACTAATGTGATAGAGGACCACATTGACAATGGTTAGATAATAAAGAAAGATGTTGTTTAGGTTGACATTTGGAGGATAATTGAATTGAGGCAACTTGAGCGTGAGAGTAAAGTGATAGTAAAGTTGAGAGAGAAAATGTGAACTCTAAATGAAGAATGACAATGTCATAGCCCCAAATAAAACATTTTTTATGGAGGCAATTTTGAATAAGTGTTTTACAACACTATTTTTAAGAAATTATAAATCTTTGTCCTATTTGGGCCAACCCAAGTCGGTTTTCTTGTCTTTTTAGGCATATTAATTTTCTCTTAGGCCAACTCTAGGTTGGTTTCCCCATTAATGCTCACTTTCTTGTCTTTTAAGAAATCACTTCTATTTATAGGTGGTTGAGTAGATGTTTTTCATATACTTGTTTGAATTGTTGTACTGCATGGAGCTGTGAGCATGCACGTGATCTAGGATGCAAACCTCATCTAGTCAACAAGATAGTTTAACGCATAGAGAGGAAGCAACACATCATACATAGGAGATTTTTAAAAATGAGCTCAGGGTGGCTGCAAGAAGTTGGGTGCCAATTTTTGGCAAAAAGTGGAAGTGTTTTTCCTATTTTTCAAAATTTGTGTCAATTGATGTCAAAAATTGAGGCACTTAGATATTGAATCTCAAAAAACTTCACTAATAGAAATTATAGTACTCGGAGTTAGCTTTTCAAATATGTAATTTATTTCAATACCCACATTGCATAAATTAATTTTGGTAGGCATATTTAAAAACCACTTTTTTAGAATGCCTATTTCAGGACCATACCTCACCCGTGTACGGTCACCCTTTTTTGACACAAATAAATCAATATATGTTAATCCTTTTTAGGAAAGATACCTAAGACACTATAGATTGATGAGTATATTTTTCATTTTTTTTTTTGTATATATTTTTTTTTATTGATTTTTAATTGACAATAAAGTATATTTTCAAAACCTCTAGTGTACGGCCACCATAATTTGATGAAATGTTCATATTTTTCAAAAAAAAAAAAAATTATTTGGAAAAGAATAGAATGTAGATTGATGCCATATAATTTTTTTTTGCAGAAACCTTAAAACAAAAAAGTTATTAAAAGTTTAGTAAACCTCTGTGTTTCACATTTTCATACCTTTTGCTATTGATAAATATAGGAAAAATATTAAAATTTATTATATCATCAAAAAATTTACATTTATAGAATCAGGACAATGAAATCTATAATGGGTTTTCGTTTCATCAAAAAATTCAAATTGAAAGACGCTCAAAAAATTCGTTGAAGACAGAAAATTAATGTTAAAATAACTTAGTCAAATTTGTGGAGGTGAAGACATAGGGTCAGTGGGACCAAGCCTAAATCATGCCTATCCCGTACCAAAAACCGAGGCAAGTTCAATTTTCCTGCCCCAAGCTTTTAGAAATAGGTGCCCGATTTGAAATTTAAAAAAATGGGTGCCCATTTCAAAAGTAACCATTAATGAAACGGGCACCCATTTTGTTAAAAAATGGGTGCCCATTTCTAATGAATCCGTTGGAAAATGACAGGTGTAGAAGTACAGAGGTCCAATGATTGAATCATTATTCAATCATTGTACGACTGTACCAATGCGCAGACAGAATGTTTTAATTAATTTAGACTTGGTTTTGTCTTGTTCTGGATTTGACACTTGTTGGATTAAAAATTCATCCAAATATGGGATCAAAGAAATGTAGAAAGAGACAAAGGATAGAAAATAAAGAAAAGGAAGCAAAATGTCAAAGAGAAAGAAGAGCAAGAATTAGAGAGGGTAGTAATGCCGGAGCTTCGAGTTCAACAGTAGCTTTAAAGGAAGAGAGCATTGAGAACACTGTAATGGATGAAGAGCCAGAAGAAGGAAATACAAATCAAGAAAATCCAGGTGCATCTACTAACCCAGTATTGGGTACTGGTATGGCTTCACAACCCTGCATATATTCTGAAAATGAAATTCATGATTTTTTTCAAGCGGGCTACGAAATAAATGATTTGGATTTTATTCATGGAAGTACAGTAAGAAATGAAAGTCAAACACCAGTTGAAAAAGAAATTGAAACCCCACCTATGACTGAAAATCAAATCCCAACTGATGGTGAAAATAAAAGTACAGCTAAAATTGAGAGTGTGGATGTAGACATGGAAACACCAGTTGAAAATGAAACATGTTTAAATGATAATGAAATGGGTAATCTTTTTCAATTGAATAGGGTGTGTTAGACAATCTTCGTGGCTTGGTTTCATGGAGGCAGATTAGGACATATGCTAACAGATTGTTCAAACAATTTTTTTATAACAAGAAATTTGGGTTTCAATGTCAATTGATGTTACAATTAATGAAAATGATGAAGATGCGGAAAGTGATGAAGAGGTTAGGAGTCAATGTGAAAGAAAAAAAAAAAGGATGAGTCTTTGAAACAAGTTGTTTCGACTATTGCTAGTGCCTTTGATACAATTGGAAAGAAAAGTCATTCTAAAGATAGAAATGCGGCACGACGAGCAATAACAACAGCTTTAGTAAACAAATCAACCCATGATAAAAGAATGATGAGTAACATATAAGTGGATATCTTAATATTCATCGTAAAACTTTGGCAAAAGCTGTGAAGAGAAGAGTTGACTTTGAAAGTGATCCAGCTAACAACTTATGGACCTATAGTGGCAGACTCCTGAGATCTGATATGAAACTTACTAGTGAAGTGAAAACATTGATTGAAAGATTTTGGAAGGATAATACAAGAGTATCGCCAAATGCCAGGGATGTTCTAAAATTAAGAGTTGGCTCAAAAATTTGTGAACCACATCCAAAACACCTTTTGGACATGACTCAAACTGAATTATACAAAAAATTTGTAGATGAAAAGGTGTTATCAATCAGCATAAGTCAAAGATCATTTGAAAAGTGTAAACCTTGGTATGTAAGGGTAAACAAGGAAAGAGTCACATGTTGTTGTAAAACTCATGTCCAATTTCGTTACCATTATGATTTATTTTGATCTATACATGGTACCATGCATACTAAAGAAATGTTACAGGAATGTGGTATCCAAATTTCACCTCAAGTTATAAAGGAGTTCATCTCAAGTTTGTTTTGTAACCCACATAATAACCAATATTTTCTTTTCAATGCATGTGTTTGTGGTGTATGCAATATATGTGGCAATCTTGCATTATTAGATGAGTGTTTTCATGAAACTCCTACAACTGAATTTGGACAACAAATGATTGATGTGCGAAGATTTAAAACTGTTGAATATCCATTGAAGGATGGAAAGGTTGGAAGACGATGTGACCTAATAAATGAAAGCATTAGTGTTCATGCATTCATGAATGAATTCAAGTGTAAGATCATACCTAAATATGTGAAACACTCTCATAATGCTAGATGGCTTGATGAACAATTTCGCATGTGCAAGAATACATTCCCAGTGGGTAGTTTACTTTCAATAGTTGACTTTGCAGAGAACTATACTCTGGCACCACAAGATGAGATCCAATCTCAATATTATAATTCAATACAAGTAGCCATTTTTGTTCATATTGTCTATAGGCATGCACCTGATAGTACAGAAGAGGATAAATTTTTTTTGAGGGAGTACCACTTCTATATGAGTGATAATAAACTACACTCATCAGAGTTTGTGCAATACTGCATGGAGACATTTTACGACAATTTAAAGGAGAGACAAATTCAAATGACACAACATCTAATATGGTCAAATAATTGCACAGGTCAATTCAAGAATGCTAGAATGTTTTATTGTTTGACTAGGACACATAAGAAAACCAATGTCGAACATATCTGGAGTTTTTTTGAAGCTGGACACGGGAAAGGAGAACATGATGGTGCTGGTGCATGTGTTAAGAGAGCCCTTTCAAGAGAACAACTCAAGTTTGAAGAAAAATCCAAATTTAAAAATGCACGTGAAATTGTGGAATGGTGTAGTACAAGTTTATCTACAGGATCAAATCAGAATTCTACAATCAAACATTTCTTTTGGCTAGTAGAAGAGAATTATATCCTTTCAAGATATGAGTGTGATACGATAAATGGGTCAGCAAAATGGCATTCATTTAGAAGTTCTGATTCTAACACTTGGACTATATGGACTAGGGAGCTAGCATGTTTTTGTCAATTTTGTGTTGTAGGTGAATGGGAACAATGCGAGAGTACAGAATGGGTTGAAGAATGGAAACAAAGATCCTTAACACCTACTGAGACACAAGTTCCAAGTGATTCAACTAGTGAAGACCCAGATCATGCATTTGCATCAGAAGATTATGATCGTGTTTCAGATCTGATACAACCTGGTATTTATTTATTCAAATTTACATTTATAAGTGTAGGTTTTTTTACATACATGCATATGAAACTAATTATTTTTATAGGGCATGTGTATGTTATTGTTGCACCTGAGGATAATGATGAGCAGACTGAGTACTGGCTTGCTAGATGTGTGGAACCTAAGAAAAAGTTGATATGTCATCAAGTAGATGATGGTTTTCAATATCCAATTGGGTCTATTGTGGTTGTTGGTACATGGCTACGAAAATACCTAACAAGAAGAAATGGGTTACCAGCGTTTGAGGACTACCAATTAGAAAAGAAAATTATGTAGTATTCTCATTTAGTGGTGGCAACGAATATCAAATTAGAAAGATACAAAGGGAGGCCCACCAATAAAGTCTTATGGACCCTTTCGATGGAAGAGCATGAGGCAATCATAGAAGCATTACAAAAAAGAGAGGATGCAGATGGTACACTAGGTTGAATCAGATTTAGAGACATGTGAGTGCTTTTTAATTATGTTGAAATTTTATATAGTTAGTTCTATTAGACATTAGACATGTACAAGTTCAATATATTATTATGTCAAATTTGGAGTTAGTTCTAATTAATTTCTTGTTTGAATAGGTATCAACTACAACTTTACACATGTGTGACACTCATATATGGATGGTACACTCTAATAAATCACATGTGTACATGTGTAAGTGTTTTTTAATTATGTCAAGTTTATAGTTAGTTAGATATTAGACATTAGACATGTACAAGTGATAGATCTTATTATGTCAAATTTATAGTTAGTTGTGCATTAAAGACTATTTTTCTAATTAATTTCTTATTTGAATAGGTATAAAGTGTACAACTTTACACACGTGTGACAGTCATATTCAAGAGCCCTAGAAGATGATACATTAAATTATTTCATTGAATGTTTATTTTATTTTTAATCATATTGTAATTGGGCTAAGAAGTGGGGTTTTCTTACTAGTTCTTTCCCTATGGAGCCCTTGAACTAGTTATATATATAAATAAAAATATCATTTATTGATGTACCATGTGTTATGATTCTTGTATACTTATTAATTTGTTCATTTTTTAATTCAAATTCTACAATTAATTTGATGTGACATATAACTTGAATAATTTGATGTGACATATTAATTAATGATATCCATTATCTAGTTATCTAGTTATGTAGTTATGTAGTTATGTAGTTATCTTATTTTATCTCTACTTATCTGATTCACATTATATTTATTCACATAGAGTATTTACATGCAATCCATCTTATTAAAAAAATCTTAGATCTAAAACAAATATTCTAATTTAATCTATGACATGTACATATATCGATCAACCAAAAAAAAGCTAATCCACATAACATGTCACTCTAGTCCATATATAACATGTCCAAATAACTAGTCCAAATAAAACATGTCCATAAAACATACATCATTGGTCCAAATAAAACAAGTTCATAAATAACAAGTCCATAAAACATGTGAATAGTCCAAATATAACAAGTCCAAATATAACAAGTCCATAAAACATGTGAATAGTCCAAATATAACAGGTCCATAAAACATGTGTTCATAGTCCATATAACATCTAGAAATAGTCCATATAACATCTGAATAGTCCATATAACATGAAAACAAAAGTAACATCTAAGAGCCTGGATCACCCATCTGATCTGCTGTCCTCTTCACTCCACATGAAGAGGACGGAGATGTATCATCATGTTGTACACCATCAAGTGACTGTAAACATAAATTATGAAGAGATAACATAAGAAGTGGGTTTAAACAAATAATTCACTTACAAACAAAATAAATATTGAATATACATATATCAAATAAATTATCGTGGAACCTTGCTGAGTAGTTTCCTCTGTGGGAGGAGGACCTGGAGTAAAAAATGTCATTGTGGTAATGTCCTGTACAAAACAAATTGTAAATTTATTATAATAATATTCCCTAAAAATGACATGTGCATCATGATTCAAAAATATTGGAATTTAATATATTAATAACTATGACCTCAAAGGATGATGAGGCCTGCATCTGGCTGGGTCCTACACCATGACCATGTGAAACTATACTCTGTAATGGTTCCGAGGGTACATCAGTAGGGAATGATGTGGCGAAGGCCTACATAATTGTAAAAAATAGAAGTGAATTAGAATATACGCATAAATACGTGAGCATGTATAAATAGTTAAATTCAAATTAAAATGCAATATACATACAAGCGGTATATGGGGAGTGTCCTCTGTGACCGATGGCAGAGTACCCATCAAACTGCTACCAAGGTGGTATGAAGTGTGACCCTACAATATATATTTTGAAAACAAACATTATTAAAGTAAAGTTTCAACAGTAAATATTTCTAGGGGTCGAATAGACATGATAAAAACACATACAGTGAAAGGTGCACCAACATTTGAAGCAGTTGAATGGACATGGTGACGGTCCATGGATGTCTTGGTCTCCTCTACCCCCTATCTGACAAAAAAAACATATTTTGGTTGATATGGTTTGTGTGTCTGTACATATATATGTAGACAAAATATTTTATCACTATTATATAGATTACCTCTGCACTAGATAAATCCGCTATGTATAGAAGGTCAAGAAATGATGACAACTCGGCAGGTCGATCCTCTGTGTCATCATATCCTCCATGTGCACCCTCTGCATCATCAAATCCATCATCTGGCCCCTCGCTCTATGGACCAGTACATATGCCCCCATAGCTGGTGCAAACATGTGCTATGCTCTGGGGTGCCCTAGCCATCCTAAACTACTCAGCTAAATCACCCGAAAGGGCGCTCAATGAACCAAGAGCAGAGGTGACTACTCGGTGGTGTACTAGCGCTGGAATCACAAGAGCCGGATAAGAAACAAGGAGCTCCTCATGTGGATGATTTCTGACTCTATCACTTAGCTTCACCCCAGGCCTGTCCTGAGGCATGCCTCTACCGACCCCCCGAAATGCTCTCATGTCAAAATAATTGGGTTTTTTACCCAATTCAAACTCAGCCCACAATTTTCTCAAAAAGTACATGGGGACCTCATGATTTGCATGTGGTGGATGGTCAAATACCATCCACCACCACTCCCAAAAGTGCTGTGAAATCAACGGGTGCTTGCACCAGCGAATAGATATTCTTGATTTTTTGGGGTTTATTTCTTCACCTATTTTCGGATTCTTAAACCACCGAGAAAAATTTGCTTTGGTGATTTTAAGATCCTTCACCTCTTTATAGGTGAGTCCATCAGCATAGAATGTTCTCATGGAATTTCTCCATGAGTGATAGCTATCCAACTCATCATCGAGGGACTAGACAGAATCTACTATGCCTTGCATAGTATCTGCAAGGTGTAGTAGATGTGCGGAGGGGTGGGGATCATGTCTAACCATCTCAATGTCCCTGACAATAGAGGTGATATTACGCCTCATGTCCTCTCTAAGCTGCTCTGTGGTACGAGGAGGTGGTGGAGGTGGGGTGGTGGTGGTGGTGGTGGTGGTGGTGGTGGTGGGGGCTGACCTCCTGAATGCTCGTCCATCATGTGTAAACTGTACATATATAAAGTATTTGAATGTGTAAATGAAAAGTATTTAAACACATGAATAATCTAAACATATATATCTCTATCTTCACATGTACACATTTATAAAGTATTTGAAAATGTAAATGAAAAGTATTTAAACACATGCATAATATATTAGGTCTTAAGGGTGATAGTAGGTCCTATTACGTCTTACGAGTACATACTAGCTCCTATTAGGTCTAAAGGGTACATAATAGGTCCTATTAGGTATTAAGGTTACATACTAGGTCTTAAGGGTCATATTAGGTCTTAAGGGTACATACTAAGTCTTAAGGGTCATATTAGGTTTTAAGGGTACATACTAGGGTTTAAGGTTCATATTAGGTCTTATTAGGTCCTATTAAATACTATTAAGGGGTTATATTATGTATATATTAGGTCCGATAAAGAGAGTTTACTTTGTAAATGTTTATTTCTTTTCAATAAGGTTATATTTTATATTGATTTAGTTGGTTTGTTAATATAATATTCTAAACTTGCTACGATGTCTTTGTTTAAAGATATATAATGTATTCCTTTATTGGTCAATTTGAAAATAATTACTTTTTAGTACATTGAACATGACGAGAGAGGAGACAGAGAGAAGAAAGTTCAAGGGAGAGAGATGAGATAGCGGAGAGAGGAGAGACCTAAGAGAGGACGTGAGGAGAGAGGAGAGAGAGAGATCGGAGAGAGGAGCGAGCAGGTGAGGAGAGAGAGAGAGAGAGAGAGAGAGAGAGAGAGAGAGAGAGAGAGAGAGAAGAGAGTTAAATGGAGAGAGATAAGAGAAAGAGAGAGGAGAGAGAACACGATCAGAGAGGAGAGAACATTAGGTTTTCGTTTACAATTGTCTACATTTTAGGTTTTTGTAAATACAATTTTATACTTTCTAAGTTTTCATTTTCAGTTTTTAACAAATACATGATTTCTAAACAAATTGAAAAGTAAATTAAAACATAAATAAATGAAAAACTATAAACATACATTCATTTTTAAAATAAATTCGTATAATGCTATTTAAAAACAAAAATTAACTTTTTATATGTTTTATGTTTTCGTTTACAATTTTAAATATGTTTTTGGTTTTCTACGTTTTAGGTTTTCATTTTCAGTTTTCTATGTTTTAGGTTTTCATTTTTAGTTTCATTTTAGGTTTTGTTTTCAATTTCATTTTAGGTTTTCATTTTAAGTTTTTGTTTTTTGTTTTCATTTTTGGTTTCATTTTAAGTTTTCATTTTTAGTTTTCTACGTTTTAGCTTTTCGTTTTCAATTTCATTTTAGGTTTCGTTTTAGGTTTTTGTTTTCAGTTTCATTTTAAGTTTTTGTTTTCAGTTTCATTTTTAGTTTTTGTTTTCAGTTTTCTACGTTTTAGGTTTTCTTTTTCAGTTTCATTTTTGGTTTTCCACGTTTTAAGTTTTCATTTTCGATTTTCCATGTTTTAGGTTTTCATTTTCAATTTTCTCCATTTTAAGTTTTTGTTTTCAATTTTCTACTGTTCAGGTTTTTGTTTTCTACTTTCTTACATTTTAGGTTAAATTGTTTTCAATTGCACATTATTTCTAAACAAATCTAATAACAAATAAAAACATACATTTCATAATCTAAGAAAATACATTCATTTTTAAAACGCATTCTTAAATAGCTATTTAAAACTAAAATTTATCATTTTACTACTGAAAATGAACATGAAAAATAAAATAAAACAAGTAAAAATGATAAATACGTACCTGGAACTCGAAAAAATGTGTTTGTGGGGTCGGCAGGTGTCTAACAATCGGACAGGCGATGTTGAAAAATCGTAGATCCCGTTCTCCTGTCGCTAGAAAATGACAGGAAATGCAGTCAAAAAAATAAAAATACTTTTCAAACACGGGCACCCATTTTTTGTCAAATCAAGTGCCCGTTTTGGCTCGGTTGACCGAACCGAAACGGGCACCCATTTTATTAAAGATCGGAGTGCTGAACCAAAACGGGCAACCGATTTGATAAAAAATGGGTGCCCGTTTCTAGCGGTGCATTTTTCCAAGTCGTGGACTTCCGCGGAATCGGCACCCAACTTTTTGCACGTACCCCTCAAATAAGACACCAATAGACATTTTTAATAGACATTTAAAAAAAAAAAAATTTAGTATTGGTCTCAATTTCAACCTTTGCAAAGAATTAATTTTGACCACATTGCCATACATTTGACCAATAGTATGGTCGACATTGAGACCATTGCCCCATTAGTATATGCTCAAAATTTTGACCATTGCACCAAAAAAGTCAATGACAATGCTATACAATCGACGATAATTTCTACAATAGTTGGTGGATAACTCGACCAGTCATATGGTCTCAATTTCGACCATTGGACCAAAAAAATCGATTGTGATTCTTCTAGTTTCAAGCGATTGCTGCAGTAGAAATTGAGACCAATACTATGGTTTAAATTTTGACCAATAAGAAATATGTAGAGAATTCAACGAAAAAAGAGTGACGAAAGTTTTAGTCATGGATTCGACCAATTATTGTCAAAAATTTGACTAATTCTCATCAAAATTTAAGGTAAAATTTACTAGTGCGATGTGCCCCTACTTGATCAAATGATGAACCCCCTCCTCTACCCTAAGAATCCAGAATGTCAAAATAATTTGGCACCTCCTTGAGTACAAACTCGCAATAGAGTTTCCTCAAGAAAAATATAGGAACCTCATGATTGTTACAAGGAGGTGAATAAAAGACCATCCACCATCTCTCCCAAAAATTATTTTTAATGTCTTCATTTATGCACCAATGAATTGGGAACCTCTTTGTTGTAGTTCTAAGAGTATTTGCGTCCCTTGGTTTTTTAAATGGCTGGCAAATGTCATCTTTGTGATTTTTTTCTTTTTCATGTCCACGTAAGATAATTTATTTGCATAATATTATTTTTTTTCTTCTCTTTTATCCTACTATAAATTAATTTTCCCACTAACCGCACTTACGTGGGTCAAGATTGCTTCCAATGATTTTGCAAGTCTTTCCCTTCTGAGATTTATACCACTAGAATCTTTTAACCTATTAATTAAAGATTCTAAGTCTTTTTGCACTCTTTCAATTTGGTTCATCAAAATTTGTTGTGTTCCAGGAGGAGGTTTCTCGATTGGTGGAGGCAATTGAGGTTCATTTTCTTCATTTGTTTCTTCATTTGGTTCTTCATGAGTAGACAGAGGGTTTGGTGGAGGGTTTGGTAGAGAGTTTGGTTGAGGGAGATTATTTCTTCCTGGAAATTAAAAAAACTACATTTTAAAATCTTCATTACACAATAAATTTTAACAAAAACAAATTTTAACAAAACAAATTGCAAGAAAATTGAAATTTTAAAACAAATAAGAGGCATGGACTATAAAAACACTTACCTCTTCTTCTAGATCGAACTTGACGATGTCGTGGAGCCATTTGATCGATGGATGAACAAAAAAAATTGATTCACAAGAAAATATAATAGGGCATGCACACTTTAGAATCCCTTCTTAGCTGAAAATGCGGGGTTGAGAAAGCAAAATGAGCTTCCAAACCCACGCATCAAACTTTATAAGGGTTTTTTAAAAGGGAGTGTGCCCTATAGGGTGTACGCCCTTTGGAAAACACTTTTTTCCCAAAGCATGTGTGCCCTATAGGGCACACACACTTTGGTTTTGATTACCCAAGCCTAAGGCTTGGGCAACCCAAACCATAGGGCGTGCACCCTAAGGGTGCATGCCCTTTAGTGCGTGCACACTATGCACGATGGGGGGTCAAAAAGAAAAGTGGCATCTTTTTGGTCCCCCATCTTTGTGCACTTACCCATATGAACCCCACCATTCTTATTAAACTTGATATTAGTAAAGCATATGACAAGATAGACTGGAGGTTTTCATGCAAAGTCTTTGAAAAATTTGGCTTCGATAAATCATGGATTAACAAGGTCTTCGAATGTATTTCAACCCCTAAGTTCTCAATCATTCTAAATGGATCTTCGGAAGGATTTTTTGATTCCTCAAGGGGCATAAGACAAGGAGACCCTATCTCTCCTTTCCTTTTCATTATCATGGCTGAGGCCCTAGGCAGATCCTTAACTAGAGCTAGAGTAGATAACCAAATCAACTGTATTAAAGTAACCACAAATCTAGACCCTATTACCCACCAATAATTTATGGATGACACAATGATATTCAGTACTATCATGATTAATGAAGCAACCAAAATCAAGGAAATCCTACATGCCTATTCAAGGGCATCTGGAGAAGAAATCAATCAAGACAAATCATAAATTTTCTTTCTAAACACCGATCCCAACCTAGAAAATGATATTTGTAACCTACTAAACTTCAGAAGGGGAACACTCCGTTGCAAATACTTAGGACTATCCCTCGACAAAGGAAATAGATCATCTAGCACTTGGGAATCTACCATCCTAAAAATAAACAATAAAACAACTTCATGGAAGGGAAAGTGGCTCTCTTCTGTAGGCAAGATGATAATGCTAAAATATGTTTTAGCTACTATCCCTATCTACTAGATGACATGTTGTCTCCTTCCTAGAGGAAAAAAGGGATGAAATTAACAAGATTCTTAGGAATTTCTTCTAGCAAGGGGAAAATGAGAAGAAGAAAATCCCCTTGATGGCCTGGAACTCAATGTGCTTGCCAACTGAACATGGTGGCCTAGGTTTTAAAGACATCAAGGACCAAAGTAGGGCCTTAGGAGCCAAACTAGTATGGAACCTTGTAAGTAAACCAGATCTAAAATGGGCCAAAATATTGTGATCTAAATACTTAAATGGAAGAGAGCCAATATCTTTCTTTAGAACTAGAAATCTCCCTAAGGGTTCAAGGATATGGAACTTTATGACTGATTGCAGAAATATTATTTTCCTTAATTTATCATGGAAAATCAACAATGGAAGTAAGGCCTTGTTCTAGGAGGACTCCTGGGAAGGGTTTCCACCCATCTGAAGATGAATGGATTGGGATGATATAATGCAAACCCTAAAAAACCACTGGGCTAAGAGGGTTAAAGACTGCATTCTCCCTCCACCCAATAATTGTACAAAGACCTTCAGGTGGATACCTCTAGATGATGAAAACATCCCTAGGGACCATAAAAGACCCCTTTCAAACATCCTCCAAGAGAGAATACTTAGTCTACTGTCAAAATATGATCACTTAATATGGACAACAATAAACAATGGGAAGTATAATTCTAAAGATGGATATAAATAGATTTTCTCTCAACATCCTAGACCAAAATAGATCTCCCCCTTCACTTATGCTTGGGTAAGGATTTCCTTCAAAAAGATGGTTTGTTATCATGGCTCGCAATCCAACATAGAATCCCTATAGTAGATCTCTTTACTAGGATGGGTTATGAGGGACTTAGAAAATGCTCCCTTTGTTGAAAAGAGGAGGAGATAGAAGATATTCTCCTTTTGAACTGCCCTTATTCAAGACAAGAATGGGAATGGCTTTGCAATAAGATCACTCTTATATTAGCTATCCCTAATAAACTTTTGGATGTATTTAAATCATGGCCTAATTATCATAAGAATAGTATCTAGAACTCACTATGGAAAGTTAGCCCTTCTATTCTCATTTAGGGATTATGGAAGGAAAGAAATTGATGAATTTTCAAAGAGAAGCAGATTCCCATTGGCCAACTCTTAAATAAAATCAATGCATTCATTATTGAATTAGTTAATAACAGAATCTTGATTGAACCCTTCAATGATAAAAAAATGACCCTCTGAGATGGTGAAATGCGATATTGATGGAAAGGACTCAAATTACGACCCACATAGACAATAACCCATCCCATGATAAAATCAAAGCTAGAGAGGATTGTGTATGGACCCCCTAGTGAAGGGAGATTCAAATTAAACATTGATGGTGCCTCAAGAGGTAACCCAGGCATGGTAGGTATTGGATGCATTATCCATGACTCTCATGGAAAAGAAATCATATCTTTAGTACAACCCCTTGGGATCACTACAAATAACACTACCAAGATGGAAGCCTTAATTGCAAGTCTTAGAATGGGAGCCAAAATTCAGATATCTAACATAGATATTAAGTGTGATTCAAATATTATTAATGGCCTCAGGAAACAATGTTTGCTAAATTGGAAATTGAAGGGTCTATTAAGTGAGGCCCTAGTCATTATCCAAAAATTTTCCTATGTGACCTACAATCACATTTTTAGGGAAGGAAATAAATGGGTAGTTGAGTTGGATAACCTAGGGGAAGATGGAATGACCATCCTTCCCTAGCCATTATCATAGTCTCACCCTCACCAACTTGACCCTCTTAAAAGAACACCCTTAACCTCATACTACTCCCTATTATAGGACTACTCTTTCCCTCTAATATTATCTTTCATATTTGTAATCTCCCGCGCCATGAAGTTTAGTATATCTTTTTATAATATTAATTAACATAATCCTATAAACACAAACAAAAAATTTCAAACTACCATCTATTTCCTTGATACCGCATAGCCCTCAATCTATACTTTACTTGACTAAGAATCTAGTAGCGAACCTAGGAACTTTATTTATACATGATCCCTCAAGAGACTTTAGCATTGCTACCAATACTAGTTAGAACTTGAAGATGGTAAACCATAATTCAAACATTATTCCTTAGCATGTAGGTAGCCCATGACATGTCATACCCCTAATCATCATAGCCTAGAGGCTCAAATTTTAGTGTGACATGTGGCTCAAAGGACATTCAGGTAAAAATAATGATGAAATTATATGTTAGGTCGACTCTACCATTGAGCCTAATTGATCATTCTAGAAGCCTCCTATCAAAGTTTTGAGAACTCTATGGTCCCCGATTATGACCCAGTTGTATTTTACCTATCCTTATAATCTATCCCTGATAGAGTGGTGGTTCTCATTTTTGTTTCTCTGAGTATAATGGACACCAATGTGCACAACTACTCCCTTCAAGCTAATCGTGAGGTTAATCGTGAGATGTCATATGCTAGGCCCATCAGCCCAGAGAGATGGAATATACTTCTTTGTAAGATGGATGATTTAGGTAGGAGAAGGATTATCAAGGTAGTAAGTGACATGATTTTTAATTATAGTTTCACACTTAGATCCAATGGGGGGGTGAACCCACAATAGTGGGTTACACTTTTTTGCCTGAACGGACACTGAACTCTACATTTTGAAAATAACTTTTAGACTCGGATGCATATTGTCATTAAACCATTTGAAATCAGAAGATGAAGTAAATTAGAGTCTTTTAGGATTTTCTATGTAGATTCTAAATATATTTTTTATTTTTATTTTTGAATTGATTTTGATGGTTTTTTCTTTCTCCCATGAAAACTGGTATGTTGCTGAAAATGCCATTTTCAAAGACTTACATTATTTTCATAGAGCATAACTTTTTTTCTAAAATAGATATCAATGTGATTATTTCAAAATTAGTTTTGTAACATCCATATGGAGGGTATGCAATTGGTTTGATGACATTATCATGATTATTTCATTTTTTATTAACGTTTGAAGTTGACTAAACCATAATTTTGACATACCTTAACTACATAGCTTATAACTTGTCATGTATTTGTCCAATTTCATTTTATTTTTTTGGTAGAAATAGAACTTAAATACCTAGGGCATAGATATTTTTTAGAATTTTTTTTTCTCTCATTTACTATTTTTCCATAAGTGTCAAACATAGAGGTAGACATACGGTGAAATATCTATGCTTAGTAAAACTAAAAATACAAAGTCATAATAAACTTAATATATATTAACATTATAATCATTGAAAAGATTTTTCTTAATAGTACATTACTACATAGATAGGTTTGTCAAATGGATTCATTTGATATCCCAAAAGATAAAGTCAAAGTGTTTTTTTGTCAGCATTTTAGTAGGTGCGAAGGAGACTCCATTATAGGTATGAATGATGAGTATATATGTTATATCAATGTTTTTTTATGTAAGAGGCTTTGAGCTAACCATTTATAATTAATTCCTTCAAATGGAACCTCTCAAGGCTTAAATAATCATATTTTATTAAAAATCTGCTATTTCAGCAAAACTCAACATGTCTAAAAAAGTGTAACCCACTATTGTGGGGTCACCTGACCTGGATATAGAGGGTCATTTATTTCCTCTTTTATCCTAGATAATATTTCCAAGGCGAAATTGTCTCTCTCTGTAGGAAGCTATTTGATAATAAATTCTTAAAGGGTCTTGAGGAAGTTGTTTTTAGCATAGATAACCACTTCAAGATATACCCACCAGAAGTCTACATGAAGCATGTAGCCAACCAAATCCCTCTTGATCACTATTTTAAAGTAAAATACCAATCCTAGTGTTTAAAAGAATCAAGGCACTTTAAATCAATTGGACTCTCCTCAACAAGAACCTCTAATGTTTTGGTTCAGGATTGAGCCATATAAGAATACCATATGGTTGTATAATTACCACAAAGATGAAGGATTCTAGGTGTTTTATAGATACAAGAATATCGATTTGAACAAGTTCAAAATGGTCCTTTGAAATGCAGCCCCAAAAAATAGTCCTCACAAGAAGCAAAAAGGGCTCTCTGAGGCCTTCCCACCCGAGGATCCCTATTACAGTGCAGATGAAGAAGTGTTCTTCATTCAAGTTTCAGAGTAAAACCACTTGTCAAATTTTTCTTTTGTTATGTCTAAGGCCTTCCCCTTGTTTAGAATAGAAATATGTTCTAAATACTAGATGTATAATAGTTATAAGTAGATGTCTATGTAGAGTTCTGGGGTATATTAAGTCCAGATGATATCATTGTATATATTCCTTATTGTACAATATCTTCTTCAAAGTCCACTGCAAATATGATGCTAAGACATTAATAGTACTATGTAACATGTAATCTACTTCATTATATATATATAACTATCTTATACTTTTATACTTAAAATTGGTTCATTACTTTCTTAAAATATTCAATGAGATATAAATTAGGTTTTGGTTTAAATTTATTAAGGTAGCTTACACACCAATGGATGCTCTTGGAAATGATCATATGTGATATAAAGCATGAAATAAATCTGGAATAATAGTTTGATTTTCCACTAGTCAATCCACCATTTAGAATTAAAAACAACTCCTTTAATGGACAAAAATCAATTCAGACTATGAAGACATCACTTTTGGTGATTTATACAAACAGGGAATACATATGTATAGTGAGATTATGTAGAACGCCAACTTGCCAAATCTGATATTTTATATATTCATAGACATATATGTTTCAATATTCTTCACTAAAAATGGCAATGTTTTGATTGTCTATTACTTGGATTTACAAAAGGATTAGGTCCTTCTTACAAATGAATGATTCTAATGCGGAACAAGGTAATAGTGGCCATTTCAAACATCATTTGATCTTGTATTGGATTTTATTAATCTAGTCAGGTTTTGCAAATTGGCATGATGCATCATGAATGTATTCTTAAATATTTTTATCGGAGTAACAATCTCTCATCCAAAGTGTTATATCCATATTTGATATATATATATATATATGCGTGACACTAACAAATATGGAAGTATACATTATCAAATTATATTCGGCATTGGAAAAGATATATTGGGTATTCTAACACAACTAAATTAATAGTAAAGGAAAATGTAAGGTTTGTAATATAGTTATAAGAAGAATAGGATATTCTTAAGGACTTAGATACATTTCCATTAATAAATAATTCCTTATTTAAGATTACTTTATCTAACCTTTCACAACTAAAGTAGATACATTTTCAAGGACTCAGCTATGTCAATCTTGAATAACATATTCCATGAGGAATATTTATCATCTTTTTCTATTTAAAAATATGTATAGTAACCATTGTGAACAAGACTTTCATAAAGTATGGATCGTAAAGGGTAATCTATCTTTCTACATGAATGAGTTTTTCTCTCCAATTTCATTTTTTTAGTGAAAAATTGTACTAACAATGATCTTAGCCTCGCATGAGTAAAGTTTTTTGTTAGATTAGACTACAAGGATGTCTTATCCCAATATAGACACTTCATAGCTTGATGGCCGATATGGAGCTATGAGACAGAGTACGATTAATCATCCAAACAATTCGTAACAACAATACTACCCTCTACTGTAATACAAAGAATGCAAAAATTGATGTATTGTAATTAAAAGAGGGATTTCCCTCAAACCTGATTAAACAAGGGTATGACCCTATCTGGATGTAAATAGGGGAATGTCTCTATCCCTTATATATAATGTAAAATTTAATGGAAGGGACAATGGTCCCCGGGAAAGACTAGAGGTTTTCTTGACTCAGTTCTTTCCTACCAGTGCCCATTTGAATAGAGAACAAAAAAAGAAAAAAGACGTAAATTTTATTTTAAAATGATTAATAAAATATCAAGGCCCAGGAATATTATCAAACAAAAAAAAGTTGCAGATATTGTAAAGAGACAATTCAATCTCATTGTAAAAAATTGGGTTTCATTCCCATTGATGTAAACTCCCCAAGAAAAGATTAAAGGGGGGTGTTAAAATAGTTAATCTTTCCTTGGTTTTATTTATTTATTTGAGGCTAAACCAAGCTACCATTCTTTATTTGGGTGGTTGCAAGAAGTTGAATCCCACTTTTGGGCGAAAAGTGGAAGTGTTTTCCTGGTTTTTCAAATTTCCTATCAATTGATGTCTAAATATGAGACACTTTGAGATTGAATCTTAAAAAACTTTAGTAATAGAAGATGTAGAGCTCAGAGTCTAATTTTCAATATGAAATTTATTTAATTACCTACATGGTATAAATTAATTTATAGTAAGAATGTTTCAAAAACACTTTTTGAAAATACTCATTTCAGGACAATACCATAGCCGTGTACGACCACCATATTTTGACCCAAATACATGAACTTTTGCAAATAATTCTGGGGAAATATACCTAAGTCACCAAAGATTGATGAGCATATTTTTTCTTATTTGATATTGAATATTTTTTAAATTAATTTTTAATTGATTATAAAGTACATTTTCAAAACTCTAGGGTACGACCACCATAATTTGATGCAAATTTCATATTATTTCAAAAAAAATTTTTGCCTTCAAGATAATTTTATGCAGATTGATGCCATATAATTTATTTTCCAAAAAACCTAAAAACAAAAAAAGTTATTAAAGTATTAGTGAGCCTCACTATTTTACATTTAGGTACCACTTTTAATTAATAAATAATGCAAAAATAATAAAAATAATCACATCACTATGAAATTTATATTTTCAAAATTAAGACAATGAGAAATCTAATGGGTTTTTGTTTCATGAAAATATATGATCAGGAAGACCCTCAAAAAATTATGACAATGTATAAATATAGTATTCCAGTGTCTTAACCATATTTTTTGAGGTCAAGGCATAGGCTTGGTTCCACCAAGCCTGTTTTGAACTAAAATCAGAGGCAGAGGTGTGTTTTCCACTCATGTCTTAAGGAACGGGTGCCTGCAATTTAAAATTCAAAAAATGGACACCCATTTCATAAAAAAATAAATCAGTGTGTAAAAATGCATTTCTAGTCATAATTTTTTTTGAAGAAAAATTAGAAATGGCAACTGTTTTGAAATGAGAGACCATTTTAGAAAGGGTACCCATTTTTAAAAAAATGGGTTCTTTTTTTTTTTTTTTGATCAAGCATCTGAACATAAATCAAGTACCCATTTTTTGAAAATGGGTACCTGTTTCTAGCAGAATTTTTTGATTCCACAAAACTTTTATCGAATAGGCACCCAACTTCTTGCACTTACCCATTTAATTAGGAGATTCTATGGAATTCCTACATATATTTTTTCCTCTAGTCCAAGTGGGAGGACATGTCACATTTTGTATTTTCTTTAATAAGGAAAATAGTTTATCCTCCTTACAAGGGTCTTGACACTCTACAGACACTTATTATGGATGATGGCATTCTAAAATTCATGAGTTACTTAGTCACTCCTATCCTCATGTCTATAAAAGAGATTATCTCCTCTCTTATTTTCTCTCTATGAAGTTATTGTAAATGCTCTCTCTCTCTCTCTCTGGCTTTTCCATTTTTCATAATATCACAAGGTGTTTTTCTTTGCTTTTACCTTTTCAAAAGTTTTCTTGTCTACTTGTGTTTTCTTTTAAATGCTTTCTACTAATTCATGATTTTCTCATGGTAACAGCTTCTTCTTTAACTATCTCTCTTGGATTACTTTCATTTCCTTTTCTCTTGTTATTTTCTTCACACTTGAGAACCAACATATTTCCTTGAACCTTTTTTACCCTTTGAACTATTTGAACCCTTTGTTTCAATAATTCCTTTAGATGCCACCTCATATGAAATGCCATATTTATAGAAAAATTATGAGAAAAAACATTAAGGGAGATCAAGATAACTATGTAGATTTCACCTTTTATCATCATTAATGAGATCAAACTTGGTATAAATTTTTTGTAAATTGGGGGTTCCATAAATGAAGATAACACAAGCTTTGATTAAGGAAATAGACTATGAAGGGTGTATGGAATTCAAGATATCTCTTGTAGAGATTAGTGCAAAGATCCATTGGGTTATAGAGTTAAAGAAGAATGTGAGCATAGGGAGCTACTTGCAGACAAGTGGAGTGGAGCAGGGTACAAATCAACAAGCCAAAAACCAAAACTAAGATAAGTACAAAAAAACCTTGAAAGCCAAAACCTACTCACAAATATGTATATAGGAAGCAAGGCCCCACCTTAGGAAATAGGGCCAAGAGCTGCTCTCACAAAACCATTCACTAGCTCCAGAAGAAGCAGAGCCTTTTTAGAGTAATAGATTGTGCCCATATGATGTGACCCAACAATACTACCATCTACCGACTTCCTTAATGCTAAATACCAAACTAATAGCATGCAAAATTTTTGTGAATAAATACCTAAAGAGTCAATTTTCATCATAAAATTTTGAATTTTCTAGAGTCCCTTGCATAGTACTTCTCAAGTAGTTTTTCATTTATTATTGTAAATAATAATGGTAAAAAATTGCTAAAGAAATCATTTCATCATCTTTATAATCTCCGTTGTTAAAATCATTATTCTTAAAAGGACTTTCAATACTCATACTAAGCTTGGAATAAAGAAATAACTCATCAAGCATAGGATCTACATGTGCTAAAAACACTTCCTCTTTCTTTACTTCAATCAAATATGAAAAATCCTTATCCATAATCAAGGCATTGGATGAGTTAATAGCGGAATCTTTTGCACTAGAGTCTTCTTGTTCAATTGATGATAAAAATTGACCTATGAATTCATCTTCACAAAATGAAGTGTCATCCAAAATACCTAGCAATCCTTGAGGTTGTAATACTTTGTTAGCTTCATTATCATCTTGCTCTACATGGTTAACAATATGATTGAGATCATTCATCTTTAAATCATAAACAATATCCACAGAAGATGGCTGAACAATGGTATTAGTATCATGTGTAGGCAAAGGATTCATATATATTTGGAGGTTTTGATTAGGAGAAGAGACACATTTGTTCCCACTACAATCAAAATTATCAACATATAGAGCGTTAGAATCAATTAGATCTTGAACCTTATGTTTTAAAGAATAACACTTCTCAGTATCATGACCACTATGATGATGGTATTGACAAAAGGCTTTGGAATCAAAGGATTTTGATGCCACCATAGTAGGTAAAAGAGGTTGAATAGGAGGAAAAGTAATCATTTTAGCAGTCAAAAGTTTATTCATAATAGAATGCAAAGATTCAAAAAGAGGAATAAACGTACGATTCAACCAAAAAGAAGTGGATACAGAAATGGCATTGTTGGATGCAACAACTTGATTAACAACTGCATTCACTTGTTTATTTATCTTGACATAGTTGTTAAGTTTTTCAAATTTGTTGGGATTAGGAGAAGCGTCACTCTTATCAACTGGAACAGGATCCATTGGATTGTTTCTCTCAAATTGACTCACCTGTAATTGATAATGATGAAGCACTACACAAAGTTGTTGAAAAGAGGTAAATTCAGTCAACAAAATCTTATCTCTAATATCCTTTTGTAAATTTGAAATAAACATACGTTGAATATCAATATCAGGAACATGATAAGAAATATGAGCATACAAATGCTTAAATCTACCAATAAATTCAGTGAATTTTTCTTTAGTATTTTGTTTACAATGCATCAAATTAGTTAAGGACACTTGTAGACCAATGCTATTTTGAAACTGTCGGATAAAGGCATTGGCAAGTTTTGGAAAAGAATCAATAGAATAAGGAGGCAAGGAACAATACCATTGCAAGGCCTTATCATGAAAATTTTTAGCAAACGACTTGGCTAAAATCCTATGGTCATGAGCATAAACAGTACAAAAGATTAGAAATGTTTTAACATGAGTGATAGGGTCTCCCTTACCATTGTAATTCTCAAGATGAGGCACATTGGCTTGTTGAGGAATCAGAGTATGAATGATGTCTATGGATAAAGGACTTCCCATGTCACATGTAGGAATACTAAATTTGGATTGAGTTAAGGACACAAGTTGTTGGTGTAAAGAGGACACAGTTTGAGCCAAACGAATGATTGTGGAATCATTAGAAGAAATAGGAGGCATAGAAACATTTGAAACACTAGGGAAAGTGTATGAAGTGGCAAGAATGGATGAAAAAATTAGGGGAACACTTGGAACCATAGTTGGAAGAGCGTTGGAATAAGTAAAAGAAACATTCTGATAAAAAGGTTTTAAAGTAGGTAGGGACACATGTGGAACACTCATAGGAAGATAGGGAACTGATGTAGTCACTAAAGGAGGAGTATAAGTTGGAATGCTAGGTAAAGGAATAGAAGAATATTCCACACTAGTGATAGGAGGAGTGAATCCTAGTTCTTGAGGTTCTTGAGCTAAAGGTTTAACATTTAAATGCACAAGATGAGTAATATCACGCAAGAGATTAACACCTTGATCACTATCACAAAGGACTTTCTTAAGAGCGTCTATAGCTTGAATTAAATCTTGATTATGGTTTTCTTGGATAAGCCAATTTCTCATTTTATCAAGTTCAGTTGAAAGTTTTTGGAATTTTTCAGGAGGAACTCTTAAAGCATCATCCTCATCATGAGATGAGTGAGAAGAGTTATGCTCCATAGTAGGATTAGAATCATGAGTAATCAAATTTTCATCTGGAATCCTAAGGAAAGGAGAGGAGGACTTAGGATCAAAGGCACCCATAAGTCTACGACTTCTTTTAAGAGAAATACTATAAGTAGGACAAGATGTAGTAAAGTTCATATACCAATGCAATGCAATGCAAATGAACTAAATTTAGAAAATACAAGGCAAGAATAAATAAATATTTTTGTATTTTTCCTTTATATGATATGTAAATGCAAGCACATGCAAGATCTAACACCATAAAAGAAAGAGTTTTCTATCGTGGGTTCACCAAAATGTAGGATATAAAAAAAGAAGGAAGAGGAGAGTGTGTGTTCAAAAATGTAAGGTGTGGAAAATGGTGTGGGGAGAAAGGTAAGATTTTCCTCTTATTTGGAGAGATCCAAATTGATTAACCACAAAGAAAGGGTTAGTGCCTAAATGAATCAATTAATTAGCAATAGGAAGAGAGAGAAAAACATTATATTCCCTTATGAAAGAAAGTGTTGAAATCTTAATTAAATGAGATTGAAGATAAATACTAACCTCAAAGTATGACAGATCTAGAAAATGCTATTTTCTGGTGCTTGTACTCAGTTTTGGGAAATTATGCAACCTGATCTCGCCTGGGAACATAGACACAAAGAAAACCTAGAAACCTTCTACTTTTCTAAGAAAGGTCATCCTTGACCTAGGTAGAAAGATTGACCTTGACCCCTTTATGTCGACCTTGACTTGCGCTGCTTCGATAGAAATTCTATTAGCAGATCTTGAAATTTTTCCAAAAAGGGTACTCAGATCTTATCTGTAATTCCCTATCCCACACCTGCACCTACACCTACATGAAAAAGGGTTTTGTTGTGTGGATGAGAGGTTTGACTTGGTCAAACCCCAATTTTGGAATTAACCTTGAAACATAATTGAAATTGTAGCAATAAACAAAGTAAATGGAACAACTCACCTTGCTTATGTTGAATTCCTCATGGAGGATTTGAATCCTTGTAGCCAGAAGTATGGATGCTCCAAATGAATGTAGAATTGGATGTAGGATGTATCAAATCAATTGGATTAGACCTTTGACACCAATCTTGAATGAATCTTGGAATAGGAAGAAGATTGAATGGATGTGGAAACCTTTAACAAGAGGGCTCCATAGAGATTGAATCCTTCAATGGCTACCAATGGATGTCCTTGATGAATTGAATCTTAGATGCTTGAAGATGAATGAATATTTGAATTCTTTCTTTCTCCTTCTTTCTTGCTTGAGGATTCCTTGAATTCGATTAATGCTTAATCATATAGTTGCTTGGTGAATAATGGATGTGAAAATGAGAGGAGAACGCTTCCTTTTATACAAGTTAGGGAAAAAATTTCTAGAGAGGCCTACATAGGAAAATTAATTTCCAATTTAAGCCTTTACTCTCAGAAGTGGACCTAAATTAAATATCATTTAAAATTTTACCATTTTGAAGCCCGAAACAACTGACCTAGAAGTGGTAAAATAAAACTTTCTAAAACGTGACATCCAGAAACTTCCAGAACTTGAAATCTAGACCCTAGGTCAAGATCAAGGTCGACACTTACCTAGGTTAGGGTTGAAGTCAACCTTGACCTTGAGGTCAAGAACCTCAAATTCTTAGGATCACTGTGCCAGAAATAGGCTATAAATAGGTGGAAAGAGGGGTGGAAAGAGGGGTAGAATAGGGGGAAAAAGACAGATCCAAGTCAAATACCCACTCAAGGTGTTTGGCATGACCCTAGACCACTTACTCAGAGGGCTAAACTAGTCCTAAATGGAAGTTATTCCATTTTCCAACGAAACAAAAAGTAAAAGATTTCAATAAGGCATTGGTTTAGGGAGAGAAAATAGATGCTAATGTGTCTTCGTTCGTTCTTAACTTTTCTAGATCAACCTAAAAGGCCAAGCATGGCCTTAGGGGGAGCATTGGATGCAGATAATAGATTATATCAAGCCCCTAATTATGTGGAATGAGATCATATGAGCTTAGGTATGGTGTATAGAGACATTATAGAGTCTACATCTATGATCGCAGGATTTGCAGATTCATGTCCTAGGAGTGCAAGATTTATGTTTGACTAGACAATGTGCGAAGTTGAGAGAATTGTAATAAATGCATTAAATCAATCAGTGATGAATAAAAGACCTTGAAGCATTTTATTTCTTTACCATTTGATAATCAATGACCAAGGAGAGTAGAGTTAAGAAGCACATCAACCACATTATTGAATTGATTGAAGCAGAAGTTCCAGAATTTGGTGTATTAAAGGTATTTAGATCATATACTCTATCAAGAAGTTATGGATGCACCTATCATATATGATGTTACTGATAGACCAAGGTATAATTTTAAGAGACACCATTTTATGTCTTGTGAGGATGATCCTGAAGGAGCATTTTCGCAAACCCCTTATGACATTCTTCATGTAGAAGATGTTAGGGCTTAGATTCATTTTAAGTATGAAACTATAGGGGATGTAGAAATGTATAGGGAGATAGATGAGATGATAGAATCTTATGGGAAAATGAAGGAAGAGTTCAAAAAACTAGAAGACCAATCAATAATAAAGCTAACCCTCATGAATGAGCTCATTGAGACCGAATGGTTTAAGATCATAATAAGCAGAATTCATGATCAATTCATCTGGTTAGGAGAGTAGCCTGTAAAGATATGTAGCTAGCTGAATCATGAAATAACTGGATTGGAAAATATTGGAGCCCTCCTTGTGGCAGAGAAAAACATCAAGAAGCAAGTAGAAAAGATAACACATTCCAAATGGTACAAGGGAATGATGACCGTTAATATTATATTTCAGCAAGATGTGAGACTTGTAGCAATGCTACTAGGATACACGTTATATTATAGTAGCATACCTAACTCTGTATCAGTAGGGATAATCATGATGGCTTACAAAATGGTAAAGGAAAATACCAGATACAACCTATGTGAGATCCTAGCACATAAATTCTTGGGTAAAAGTACAATACTATGTCGCACTATAGGACAAACTGAGGGGGTTCGGCCGGAACTACATGGCGCAGTCTAGGCACCATTTGGCATATATGTAGCAGGGGGGTCCGACCGAAACTACGTGGCATAGTCTAGGCACCATTTGGCGCATATGTAGTAGGGGGGGTCTAGCCAGAAGGGGTCTGATCGGACCCCCAAAAGTCTATATAAGAAAAAAAGTTGGCCCGCACGGGTCATTTGGATTCAACGGCTTAAGGCTTTGAGGAGAGCTAAAAAGGTGTTCCGGCTGGAAGGGGTAGGTACTTTTTTATTTTTTTATTTCAATATTTTTTAATATATTTTTTTATTTGTTTTATTTATTTATTATTAAATAATTGTAAATTAATTAATTAATTTAATTAGTTAGATATGTTAATTAATTTATTTAGATTGTAATTTAATTAATTTAATGTGTTAGTTATTTAATTAATTAATTTAATTAGTTAGATATGTTAATTTAATTAGTTAGATTGTAATTTAATTAATTTAATGTGTTAGTTTTTTAATTAATTTAATTTTGTTAGATATGTTAGATATGTTTTTAAACATGAAACAAGAAGATGAAGCAACTTAGACACTAGAACAATAGAAACTAACATAAACTTTCTCTCTCTCACCAAATAAAACCTAATATGAAATTACCAAGATGTAATAGGACCTTTTAAGATCTAATAAATCCTAATAAGACCATTAACATCTAATATGACCCTTAACATGATTAATATTTCCTATTAAACTCTAACACTAGAAACTAACAAACTAAAATTCTAGAAACCAATTAAGACCTAATACCTAACCAATTAAAACCTAACAAGTGACTAATATTTGACCAATTAGGACCTATTATTTGATTTAAGACAAACCTAACACAATTAATATGACCCCTTAAGACTTAATAGGATTAATACCACATAAACAAGATAAACAAAAATTCTAGAAACCAATTAAGACCTATTAAACTCTAACACTAGAAACTAACATAAACAAAAATTCTATCCAAACCAATTAAGACCTAATACCTAACTAATTTAAATTAGATGATCTTAAATTTGTAACATGTATGTTTAAATTTGTAGTTCATGTATGCACATTTAAATTTGTAACATGTATGTTTCTTAAATTTCTAGTTCATCCATGCACGTAACATGTATCTGTTTCTTAAATTTCTAACTTGTGACTAATATGACAAATTAAGATGAACCTAACATGATTAATACGACCCCTTAAGACTTAATAGGATGAATACGACATAAACAATGTAAACAAAAATTCTAGAAACCAATTAAGACCTATTAAACTCTAACACTAGAAACTAACATAAACAATTTTTTTATCTAAACCAATTAAGACCTAATACGTAACCAATTATAGTGACTAATATTTAACCAATTAAAACCTATTAATTGACCAATTAAGACTTAACATGTGACTAATATGACTAATAATACCTAAATTGATTAAAATTACCTAATAAGACCTAATAGTCCACCCTTAAGAACTAATAGGACCTATACTTGACCAATTAGGTCGAATATGACCTATTAAGACCTAATAGTCCTACCAATTAAGACCTAACATGTCACTAATACTTGACCAATTAGGACCTATTAATTGAGTGATTAAGACTTTTAACATGTGACTAATATGACTAATAACACCTAAACTGATATTCCTACCAATATGACCTACTAAGACCTAATAGTCCTACCAATTAAGACCTAACATGTGACTAATACTCAAGACCAATTAGGACCTATTAATTGACCAATTAAGACTAATTAATACAAGTAACATGTGATGATTAAGACCTAACAAGTGACTAATATTTGACCAATTATGACCTATTAATTGAGCAATTAAGACTTTTAACATGTGACTAATATGACTAATATGTTCACCTAAACTGATAGTCCTACCAATATGACCTACTAAGACCTAATAGTTAGGTACCAATTAAGACCTAACATGTGACTAATACTTGACCAATTAGGACCTATTAATTGACCAATTAAGACTAATTAATACAAGTAACATGTGACGATTAGTACGACCCCTTAAGTCTTAATAGGATTAATATGTTTATTAAATTTGTAACATGTATGTTTAAATTTGTAGTTTATGTATGCATGTTTAAATTTGTAACATCTATGCATGTAACATGTATGTTTCTTAAATTTGTACGTCCATGTGTGTGTGTGTGTGTATATATATATATTTCAATTTTAAACTAGATGATTAAATTTGTAACATGTATGTTTCTTAAATTTATATGTACATGTGAAGAGATCTATATATATTTTCTTGTTTATCTATTACACATGGCATTGGGTAGAATGTCAGTTGATTCAGGAGAGCCTAGTCTTCATGGGTGGGGACCTTATAGTGGTAGTGGTACTAGTGGTCACTCCTCTCATAGATTAGCTAATACAACACAGGCTAGAGAGAAGCTATTTGTAGACACTATTGATAGATTGAGATGAGCATTACATGTTCTGGATCAGACATTAGGTTCATCCACCAGCATTCCCAATAGGGAAAGGGTGAACATTATTAGAGATGATTTGGTGTGTATGATTGACATAGTTCAATCATACAACCTGTATGATAGTATGAGCATTGATAGGTTCTATTCTTCTTTGTCTTGTAGTGTTACCGGCACTGTGAAGTACAGTGAGATTGATACAGTTGTTTCCACACCTATGGTGAAGGAAATGTTTCCTCATTATCGAGACCCAAAGAAGATCAGAGGGTACATGCCTTTGAGATGTGAGGATGACTTGGTGGGACCATTTATATATCCTCAATGGTTGGTTGCTCACCACATGTGGCCCCAAAAGGATGAGTTGCCACTATATTTCTGCAAACAATTATTTGCAGAATTTCATTTGCACCTTGATGTTGATTATATAGATTTTCCTGCTTACATTGGGTAGGGGAAAGGGAGATTATCTGACAGGTTCAAAGTGCCTGATGCCCCTGTGCCCGCTAATAAGTGGGCAAGGGTGGGTCAAAACCTTTTGGTCGTACCAAAAGGTTTGGAAGTGGCAGGAGCGAGTGTTCCAGATGACATGGTGAGGATGGATTTTTTTTCTAGTATAGTGAGTATCTCCACATAGGTTCAGGAGATATCCTCTGATCATGTGGGGAGATACATGTTATGGTCTCATTCCAGCATTCCACCTGCACAGGATGCATCTTCTAGTACACCTGATCTATATGATATAGTCAACATACCATCTCCCCTAGAGGTTGCAGCTATATCAGATATGGATAGTTTGTGATGTACGAGCGCATTATTATCCAGTGATCTTCTTTTTGCATATCAAACCATATAGATGCTTAGTGGGATTTCACTTAGGGAGGTTCCATCATTTTTTAGGAGCTATATCATTTCTCAATAGACTACACCACTGAAAGGTCTATAGCAGATTGCACCACCGATAGGTCCTTAGATGAATGCACCACCACCGATAGCTCCTCCACAGTAGATTGCACCATCGAAAGCTCCTTCGTAGATGACTACACCATTGACAACTCCTCCGTAGCAGACTACACCATCGAAAACTCCTCTACAACAGACTACACCACCGACAGGTCCTTAGATGACTACACCACCATCGACAACTCCTTAATAGATGACACCACATACAACTCATCACCAGACTACACAGGCCACTTCATCATGTCTAGGTCATCAAATTTTTACTACATTGCTTACAGATGACCCGATTGATCCTGCAGCTATATCATTAGAGTCATCAGGTTTGAGCGATTGAGCATTAGAGGCCACTTTGGTATATATTTATAATTTAGTTTAATTTTTATTTATTTAAAAAACTTACACATATTTAAAATTTGATTAATATATGTTATATATATATGTGTACTTTAGGAGGTTATGTACGATGCTGCACCATATGGAGATTTAGAGACTCCACACGATCCTATTCATCATGATACATAGGTACATTGAGATGTTTGTTCACAAAATTAATTTTTCTATGATAATACGTATTTAAAATTTATTATACATGTATGTATGTGTGACATATTTTTTTTATTGTACACAGACATTAGGAGGAGGTGGACCGAGATCAGGAGGAGTTGCACCAGCATCAGGAGGAGGTGCACCGACATCAAGTCATAGATCAGGACATGGCCCTAGTTGATTGACCATGTTATTTTAGATATTTCATGTGACATTTCATACATACATGCTATAACATTTCATAGATATTTCATTTTAGACATTTCATAGATATTTCATTTTAGACATTTTATACATGTAGATATTTTAGTCATTTCATATATGTACATGGTATATGGTTGTGTATTATTTCTTATTTTATACATTACATGGTATATGGTTGTGTATTATTTCTTATTTTATACATTACATGGTATATGGTTGTCTGTTATTTCATATTTTATACATCACATTACATATTTCAGACATTACATGTTACATATTTTATACATGTTACATGTTATATGTTCATGTGTTATTTCATCTTTTACACTTAGTTTTATACATGTGTTATGTATACATTATGCTAAGGTGATGTAATTAATCAAAGCATACATTTAATTAACTAACCAATTAATCAAAGCATAATTTAGGTAGTTCTAATATAATTAAGTAACTAACATAATTAAGTAATCTAACTAAAATAATTAGGTAACTAACATAATTAAGTAATGTAACTATCATAATTAACTAAAGCTTAATTACCAAAAGCATTAATCAAAGAATACATTTAATTAACTAACTAATTAATCAAAGCATACAATTAATTAAATAACATACATACATAAAAACATACAATATATATATATATATATATATATATATATATATATATATATATATATATATATATATATATATATATATATATATGAGTTCAAACATGAAAATTCAAACTATAGGGTTCAAATATATGAAAGTACAAGAGCTACAAAAAGAAGTTTATTCTGAAGTTTATAGAGTTCTAAAGCTCGCCATACATATAGTTTGGATCCTCTCTATCTTTTATTATCTCCAAAAGTTTTTCATGTTCTTCAGTAGACAACCTCGACTTCTGATTGTCATTTTTTCTTTTTGGCAATGTCTCGAATTGCAACTTTGTTGCTATAACCAAGTGACTATAATGTAGAACTTTTTGGTCAGACAGGTATTCAATAAATTGAACACCATTTTTGTTGACCTTTATTTGCTGATATTAGGTTCCTTCAATAACAACTGAACCAATTGGATATGTCTGTCCATCACCATCTCTAGTTTGTATAGTCAACTTGTATTTTGCTTTCGTGCATCTTAGTAGATAATAATCTACACTTTCTATATTGTCAAGATCCGCAACTACAACAAAAATATCACCTAGATACAAATAAATTTTATTAAAATTAAACATCACTTATATGATAAATTAAAATAAAATAAAATAACATGTATGTGCACGTACCTATAACAACTAAATCAGAAACACGCTCATAATCAGCTGAATATATAGGATCATGAATGTTTATGCCATTGTCATCATCTTCATAAGGAGGCATTTTGATTAACTCCTTCATATCCCATCATGAAACATATCCATTTTCAATATTCTCACATTGACTCAATGGATTGTCCTCAATGTAGTGAGCACAAAAACATGATTTTTCTCTTACTTGAATCAAAAGAGGCTTGTGTTGTCCTATAGTGATTAATTGATGTAAACTTCTAGTACCAACAATTCTTTAACAATTGTAAGGATTAGATCGGTCTATATCTGTTACAAATATGAAATGAAAGTTGCACATTTTTAGATCAACAATTATAAAAAGATAGACATGAACATAGAATCAAAATTTAGTTTAAAGTTTTGCAACAAAATATAAATTACCTTTCACTTCCCAAAAATAACGTTTGTTGTATATGGTGTCCTGAGGAGCAAAATGACTTTGACACCATTCAATAATTTTCTTTGAATTCTCTATCATGTTACCTGTACATTTCTGAATTATCACTTTAAATAAAATGGATCTAAGCTAAAATTATATTATTTGAAATATATATATATAGATAGATAGATAGATAGATAGAACTATTGAACACCATTTGTACCTACAAGTTCATGTTGGCAAAGTGCATGCTTCACACATGCTCCTGCTCCATTGTGCTCTCCTTTTCCATGTCCACTTTCAAAGAAGTTCCACAAAAACTTAACATTATGTCTAGCATGTTGCATGGCTAGCCAATTAAAGGCTTTTGAAGATTTAAATTGTCCTGAAAAATTAAGTTGTACATACATACATACATGTCATCCTTTAATAATTTAACAAATAATTAAATGCCAATGAAAATAAATTGAAATATCTATACACATACCTGCACAACCATCAGACCAAACCTAGTGTTGTGAGACATTTATCCCACGATTTGCAATATCTTTAAAAAATATTGCAAAACAATGAGCCACATAGCTCCTATCATGAACCTTATCATCACTAATATAGAAATGGACCTCCTTGATGATAATGCATTCATTTGGATCGGGACTTTCCACCCCATCCAAATTATATTGTGCATGTCTAAAGGTCACTTGCACAAATATTGCAACCTGATCAGAATGATAATATTGAGCTTGAAGCTCTTTTTGAGGGGAAAATTTATAGTTCTTAGAGAAATCTACAATTGAAAGAATACAACCAGGTGGAAAACAATCTTTGAAATCACGAAACTGTTTAGCTTGCCATCATGCACCATGATAATGCTGGACATGTAGATAAATTACAGTATGGAATCTGGTCATAAACTCAAGGTAGGGCAATTCACTCTCCTTCAATACAATTTTTTTGGATTCATCTCCGCTCTTTGTTTGATATGTCTCATTTTCAAATATTTTCCATAAAACCGGTGTTGAAACATTAATATTCTCAATTTGCATTGGAAATTTATGCAAATCTCCATATTCACTGCATGCATTCTTTATACACTGTACTTTGAACTCATCTGAATCTTATAATTTATCAGATAAAATAGACTTCACAAATTATGTTGTACTCCGAGGGATGACCATATTTGAAACAAAAACTGCCATAACTTTTTTATATGATTACAAGTATAGATAAAACTCAACATGATTTCGAGAACAAAAAGTTTCACGAACCTTATTTATGTGTACAAAGTAAGGGTGCAACCTCTCAAACATTCTTTGACATATTTTCACTTTTGAAAATTCTTTCTTGAATGATTCAAATAATTCACTTTGTGTTGTATCTATAAAATATTTTGGATGTCCAGTTTTCATACCAGTCTCTTCATCTTTCATTTGTATTGTATCCCTTCTATTACAAGAAACACGAGAGTGAGCGGTCCAATATTGAATGACCTATTTTTTTGCATGTTTAGAAATTTTGTCTTTTCTAGGAAGCCTACAAATATTTACCCAATTTTTTTCAATGTTTTCATCTAACATATTTCTCTTCCTGATATATCTTTGAATAGTTCTTCTAGATACATTCAGTAAATTAGAAATTGCATGCACTTGTTTTCTCTGTGTCAACTTCCTACTAGATAAAGTAGTCATAATTGCTCTACATGCAACACTTAAATCAGCTCCTCAAATTGAGTTATTAATGTTGTTCAATGCATCTTGTAAATTTTGAACTATTGTTCGATTTACATTTTCTCCTGAGTTTTTCTTCTTGTCAACACCCAACAACTCCAAAACAGGAGTCATTTCCTTTTTCCTAAATAACCTAACAAATAATTGACCTCTTGCAACCATACTTTTATTTTCAAAATATTCATCCCAAAGTTTTTTGCAATGAGTTTTAATTGTACTTTCAAATAACATTTCTTCAGATGGAATTTGACTGAAAAATGAATCCTCATTCATCTCCATCAAATTGCCCATGCCAAAAGATCTATTTTCAGCTCTAGAACTACCAATTTGTTCCCCTGCTTGATTTGCATCTTCTTGAATATCAATAGGTTCTTCCTGAACTTCAATATATTGATCTTGATTATGTTTTGTCTGATATTTTTTGTCATCCTTTGTTTGATCATATTTTCTTAATCTATTCCTTTTATTCCCCATTGCAAAAACTATTCAGATTAAAAAAATATAAAATAATCACTTAACTAGAAAAACTCACACATTTCTATAAAAGCTTACGCTCATAAGCAAACAAAATATATACATATTTATCATTCACAAAATCACAACAATCTAATCTTGCAAAATTTCTCAAAGACAATGAAAAAAATATAATTAGTCCAAAATCATCAACCTATCTTGGAAACACAATAAAGACAATATTTTCCAAAGAATAATTGCAAAAAAAATTTTCAAACCCTACCTTAAACCACCACTTGATAGAAACTATGCAAAGAACAATCCAACAACCCTAAAATTTTCCAAGCTTTCACAATCCTCCAGTTCAATCTTAGAGCCAAAATCTATAAACCTGTATATCGAATACTAGCCAAAATCCTCTTAATAAAGAAAACTAAATAAAGTTTTCAATGCATGCAACACCATAAATAGGTAAACTACCCTGTGAAAAATAGAAAAGAATTAGTTAACTTGAAAACACTAAATCAAAACTTGACATGCAATACCAAAAAATAAAATTAAAATAATTAATAAATTCAAAAAACAATTAAAAATCACTTAATTCAAGATAAAAACCACTTAACTCTTACAAATAAAATTAAAATAATTTATAAATTTTATAAAACTATTAAAAATCTATAAAAAAAAAATTGATTTTATTTAAAAAATTGGGTGAATTGTGAAAATTTGGATTTTAGGGGCTGGCCATGCATGGGACTATGTTTGCTCACCTAATGGGTCTAGTCGTACTAGGTCCAGCCGGACCCATGTGGAATCCTATTTGGTAGCCAAGTCAACAAAATAGGACGGCTCTTTGAAGTTCTCCCTTCTGGACCTGAATTCTCTATCAAAATTTACCTTTCTGTAAAATCTAAAAATACCCTTTTGTAGAGCTCGTAGTCAAGATTATGGTCATGTAATTTTTATCATGTTTTGATTTCATATAATATATTATTAGTTGAAAATACTTCAAGTGGGTATTTTAACATTTAAGAACACGCTCGTTTGAAAAATACTAAAAATAACAAATCATGTCAGAAAAATTAAAACTTTATATTTAACACTAGAGGAGAGAGTCCTCTTCAAGAATATGTAATTTTTTTTTTAATAGTGTAGATTTGATAGGGAAAATTGGACGCGAACTAAAACCTATTGATTTTGGGTAACATCGACTTTGGATAGTTATAAAAAATATATATATATAATGAAATCCAATCTTTGTTTTTTTATGCATTAGCTATACATGTCATCTAAAATATATTATGGAATCAGAAGAAAAAAATATTATTTTCATATAGTTGTTTTATGCGAACTAGACCCTAGATTTTCAGCATATTTTAGCAATAAAAAAATGGACTTCAAAAATTAAAAAACTATATCAATTTTTGTTCAAATTTTTTTTTTAAAATTATAAGCGTAAACTTCATCAAATTTAACACATTTAGTTAGTTTACATCATCTTCAAATTCTAAACACAAATGCCACTTTTATGTCGTTAAAGTTGAACAATTTGAATGTTGTCGTCCTTTTCCTTGTTAAAAGTGTGACACAAGTTTGTACTTTTACCCTCAGATTGGAGAATGTGAGGATTGTCAAGAAGGATAAGTCAAAAGAATTTGGATTCAGTTCACTCTTGGTTCACATGTACATTCATATTGAGCACAAATTTCCCATAATTCACCCTAGAGAATGGAAGGACAATATACCTACTAGTATACAAATATCATAGAGCTACCGGAGACAGAACAAAAACTCATGGGTAGATGGTGAGTTGTTTGCAATGATTAAAATCCTTCAAAGGAAAATAAAGGAGAGATAGAAGATTCCTAAGGAGTTAGTTGAGAGATACAAGGACAATCTATTTCATGGTTGAAACTGATTGTGTATGCTTTGAAGCAGTTGAGTCTAGAAAGAAATGGTGCTACCCTATGGGGTATGAGGTTAGTTCTGAGGTTCTTATAAGGTAGATTGAACGTGTACTAGAATTTGAGATAGATACATCTAAATAAAGATGGGGAACTTACTTGGAAAATTCAGCAAAGGTTAGAGAGGAATAGGATAAAGGAAAAAGGAAAAGGAAAATAGAAAATATGGCTAATGACATAGCAGCGAAGGCAGGAATAACAAAGGAACAATTGAAAGAAGTAAGGACTAACATGATAGAAGGGTCTTTTAGCATGGAAATTAAAGAACCTCCTCCTTCTAAAGAAGAAAAGATAGTAAGTACCACCTTGGACTTAATTGACTTATCAATCACCCCTGAGAAGAAAACACAAGAGGATGCACCTACAAGCACTCCTAGGAGATCTACAAGATCAAATAAACCTATTAGCCATAAGAAACAAAAGGTCAATGTAGAGACAAAGATAAAAGAGGACAAGGTGACTCAGAAGAAAGAAGAAAAGGAAGAGAGAAAGAAAATAGATAATTTGTGGAAACCAAACATTAAAATGTTACAGAAAAGGATAATAAAAGATAAGAATTTGAAGACATTGAACATATACTATGAAATGTATGATTCTGAAAATCAGTCAGTGATAGAGGAAATAGTGATTGAACACTTACTAATATATAAAAAGAACGTATTGGAAATGGAGGGAAGTATACTAAAATACTTGTATAGTAAATTGGAAAGAAGAAAATAGTCATCACAATCAAAGGATGAAACAATAAGAAATAAAGCAATTGAAGACATGATGTCTATAGTTTCCATACATCAAAGGTTAGACTTGTAAAGATAATTAAAAGAAGATATGATGAGGTAATTGAAGACATACAAAAGGCATTGGATCAAATTCTTATGAGCGACATGCTTGAGAAAACTTCACCTCCCAAAGCCACCAAGCCTACACCTTTGGGTATGGGAGAAAGCTCTAAGATAGTTGATGATAGCATGGAAGAATGTGAAGTTGACAAGCGACCAAAATTTTTTGTTGGTAGTGTGCCTATGACACTTGAGACCTTACTTGATGTAAAGAACAAGAAAAGGAAAAACAACAAGAGGAAGAACAAAAAGAAGAGATAGGAGGAGAAAAAGAAGAAGAGGTAAGAGTTGATCTCAAACAAGAACTTGACACCTCTTCCACCCTATTGTTGGCAAGTATGGGAAAACCTGTGAGCACTGATGTGAGAGTATGGATGAGGATGAAGTCATGAGATTATCCTTGATGCAATTTGCTAAGGAAAAGGAGAGGTCAGAACAAAAAGGAGATAAGAAGGTCAAGGTGATTGCTAGGGTAGTAGAAAATATGAATAAAATACTCCCTACACCTCTTACATTTCAAGAAAAGGATGATGCAAAGAACCTAAACATGGAAATGGACAACTTTGACAGCCATTATGAGTCACTGTTGAAGATCGCAGAGGATAAGACTGAGAAGAGATACCTAGAAAAGAAGTTGAAGGTAATTTTCCATTCCATCTCATGGGACTTGGGTATTCTAAAAGAAACTAAAATTAAGGCCAAATTTTTTGTTGCTCAAGGAAGAAAACTATATAGTTATTGCATCAATCCCATTACACATAAAGAACATTAAGGACATCATAGCCAAGGATAGGGCTGCATTGGATAGCATGATGGATAGTTGTGAGACCTCCTCACAAACTATATTAGAAATGGATAAGTAGACATACATGATCTTAGAAAAAGTAAATGTATTGGATACAGAGAAAGGGAGAGGAGTGACTAGGTTTGGTTTTCTAAAGATTTTAATCACTCCTAATCTATCAATTATTGAAGCTCATCTCACTAAGATGGAAAAGATTGAGAAATCAATGAACTCTGTACCCACTAAGTTGAAGGCAACAAAATCTGCATCTTATGCACTAAATAGACTGATCCATGTTAGTGAACTATTGATTAATTCATGGAATGATGAAGTGAATACCTTGGAAGACTCCTTCCAAGATATTCTAAAGTTGGTGAGTAAGAACTAAGTCCTACACTTTTGAAATTTTGAAGTTTCGTAAGTACCTTTACCATTGATATCAAAGGGGGAGAAGAAGAGAAGAGAAAAATGAAATAAAAATGAGAAGAAGAGAAAAAGAAAAAGCAAATTGTAAATAAAAAAATGTAGAGTATATGTAAAGAAGAAGGAGAAGAGTACATTCAGTATTTTGGACACTTAGTCATTTTTTGCTAAGTGTTGGCATCAATGCCAAAGGCAGAGATTGTTGGAAAGTGATGTTTTTGGAGCACTGAGAAGCACTTGAGGGTTTTCATTTATGGCAACACATGTTATAGTGATTGCATGGACTAAGTATAAGTGTTGAAGACTCAGTCATGAAAATGACTAAGTACATAATCAGATTTATAGTATACTGCAGTACTGTTTTGGTCAGCGAAGATGGTATATGATATATTATTCTTGTAAACTTAGAAAAAGACATTTTGGGATGTGTATGACCTTCAGTTAAGGTCTCATATGGTTTGGTATTGATATTAGAAAGTTACAGTGATATTAAGGCATGAGAAGACAGAGTAATAATGAAACAAGGCATATGAACAATCCTGATGATTAAGGGAAGGATAGATCAAATGATAATGTGCTAAGTTAGATAAAGATTGTATATTGCCGACAGTTTGGTGATATCATCGACTCGATATTTATCATTTGTATAAGTAATTATTATGTTTTGTATTGTATTTGAGAGCCAACTGGATGACTAAATAGATATAAATAAAGAATGTTTTGTGGAATAGATAAGTGTGTTAGTTGTGTATGAGATATGGATGAAAATTTGGGATATCACTATTGGTTGATAGAAGATGCGAGATCAGAGATTGACAGAGACCATTGAGAGCTATAACTGGAACTATCAAAGCATAGCAAATGCTTGTATTGTTCAAGTTCTTAAAGAACACTTCTATAATTAAATTGTTGAGTGTAAGAGATGTAAGCTCAGTATACCTTTAATAGGGTTTTTTATACCCCTAAAAAGGTTTCTATTCCTCTATCAAGGAAATGTACTATGTAATGCTTAGCTCCTAATAGGGCTAGATCTCCTAACATAGATTCTATATTTTAGTGCATAGTTGTGCGTACCATCCCCACTGGAGTTTTCCTTGGCTAGGGTTTCCTCAAAAACAAATAATGGTATTATGAGTTATGTGTTATGTGTTTATGTTCTTTTCATTTTAGCATTCATATGGTTTATTTGCAATTGGTTTAAGTTTTATTTAAAGTGTTGTAATACTGATTCACCCCCACTCTCAGTATTACTTAATCCTAACACAATCAATTTGGGAAAATGAGATACTAGATAATAAAATATAATCATCTCCCTTTTATTATTCTCACTCTAAGAATATAAGATACTACATGCAATAAGGTGACCATCTCGCTTCTACCTACGTTGATTCTATAATTTTATTGTGACCATGTATGGTTCTATAAGAAAACTTTAGGCTCTACTCAATTATAGAATCAACAGCTACGTTGATTCTATAATTGAGTAGAACCTAAAGTTTTCTTATATAACAATACATGGTCACAATAAAAGATATAGGTATAAGAGGCCATAAATTCAGAACTCTGAAATATTGATTTTCTTCTAACCTCAATAATTTATCGATGGAAAATATAATATAAATAATTCATATTACACAAATATTTTATAGTGTAAAAACACAAATTTTCATTCCATTACACCAATTTTATGGAATTATTCAATAACGATAACGATAATGATAATGAGTGATAGCAATAACAATAGAAATTACAATAAAAATAATAATAACAATAACATTAAATTAATAATATTTACGTATGTATAGAGAATAATAGAAAATTCATTAATTCTAAGAAAATAATATGCTACACAATAAAAGATAACCAAATCCCTTTTATGTATTTAATTATTCTAAGAAAACAAGATCCTACATAATCAAAGACATTAAGTTCCATTTAATTTATTCTCATTCAAAGAAAATAAGATACTACATTGAATAAAGTGACCATCTCCCTTCTATCTACTATGATACTATAATTGAGTAGAGCCTAATGTTTACTTAGATAGCCATATATGCTTACAATAAAATATATGGATATACGATTCCATACATTTGTAACTATTAGAATTGAATTTTATTCTAACATGAATGATTTATACATAAACAATCTAATATAAGTAGCTTATAGAACACAATTATTATACAATGTTACAATACAAATCTTTATTGTAAATTACACCAATTAGGACATTATTGCAGCCAAACTTATCATATTTTTCATAAACTAACCAATCCCACAATATAAAACATAATTATTTTATGATAATAATACTATAAGCTTTGTGTATGTCCAAAGCATAATATAAAATTTATTTTTAGTAAAGTTCAAGTGTTTATCTATGATAAGATTAAGAAAAAAGTCTCATTGCAAAAAATAAAGGGATTAACAACAAATTCCCACTCCATCATAAAAAAATATTAATATCATAACATAGAAAAACACTCAGACAATCAAGATAATTGGTGTCGTGAAGGGGAGCTTGGTGGGCATGATCTAGCTCTGCTCCTATTTGTTGATGATACAACCCTCTTCTTGGATATATCAGAAGGAAATTTTGATAATGTCATGAAGAAATTATAGATTTTTTTTGGCATGGGAAAACGTGACTCCTCATAAGCCCATTGTATTAGGATGGTCAATGTTTGTCCCAAATTAGAATAATTCTCAAGGGTGGGGTATGGGTTCGACCTTCTGCTATTTCTATATACCTTGGAATCTAGTTCTTGAAATCCCTATCAACCAAGGATATGTTCGAATGAATTCATTCTAAGATGGCTAAGAAATACCACAAATGGAAAACTCATCTTATTTCATTAGTTGGGAGAGTGCAAGTGGCCCAGAAGGTACTATATTATTTTGTAATATATGACTCTTCCACCTAGTTGTTTACAAATAATTAGGTTAATGAACTAGATAGGATTTATGAGGGACTTTCTTTGGTCTTATGGTGTGTAGGCAAGGAAGAGGCATTGTGTTAGCTAGGATTGATGTTATATACCTAAGAGGATGAGCGGTTTGTGGCTTCAGGAGCTTAAATATCATAGAGTGAATCTCGCTTGTAAGTAGATCTTCAAAGTTGTACAATGCAATCAGCCATCGAAATTTCTTATTGTGAGGTCTAAAGTAAGAAAAATTAAGAACTAGAAGGAGTTGTCTCTTTGTAATACACTCATCAATGAATTTGATATTAAAATATTGGGTTTTTCTATATTTTCTTCACTTTAAAAGACATGGACTAAAGTTAGAGGATTACTATGCTCTAGAGTTGTTGGTGGGGGCCCTTCCACCTTTTTAGTGATGGATAGATCTATGTGGTGTGGAATCTAGTTGAACAACAAACCTCTTTATTGAAATTAAAGTTTCTTTGCTAACCATTAGGGTTACTTGGTATCTCTTTGATTGACGAAATTCTGATTGACAATTATCTTGGGTCATGAGAGGAAATTTGTGATAAGTTTGGGATTCCCCCTTTACATTTAAGAAAACACATGCTTTGGTTTTGAAAGCTACTGGGTGCTCTTTCCCCAGTAAGAATATGCATATTAATTCCTTCTTAAAGAAAATTAAATTGTAGGATGGATCTTCATTTCTTGATGTTTCTTCCACATAAATATATGATATGATTGGAGAGGATTATAAGATACCCAGATGGATAAATCAATGTTGTATTTTAGACTCACTAGATACAAAGTAACTTTTTATTCTTAATTTAATGTTGCATCAACCCATTGAACCAAAAAATCCCTATTTCTAATGGCTCTCTTTTCTCAATAAAATTGTCATTGGCTCTGTTTTCTCCTTAGGGAGTTTCCTCCCTTTGCCTTGTTTAATGTACAATATTCCTCAATCTGATCTATTTTCTACTTTGGTTCTCCTTTATCCTGGAATCCTCATCCAGGGCTATCTTGAATTGAATTGTTGGCCAGATTTGTTGATTCCTTTAATACCAAGTTGAATAAGATTTGGATTTTCTTCTCTTTTGAAGTCTACTGGAAACAAAAGAATGAACAAGTTTTTTAGGAGAAGAATAGGATCCTTACTAGGTTTATCTTTAAACTCACACATTACTTGATCATGATCTGGATCTCACCTATTTTGGAGATCACCAAGAGTAGTTTCATGATACTTGCGAAAGAAGGAGCTCTCACCATTTACAAGTCAAACATTAGATCTTGCTATTACTTCAATACTTACAAAGATATATTGGACTAAAAGGTAGATGATATGAAATTAGTTCATAAAAGACAAAGGTCTAACCAAGGAAGAGATTGATGCTAAGAAAAAAACCGCCAAGTACCAAATGCGCCAGTATGGGAGGTTGATGTTTTTGTTTCAATGTACTACGGTCAAGGAATACATAATGAACTAATTTACACTTCCTTTCACTTTTTTTTTATACTAAGACAATCGTAGTTTTAGTTTACTCTACTATATAATCAGATACACATATGTTATTGATGTGGTAGCACTAGTCTAGATGATTGAGACTTAGTAGGTTATTGTTTTAAATAGTTGAATAATTTTATGATATAGTTTATAGATCTACTCTTTTTTGAACTATTTTTAATATAAAATAAAGGTATACGAGATGGGGAAAGATAGGAATTAACTTTGAAGTACACTCATTATCATGACATCAAGAATGAATCTATTATAGATATGGATTTCTAAAGAAAGGGGAGTCAACACTTATTGGAGAATCTCTAAGGTTTTGATACCATGATTATGAATAAATTAGCTAAAAATTGGAAAAATAGGACTATGAATATGTTTAGAAGAAAGTGTGAAGCTATAGAGGATCTCATTTCCTATGTGATTGATCTTCATACTGTTGGATACAATTGTCTGAAGGAGATTGTTGGAATAATTATGTGTTGTCTTTGATGTCACATAGATATCATATCAATTGTTAGCTCAGTCAGTCAGCAAAGCAGTTCCCAGTGTCTACCAAGCTCAGTTGGTCAGCAAAGCAGTTACCAGTGTCTACCGAGACCTCTCAGGTGTCAAAAGAAAAGTATGGCAGAAAATAGTGTTAATCGAGCTTCCTCGGTTATCGAAGGAAAGTTAGTGTCTACTGAGTTCACTCGGTCTCCAAAGGATGTTGAAGAATTCATAGTACTTACCAAGTTCTCTCGGTCGCCAAAGGAAATCTTCTTCGGATTAATGTTTACCGAGCAAGGTCAGCCCAGTAAAGGATTTTGTCAATTTGAGAAATAAAGTTGGTTTATTCCAGCTGACTGTTGTAATGATTAGTAATGTTGGTAATAATTATTAGTGCTGACTTGACAATCTGAATGGTATATATATAGAAGGTCAAGTTGTGAATTATGAGAAAGCAAAAAGGAAGAAAGAGAAGAATAGTATGAGCGAATTTTGAAGGATGGTTAGATATCCTTGAAAAGCAGTAGAGATATATTTGATCAGGAAGGATCTAGTGAAGCAGAACAAAGATCTGTAATCAGCAATTCAGTTGCATTGCTATTTAGGTCACTTCATTGTTAAATTTTTACCATTGTAGCAGTGATTTCAAAATCTCCTAACCGAGTTGGTTTAATAGCCATTTTGTAAATCCTCTAACAAGGTGACAGTTCTATTGAATTATTTCAAGACCTCTTACAAGGCCACTCCTAGTAGGGTGATTAAATCCTCTAACAAGGTCACACCTAACAGTGTGTTTTGTAACCTTTTACTGGGTTGGCTCCTAACAGGGCATCACTTCAGAAGAGTGAAAATCAGTAACTAGTTACATTGGTGGTTTTTCCCATATTGGGTTTCCACGTTAAATCTGGTGTCTCTTGTGTTCATGGTATTTTCTTTATTCATGCATGTTAATCACTAATGAATGCTTAAGAACAATTATAATTAACACTCTCTGCAATTATTGAGTTTTATTATTTCTCTATATGTCAGCAGTAAATAATTTATTAGGACATCTAAGGGATCAGTGGTAATATTTTGTGGTTAAATGATTCACCCCCCACTCTCAGTTACTACATCTATATTTCCAACAATTGGTATCAAAGCTTTTGGTGCTTACAGGAAGGGTTTTAAGGACCTAAGCTAAAGATCAGGATGTCTTACAAGAGAGAAATTCCAAGGCTTAACAGAGATAACTTTTCAGCATGGCAAGGTCTCATGAGACTTCATCTAGCTTCCATTGGTGATTCAGGATGCAAATATATTGATCAAGAATATACTATTCCTACTGGCGCATTAACTATTGAAGACATTACAGAGAAAAAGAACCATAACACCATGATGATAGATATTGCATCAGCCCTTAGCTATGAAGAATTTGATGAGATCAAAGACTGCACAACTGCTTATGAAATGTGGAACAAGCTGAAGAAAATTTATGGCGGTGATGACAATGTGAAAAGAGCCAAAGCAGAAAGCCTAAGAGGAAAATTTGATCAGATGAAGATGAAAGAAGGTGAAAACATTGCAAAATATGTTGAAAGAATCAAGGTGAGTGTTAGTACAATCAGAGCTTCTAGAGGAAAAATTGATGATGAAACTATTATAAGTAAGGTTCTTAGAACATTGCTTCCTATCTATGCAATAAGAGTATTTGCTATTCAAGAAAGAAGATGTGAACAAAATCACAATATAACTTTGGATGCCTTAGTTGGAAGATTGACAGCTTTTGAATTGGACAACTATGATAACTATGTTCCAACTTCTAAAAATATTGAATCAGCATTTGAGGCCAAACTCTCACTTAAGAAGGGCAAGAAAATCCAGTCAGAAAGTGAAGAAGAATCAGAGGAAAGTTCAGACAGTGATCTTGGAGTTATTGAAGCATTACTTGCAAAGAAATATACTAGAGGTAGAGGTAAATACAAAGGTAAAACTCCCTTAATTTATTTTTCATGTGAAGAAATTGGTCATATTGCAGCTAGGTGCCCAAACAAACAAAGAAAAGATGAGAAGAAAGGTCACAAGTACAATGGCAAGAAGAATTTCAAGTCATTCAAGGATAAAGGTAAGAAAACATGTTTTTTGGCTAACGATTCTGATAGTGAAGAAGAAATTGTCTTCATTGCTATAAAAGATGAATCTGATGATGATGAAGATGAGATGACACTTATCTCTCATATAAGCAAAAATGATACATGAATTATAGATAGTGGATGCTCACATCATATGACTGGTGACAAAACTAAGTTTGAACATTTTGAAGACTATGATGGTGGTAGTGTAAGGTTTGGAAACAATGAACCTTGTTGTATAAAAGGAAGAGGATGAATTTCATTAAACAAAGAACTTATATGTGATAATGCATATTGGGTTGAAGGACTAAAGCATAATCTTCCAAGTGTAGCACAGCTAATCAACAGTGGACTCAAGGTTGAATTCATGAATGGCAAAGCAAGACTGTTGAATGACAAAGGAAAATTGATTGGTTCAGGCAAACAAACCAGAGGTAAACTATTTTATCTTGATCTCGGTGAATGCTCATGTTTTATTGCTCAAATTGAAGAAAGTTGTTTATGGCACAAAAGGTTATGTCATGTAAATTTTGATAATATGGTGAAAATAATCAAATTCAAGAAAGTAAGAGGTATTCCTACTTTGAAGAAACCTGATATTGGTCTATGCAAGAATTGTCAGATTGGTAAAATGGGAAAGACTAGCTTTAAAAGTAAAAACTATTAGTCTGAAGATATTTTGGATATTGTGCATACTGACTTATGTGGACCTATTGGAATTGAAAGCTATACTGGAGAAAAATTCTTTATTCTCTTTGTTGATGATTACTCTAGAATGATGACTGTTATGTATTTCAAAGAAAAGTCAGAAGCATTTGAGAAATTCAAATGGTATTTGGCAAGAGTAGAAAAGGAAACAGGAAAAAGAATGAAGTGCTTGAGATCAGACAGAGGTGGTGAATTCATCTCCCATGAATTCAATAATTTTTGCATTGAAAGAGGAATCAAAAGACAAGTATCAGCTCCAAGAACTCCTGAGCAAAATGGAATAGCTAAAAGGAGGAACAGATCTATCATGGATTGTGCAAGGACTCTAATGATTGAAAAGAACATTGCTATGAAATACTGGAAGGAAGCTATTAGCATTGCAGTTCATACCTTGAACTGAGTACAGTTGAGGAAAGACACATTCAAAACTCTTTATGAGTTATGGTATGGCTATAAACCCAATGTAAGTTAACTAAAAGTATTTTGTAGTAAATGTTACATCTTGAAAGAATCTAGAAAAGACAAACTTGAAGCAAAAGGTGATGAAGGAATATTTTTGGGATATTCTTGCAAAAGTAAGGCATATAAATGTCTAAATTTGTCTACTCATAAAATCATAGAAAGTGCACATGTGAAAGTAGATGAGTTTGCAGAAAAGACTAAAGAAGAAAGCAAAAGGGAACCAGAGGATTACAAAAGATTTTTTTACATTGAACTTGATACATTGCCAGACACATCTATCAATGAGGAGACTACATCAACTGAGCCTAGTATAGTAACTGAGTCACAAGAAGAAGTTCAGACCGAGTCACAAGAAACTGAGTCTCAGCCTGAAGTTACCAAGCAAATATCTACCGAGCCTGAGCAAACTGAACCTGAAGATGAAATTCAAGAAGATGAAAATGTAACTCATTCAAGAAGAAAGGAACTTGTATTGGCCAAGTATGTCAGGAAGCATCATACACCAGATCAGATTATTGGAAACAAATCAGATGGCACTATGACAAGGAATAAACTAAAAGGTACATGTTTACTTGCTGATTTTGAACCTAAAAATGTCAAAGATGCATTGGAAAATGAAAGTTGGATTGAGGCTATGAATGAAGAAATAGAGAAAATAGAGAAAAATAAGACATGGACTCTTGTACCTAGGCCTAAAGATAAAAATGTAATTGGGACAAAATGGGTATTCAGAAATAAGTTGAATGAAGATGGTCAAGTATCAAGAAACAAAGCAAGATTGGTATGTAAAGGATATTCTCAAGAAGAAGGTATAGATCATGGAGAGACTTTTGCTCCTGTTGCAAGATTAGAAGGTGTAACGACTCTACTTGCATATGTAGCACATAAAGGATTTAAGGTATATCAGATGGATATAAAATCTGCATTTCTCAATTGTATTCTTGATGAAGAAGTCTACATTGAGCAACCTGAAGGTTTTATGGATCCAGACAAAAGGGATATGGTCTACAAGTTACACAAAGTACTGTATGGTATGAAACAAGCCCCTAGAGCATGGTATGAAAGATTGCATAACTATCTAACTCAGATTGATTTGAAAAGAGCCAATGACAACAGTAATTTATACATCAAAGAAGGACCAGATAACAAAATTGTTTTGGCAGAAATATTTGTAGATGATACTGTGTTTACAAGGAATGATGATCAGTGCAAAGAATTTTCAGAGCAAATGAACAGAGAATTTCAAATGTCTATGTTTGGTCAGATAAAATTCTTTGTTGGACTTCAAATTCAGCAGAGCAAGAATGATATCTACATTACTCAGTCTAAATACATCAAAGAAATACTTAAGAAGTTTGGTATGGAAGATTCAAAACCAGTTGGTACACCCATGTGTACTGGATTGAAGCTTACCAAAGATGATGATTCAAAAGAAGTAGATCAGACCTTATACAGATCAATGATTGGAAAATTACAGTATGTAGTACATACAAGGCCTGATATTGCCTTAGCAGTTGGTATAGTAGCAAGATTTTTAGCAAAACCTAGAGAAAATCACATGATGACAATCAAAAGAATCTTGAGGTACTTGAAAGGAACTGAAGATTATGGCTTGTGGTATAAATTTGGAGGCAATCTGGACTTAAAAGTGTTTACTGGTGTTGATTGGGTAGGAAACATTGATGACAGAAAGAGTACAAGTGGTGGAGCATTTTTTCTTGGCAATAGGTTAGTATCTTGGACCAGTAAAAAGCAAAATTGCACATCCTAATCCACAACAAAAGTAGAATACGTTGCTGCAGCAGTAAACTACTCTAATATTGTTTGGTTCAAACAGTTATTGGAAGGCATGAAAGTTGAGATCAAAGAACTAGTTGTTATGTTCTGTGATAATACAAGTGCAATAAATATTTCAAAGAATCCAGTAATGCATTCCACAACCAAACACATTGCTATAAAATATCACTTTGTTAGAGAATTGGTGCAGGACAAGGAAATCAGATTGGAATATATTCATACAAAAGAACAAATTGCAGATATCTTCACCAAGCCACTACCTAAGGATGCATTCTTGTATCTAAGAGGTAAGTTAGGGGTCATTCCCCTATCTGAGGCTCACTAAATTGAGTTTTAGTAATGCATCAACCAGAGCATGTTGAAGATCAGTCAGTTGATGCAGCATAGTAAAGGAATCATTGCATATGAATTAGTACTTAAGGTACATTGGTATTCAAAAAAAGTGTGTTATCTTTGGCATGTGTTGTCAAAGAGGGAGAGATTTCTGTTTGTTGTCATTATTTTATGAAATTTCTAAGAAAGAGATTTAAAAAAAAAAGAAGAAGAAAAGAGGGAGATTTTTCAGTCAGAGAGAGAAGTTTTCTGACAGAGGGAGATGTGAATCAGAATGAAGCTAAGGATATGTTCCTTATTCTATGTTTGCTATGAAATTTCATTGTGCTATGACATATTGTGTTGCCATCAATGCCAAAGAGGGAGATTGTTGTATATAATTGTCTGAAGGAGATTGTTGGAATAATTATGTGTTGTCTTTGATGTCACATAGATGTCATATCAATTGTCAGCTCAGTTGGTCAGCAAAGCAGTTCCCAGTGTCTACTGAGCTCAGTCGGTCAGCAAAGTAGTTACCAGTGTCTACCGAGACCTCTTGGGTGTCAAAAGAAAAGTATGGTAGAAAACAGTGTTAACCGAGCTTCCTTGGTTATCGAAGGAAAGTTAGTGTCTACCGAGTTCACTTGGTCTCCAAAGGATGTTGAAGAATTAACAGTACTTAACGAGTTCTCTCAGTCGCTAAAGGAAATCTTCTTTAGATTAATGTTTACCGAGCAAGGTCGGCCCGGTAAAGGATTTTGTCAATTTGAGAAATAAAGTTGGTTTATTCCAGCTGACTGTTGTAATGATTAGTAATGTTTGTAATAATTATTAGTACCGACTTGACAATCTGAATGGTATATATATAGAAGGTCAAGTTGTGAATTATGAGAAAGCAAAAAGGAAGAAAGAGAAGAATAGTATGAGTGAATTTTGAAGGATGGTTAGATATCCTTGAAGAGCAGCAGAGATATATTTGATCAGGAAGGATCTAGTGAAGTAGAATAGAGATTTGTAATCAGCAATTCAGTTGCATCACTATTCAAGTCACTTCATTGTTACTTTCTTACCATTGTAGCAATGATTTCAAAATCTCCTAACCGAGTTGGTTTAACAGTCATTTTGTAAATCCTCTAACAAGGTGACAGTTCTATTGAATTGTTTCAAGACCTCTTACAAGGCCACTCCTAGCAAGATGATTAAATCCTCTAACAAGGTCTGTGACCTAACAGTGTGTTTTGTAACCTTTTACTGGGTTGGCTCCTAACAGGGCATCACTTCAGAAGAGTGAAAATCAATAACTAGTTACATTGGTGGTTTTTCCCATATTGGGTTTCCATGTTAAATCTGGTGTCTCTTGTGTTCATGGTATTTTCTTTATTCATGCATGTTAATCACTGATGAATGCTTAAGAACAGTTATAATTAACACTCAGCAATTACCGAGTTTCAGCATTTCTCTGTATGTCAGCAGTTAATAATTTATTAGGACATTTAAGGGATCAGTGGTAATATTTTGTGGTTAACTGATTCACCCTCCCCCTCTCAGTTACTACATCTATATTTCCAACACATACTAATGGTAATAAATTCTTCCGGTGTTAGAAAGATATAGATAGTGCATGGGATAGTCTTGTTAAATATGGTAAATGGAAATATTGGAGAATACGAAAAAGCGCATATGCTTTGAACTCAATCAAGAAGTTATTGGTGACAAATTCTCATGGTGGTTATCTAGCATTTTTCATTTGATGGAAAATTAACTATTGTTTGTGGGCACCTCTTTTTTATTATTAACAACTTTTGATATATGGTCCAAATATCTTTCCTTTTTTTCCTTCTTTCTTCTCTTTTTGCTAGTACAATAAATCACGGAAAATCCCAACATAAATCATATTTTTCATGAAGGTTTTAAATATTTCTTATAGTTGAGAATTATAAATCCTCTCTCTTACCTTCAAAATCAAAACTCACTTCTTCCCTTTCTTTCTTGGTTGAGAGTGAGGGCTATAAGAAACTATGGATAGATTATACAAGGAATGAGATGAATGAAAAACTGAAAATGAATTTAAACTTGAATTGTTGGTCATGAAAACAAACATATGAGAATCAATGAAAACCTTTATCACATTAGTCACTTTGAGCCATTAATTTTTAAAGGATATTGTCAAGAACAATTAAACTATGGCTAATAAGTTTGAAAACCTTCACCCTTAGCCAATAGTGATTGCAGATTCGAACATGGGGTAGAAGAAGACTCGGGAGAATATGGAAGAAAATAGAGGCCCTTGTACTTGACCAAGGGGGGAACTCATAATAGTTTTAGTTCACTTTTCAAAGGACCTTCAAGACCTAAGGAAAATTACCTAGGAAAATTGTCAATTGGAGGTTGTGGCTAATGATATCATGAAGAAATTGGTCTAGTTTTTTTAGTTTTCAAATCTAATTTTTCATTCTCTTTTAGTATTTAAATTTATAGTGTTATTTTTTTTGTCTCTGGGATGACAACCTCTTTAGTGATGCTTAGCTGATGGCAGCTCTTTATATCTAGGATTTTGAGTCCCTTCAAATTATATTTTTGATTAAATGAAAATAAGTCTTAAAAGGACCTCAAACCCTTTCACAATATAATAATATAAAAAAATAAACCAACAATAAACCAAACATAGGGGGAAAAAAAAAACATCAGAAACGAAATTAGGAGAACAATCCCCAGAAACCTTATAGATTTTCTTAAGAAGATTTTCATTCTTTTGTATCAACTCATCTTTTTATGCTACGAAACCTATTGACAATACTATTCTTAGGCACAACACTATTTTCCCTATTGTGAAGTCTTGTGGCCAGATGAGGAAATCATTTACTTCTTTGCGTTAACATTGAGAGCTCAAAAATCAGAGGCTCCCTTTGATAGACCATGGATTAGCTCTATCTAGGCGTTTCACATACATAGCGTACTACTTTTGTCCCTTCAAATTCTATTTAATCCTTAGTAATATATATCAACAATGACCTGGGCACGGATCAACCAAGCAATAGAATTGTTTTGCGTGGTGTTAATTATGGCACGGTGTTTCTGCTTCTGTGCTGCTGCTTCTGCCATTGCCACTACCAATGCCATTATTAACACAATGCTAAACAATTTTATTGTCTTCGCCATTTTCTTTTATGTTGTGAAGAAATACCAATCCAATTTATAGAGTGGAAGCGCTGTCTGTTTGGACCAACCGTCCCATACTTTCCCTCTTCTTCGTAGATTTAATCCAGATATATCAGACCAACCGTCCCATACTTTCCTTCTTCTTCAGAGATTTAATCAAGATATATCTGACCAACCGTCCCACACATTGTTTCTTCTTGGGAGATTATATCAAGAAACTTGTAATTATGAGCCACTCGAGAGGAGATAACAATCAATGCCATGGAATTTCAAAAGTATATCCCTGATAATCACGTCAGAATTTCAGAGAGATGGTATCTTCTAAGAATGTCTTTTTAAAAATTCTTAGAGAATTGTTTTTTTAATTTCTTGCTTGATGCCTTTCAAATTTAAGAATTCAAATCTAAGAATGTTGAGGGTTCACCAAGGAGGGACAATTATATTTGAAGGCTGACTGGTTAGCTCAACCATTTCTTCCTCCTATAAATCTTATTTTATTTAACAATTTTTGTCAAATCCAACATTTTTACATGTTCTATTCTTTGTTTTGATTTTTTTCAATTGTTACATATTAAAGAAAGTAAAAATGGATTATGTGAGTGAATATCATGTAATTTACTCGATCTAAGTAGGAACCAGTATGTTTTTCCTCCCTTTGAATGGATTGTTCAGCGGTAAATTCACAAGTGTATTTGAGTCATCAATTTAAGATTTCATTGCGGATCACATTACTTGGTTATGGACACCTTAATGATTTTCAAATCATACTAATCTCTAACTATCAATTTCTTATGACCTTGGCAATTGTAGGTGGAGTTAACAATTTGAATTTCTACTTGTAAGGATATCGAAGGTTAGACATGCCTCAATTGGACTTTGCATCAAAGAGTCCATTTGTGACATTCTTCCTTTCACATGCCATGGCATTTTCTTATAAGACTAACGTGCATGTAGGAAATTGAAAGAGAACAACTCATTTTTGTGTCAAAGGTTGTTGTAATAATACAAATTACATACTCTACAATTCATTATCATCATCTTTTCTATTTCAACAATTTCGGATATTGATTATTTTAACCCTATTTTAAAGATCTTTTCCTTTCTCGTAAGCCAATACTATATTTTCTTGTTGCCCTCTTATTTTTATTAATCTTCATCATTTACTAATGTACTCTCATTATTTTATTTATTTTCTTTGTTAATTCTCATGTCCCTACACCAACCCTCTTCTTTATAACCGCTTACCCTCATTTCAATTTTAATTTATAATCGTAATCTCTCGATCAAAATTATTAAATCACTATTCACTTATGAGTATTCACTTTCTTATGATGTGCACCCATTTAATATTTCACTATCTGCTCTATACATTTATATATACCTTCATCTCTTCTATAATCTTTCACCTCCCCCTCCATATAGAAAGATTCAACAACCATTTTTATTTAAACAAAAGGAGGTTATTTTAGTACATGAGATGAGCATGACATTGATAAATTATTATACAATACATTAAAATCACAAGTATATGAAGAATTGAATTTTTATAGTGTTAATCATGAATGTTTGATGTGTGACATGACTTGTTGTTCCCTTTCTATATCTTTACTACAATCTAATAAAATATATTGAATTTAATTATTAGTCTCCTACAAATTCCTTCAATGTATTCTATTGAATTTGTTATAGAAAGTCTCTTGTCTTTTTCATATTGCAAATGATAATATAATAAGATAGGCACTTTGTGACAATCCTCTTACAATTTATTTATGTAACTAAACATGTAGTGTATGCATGTCCTAAATAAATAAAATGTGATTAGGAAACTCCTTATTTATCTACACAAGAACATAAAATATAGTGAATGAAAAAATAATTCTTCAATTTTATGATTGTGTTTATATAGAAAAGTATTGTTCAAAATATTGTCTATAACTATAAAATATGTTTAGCTTCACTAATTAAGACCATGTAGGAAAATTAATGATCTCTTCATTCCTTGGGATAAAAAATGAGATTTTTTTCATAAAATAATAGAAATCAAATGTGGACCACTTATTTTCTTTGATTCTCTATCCTTCAACCCAATGGGATAAAATTCCTTTGAAACCTTAGGAGTCCCTATAGGAGTAGTGATAGTTATTAAAGGAAAATTTTTCATACCTATTATTGTAGGACTTTCAGGACATGAAATTTAAAATCCTCTCTAGAAGACATTACAAGTTTGCTTGACCTAAAACCAAATAAATCTATATTTGTAGAAGATGACCATACCAATGAAACATTCTATTGGAGATTTGCCAGCATGCCAGTACTGACTGTATGTTTGTCATTGATCCAAACATATGGAAAGTAGCATGCATGGAAGTCTTATGCAGTAAGATTTCTGTATATGTAGCATGGACATGATGCCAGCATGATATCATGGGCCCAGAGGTTAACTATTAGTACATACAGTTATATAGCAGCTGGTGTCAGCAATGTTCCTAACAGAGTTATAGGAAGTGTTCTGTGTATGGTTGTCTGTATAGTTATCATGGAGCCATGCACACTTAGATTTATATTGAAGACATGTTAGTGATGTTTCCATTATGGACGCATAGTCTTTTGATGAGTAGAAGTGAAGTTATGTAGTTGTTATTCACCAGTAGCAGTTTCCTGTGTTTATTCAAAAGAGCCAATAGAGATTTTATTGGTTATGTAGTTGCACCTATCCCGTAGGTATGTGCCCTTGGATTTAAGCTTAGAGGAGAGTTATTGATGTTTGGTTAAGAGTGCATGAGTTAATTCAGCTTGCAGAGAAAGTTCCAGTTGTTTTGGTAGAGCCGACAATGTGTAGCGTGCGTCTACAATTATCTTATTGAACAGGTCCCAGAATGTGTTGCGTGCATAGTAGAGCTAACATAATATTTATTAGATTTTTTTATGATTTCTCTAATATGATTTCCAGGTGGTTCTAATAGGCCAACTTGATTATATCATTTAGAGGAAAGATATTTATAAGTAGTCATTTGTGATTGTTGAAGAGTGGTTCATAGTTGATTGAGCAGAGCAGAGCAGAGTGTGTGAAGTGTTGAGCCATCAGAAGAAGGTCTACGTGACCAAGTAAAGTACTTGTACTATTCATTGGAACTGATCCAAATAGTAGGTTAAAGTGCAGTTCACCAAGATCCAGATATAGTGTGTATTTGTTATTCAGAAGGTTGTAGCCTTCCCCCATTTGAGCAGTGAGCTCTCGGATAGTGCATCCTCTCCCCCAATAGGGACAATTTTAAAAGACTCCTAATAGGGTCTGACCCTTAACGAGGTCTACTGTACTAAATATATTGTAAAGAAACTCCTAACAGGGTTAAGGATCTTCTAACAAGGATCATAATACTCTAGTGCAAAATATTAGTGGGTGTCAATTCCCACCAGGGTTTTTACCTATTTGGGTTTCCTGTTAACCAAAATATTGGTGTTGTATTCTTGTGTTCTTTCATTGTGTTTATGCTTTATGTTTAAGTATATTTAATTGGATAAAGAATTGAATCTTGTAGATAACTGATTCAACCCCCTCCCCCCCCTCTCAGTTATCTCTTGGGACTATTCCTAACAATTGGTATCAGAGCCAAGTGCCTCAGAAAGAAATTTTAATAGCTTGAGGTTGATCAGATGATGTACTTTAGGAAAGAAAGTTCTAAGTTCGATGGAGAGAATTATCTTGATTGGAAGAACAAGATGGTGACCCATTTTCAGTGCATTGGTTTTGAAGTTTTTGATGTGACTATCAAAGCAGCCAAGATACATACCCTAGAAGACCTTGCATAAGAGGATGCTACTAATAGGAAAAAGGAATTGTTTGATCAGAATGCTATTGCTAAAGAAGCCCTTATTAGCGCCCTATCTAATGGTGAATTTTTAGAAATAAAAAAGGTGGATACAACCCACAAAATATGGAAGCACCTAGAAGACATATTTGAAGGAGACTAACAAGAAAAGGATGCATGTAGAAAGACATGGAAGAAAAGATACAATGCTTTAGAGATGCTACCTAAAGAAAACATCAGAGCTTACAACCAAAGAATAAATGAAGCAGTTGCTGGAATCAGGAACAATGGTGGAGAGATTTCAGAGGAGGACATTATGGATAAATTGATGACTACTCTTACTCCAGAATATCAAAGTAAGATCAACATCCTTGATGAGACCCTGCAGCTTACATCTAATTTCAAGATAGAGGCTTTGATCAGAAAATTCTTAGCTTTTAAGATTTCAAGATTGAAGACAGAACCAAAGAGTGAAATAGCCTTTAAAGCAATAGTTCATGGTAAGAAATCTGCAAATACTTCTGGTAATTTTGATGATGATGATGAAGAAAAAACTCTATAAGATTTCATTGCTATGATTGCTAAAATAGAAAAGAAAAGAAAAGGAAAACATGAAGGTCAATTACCATTTAAGTGCTTTTCATGTAATAAGATTGGTCACTTTGCATCTAAGTGTCCTACTAGAGCTACAAAACTCAAAAAGGATTACAAGCCTAAGTATTCTAAGGAATGCTACTATGCCAGAGATGGAGTATTAGATGAAGAATCTGGTGAAGAAGAAATTGGATTCATTGCTATTATAGACAAAATGAATAATAAGTCAAGTCATGAAGATAAGAAAGAGAATCAAGAGCTTGCATTGATTTCACAAGCTGACATAGGATAGACTGGATCATAGACAGTGATTGTTCACATCACATGACAGGTGATAAAGGTAGGTTTGTTCATTTGGACAAATACAATGGAGGTATGGTCAGATTTGGAGACAACACTCCTAAACCAATAGTTGGTAGAGGAGCCATCACTTTGGATGGAAAGAGCAGTACTGATGATGTTCTTTATGTTGATGGTTTGAAACATAACCTTCTCAGTGTTGGACAGTTACTTGGAAAAGGATATTAGTTGGAATTCAAAGATGAAAAATGCATCATTAACAACAAGGATGGTGTTATGATTGCATCAGGCTCAAATACAAGAGGTAATGTTTTTCAACTTAATTCAAAAGCAAGTTATTTTTTTGCTAAAGTTGATGACAGTTGGTTGTGGCATAAAAGACTATGTCATATCAATTTTGATAACATAGTAAAAAATCAATGTAAAAGTAGTAAGAGATCTACCTAGCATAGAAAAGCCAATTGATACTATATGTAGGGAATGTGTGATGAGAAAGCATGTGAGAAACTCATTTAGAAGCAAGCAGAATTTAGCAGAGAACAAGTTGGATCTGATTCATACAGATGTATGTGTTCCAACTCAAACAAGATCATACTATGGTGAAAGGTATTTCATTTTGTTTGTTGATGATTATACTAGAATGATGTGGGTTACGTTCTTGAAAGATAAATTAGAAGCTTTTGAGAAGTTCAAAATATTCAAAGCTAAGGTTGAGAATGAATCTGGACTAAAGATAAAATATTTGAGATTAGATAGAGGAGGAGAATTCACCTTTGATAGATTCTATGAGTACTGTGAAGAACATGGCATAAAGAGACAGTTAAGTGCACCTAGAACCCCTTAGCAGAATAGAATTGTGGAGAGAAGGAATAGCATCATCCTTGATATAGCGCACACCATTATGATAGAAGGAAAAGTTGCACACACCTATTGGAGAGATGCGGTCAATACAATAGTCTATACCATCAATAGAATTCAATTGAGGCTAGGCACTGACAAAACACCTTATGAGCTATGGTTTGGTAATTTTCCCACAGTAAAATACTTCAAAATCTTTAGAAGCAAGTGCTACATCAAGAGGGATGAAGCAGTAGGCAAGTTTGATGCAAGAAGTGATGAAGGTATTTTTCTTGGTTACTCAACTAAAAGTAAAGCTTATAGATGTTTCAATTTAAGATTGAAAAAGATCATTGAAAGTTCCCATGTAAAGATTGATGAAAAGTTTATGATTCAAGAAAGATATCATGATTACTCACCCATGATTGAAGAAGAACCTAGACCCTCCTCTAATGAGATGGTTATTGAAGAAATGTTTGACAGTATTGATTTTTATTCAATGACCCCAAGACAAGTGAAGAAGAAACTCCTAAGGCTAATAAGTCAGCATCACATAAAGTTCCAAAGTTTACATCAAGAAATCATTCCAAGACAGACATCATTGGAGATCAGAGTGTCAAAGTCCTAACAAGGTCCCAAGCAAAGAACTCAGCTAGCAGTGAAGCGGTATGTTTACTATCTTAGATTGAACCTTTAAGTGTTGAAGATTCATGTAATGATTCAGATTGGCATGATGCTATGAAAGAAGAACTTGATCATACTGTTAAGAATGACACTTGGGAACTAGTTCCAAGACCTAGTGATAAGAATGTGATTGGGACAAAGTGGATATTTAGAAATAAGATGAATGAAGATGGCACAGTAGTAAGAAACAAAGTAAGGTTAGTACGTAAAGGATATGAGCAAAGAGAAGGCATTGATTATTTAGACACATTTGCACCTATGAGTAGATTAGAAGCTATTAAGTTGTTTCTAGCTTATGCTATAGTCAAAAACTTCAAATTTTATTAGATGAATGTCAAGTCAGCATTCCTAAATGGAGATTTGAAAGAGGAAGTATACATTGAGCGGCCAAAAGGATTCACCTTATCAAACATACCTGATATTGTATGTAGATTTAAAAAGGCCCTCTATGGATATAAGCAAGCCCCTAGAGCATGGTATGAGAGACTAGATGGATACTTAACAAAGATTGGTTTCAAGAAAGGAGAAACATATTGTAATCTATTCATTAGAGAGACATTTGAAGGTTTACTTCTTGTAGCTATATTTGTTGATGACATTATCTTTGGAGGTAATGACAAACTAAGTGCAGAATTTTCCAAACAAATGAAAAATGAATTTGAGATGATTATGATTGGTCCTATCAAATAATTTTTGGGACTAAATGTGCAACAAACAAGGAAAGGAATTTTCATTAATTAGTCAAAATATGTGAAAGAGATATTGAAGAAATTCAAGATGGATGATTGCAAGCCAGTAGGAACCCCTATGATCACTAGATGCAAGCTTACAAAAGAAGATGACTCACCAGCAGTAGATATAACATTCTATAAGTCTATGATTGGTAAACTTATATATCTTACTCAGACTAGACCTGATATTTCAAATGCAGTTGGCATAGTTGGAAGATTTGCAGCAGAACCTAAACAAAGTCACCTCATGGTAGTAAAAATAATATTTAGATACTTACAGGGCACTATAGATTATGGTCTATGGTATCCTAATTCAGATAATGTTGAGCTTCATGTGTACACTAATGTAGATTGGGCAGGATGTGTTGATGACAGAAAGAGTACTTTAGGTGGAGCAGTGTTTCTTGGTGATAGACTTTGTTAGAAAGTAAAGTCCACCAAGATAACTGAGAGGGGGAGGTGAATTAGTTATCAGATAATTATCACTTTTATCATCTTCAACAACATTAAACCATATAAGTAATATAATTACCAACCATAGGAAGATATTCATACACAATAACACAATCACACAAGAAATGTTGACTAGGGAACCTCTTGATCAAAGAGTAAACCCTGGTGGGAATGATGCCCACAAAAGATGCACTAATATGAATATTCCTTGTGAAAGGATGGACTCTATTAGGAGTCTTATGAAATACATTCAGTACATATGAATCCCTATTAGGAGATTTTGAATCCCTGTTAAAAGATTCTTACCTTGTTAAGAGTTCTAGAAGACAAAAGGACCACCTGCCCAAAAAGATTCAAGGTAAGATCACTGAACGCATTGTCCAAATAATACTTTTATTACTCAATATAATAATATGTTACCTCTTCTCTAACTATGCCAAACCGCACTCACTGTTACATTAGATCTCAATTTCAGGTCTCTGTACCTCGCATGTCTTCCTTCACAAATTTGCTTTCATACTTAGCTCTTTTCTTGACTTCATGCATACACCATCACACACAACCACCACTAAAACAAGGAAATACATTCCTTCCTTTATACCACACTCAAATAATTACAAATGAGTTGGCATACAATTGCAATATAAAAGTTTCCACACGCTACATCAAAATTACACAAAACTGTCAACTTCTAATTATAATAATTCTTCACTCGTGTGACCTCTAAGTTTGTGTTATCATCTATGTCACTATCAATGTGTCTTCAAATTCCCTTTAACTACACAAAACTAGATTCCATCCCAATTAGCAGATATCATCCGATTTTCACAAACCGCTACTCAGGAGCACTACCTGAATACTGCTTCCACAAAAGTGCTCATAACTTCCATGAATAAATAAATTACCATCTGCATTCTTAACCATAGACATATAACATATCAAAGAGTATATCCTCAACATCACATAGCTCCAACTATAATAACCCACGTGCGCTAATCCAAACTCTGTCTACTTCTCTGTAAGTCTCTGGTAAATCATTGTGTTGACATCAATGATAATCATAGTCATGAATACAACAACAATTGCTACATAATGGCTGCCAAACATTTAGTATTCATTTCTAACAATCTCCCCCATTGACATTGATGGCAACATAGATGAAAAACATCCAATGTTCCAAAAATCCAATACTGCAACACTGCTGCTCCAAATCCTCTTCATCAATCAAATCTTGCTTCATTTTCCTATTCAATTCTCTCTGACAGATGTTTCAAATGGTTTTTCATGTATACTTCTCCCCCATTGACATCAACGAAATTTTTTTTATCACTATGTCAACAACAAATTAATGTCAAAAGGCACTATTTAGAAAATATATTCACTAGAGTCATGACTCAGCTCAAATACACATACTCCCCCATAGAGGAAGTACCAACATCCAGTCCAGAAGAAAGATACAGCTCATATACCACTGGATGGATGCAACCAACTGCATCACTTTTCAAAAGTAGGTTGGGGCATAACCCCAAGCATACCTCTCAAATACTCAAATGTATCCTTAGGCAAAGGCTTTGTGAATATATCTACTATCTGGTCCTTTATACTTATGTACTCAAGTCTGACTTCTTTCTCAACAACTTTCTCTCTTACAACATGATACTTAATCTCTATATGTTTTGTCTTAGAATGTAATACAAGATTCTTAGAGATACTAACTATGCTAGTGTTGTCACAATGTGTGACAATAGGTTCAACAAACTTTATACTAATATCCTTCAGCATTTGCTTCATCCAAATTATCTGGTTACAATTGTTTGCTGCTGCTACATATTTTGCTTCTGCTATGCTTTGTGAGATACAATTCTGCTTCTTACTTAGCCAAGAAACCAATCTTCCTCCAAGGAAAAATGCTCCACCACTGGTGCTTTTCTTATCAACACTGCCTCCCCAATCAACATCTATATATGCAGATAGGGTAAAATCATCAAATTTTTCATACCATAATCCATAGTCCATTGTGCCTCTTAAATATCTCAGTATCCTCTTTACTGCTGCATAATGTGATTCTCTAGGTTCAGCTTGAAATCTTGCTACAATTCCAACTGAATGTGCTATATCAAGTCTTGTATGAGTCAAATACTGCAATCCTCCAATCATAGATTTGTATTTCTTCTGTTGCACTGCAAGAGTCTCATTTGTGCTAGCTAACTTATGTCTAGTCACCATGGGTGTTCCAACTGGTTTACAATTCTCTATTCCAAATATTTTCAACAAGTCATTTAGGTACTTTGTCTGACTTACAAAGATACCATCATTATTTTGTGTTATCTATAATTCCAAAAAGTATTTCATTTCACCAATCATACTCATTTCAAATTTAGTCTTCATTTCATCAGCAAATTTGTCACTAGCTTCATCTTCTCCTCCAAAGATAATGTCATCAACAAAAATAACTATAACTAACAAAGCATTTTCAATTTCTTTTGTGTACAGATTGCTTAGATGTTCCTTTTGTAAATCCCAATTTTAACAAATACTTATCTAGTCTTGCATACCAAGTTCCAGGTGCTTGTTTAAGTCTATATAAAAATTTCTTCAGTTTACATACCATGTCTCCTTCTTGAGTCAAAGGAAAACCTTCAGGCTGCTCAATGTAGACTTCTTCTTTTAATTCTCCATTCAGAAATGTTGACTTCACATCTATCTAATATACTTTGAATTTCTTGTAAGCTGCATAAGCCAAAAATATTCTTACTACTTCAATTCTTGCAAAAGGTGCAAAGGTTTCTTCATAGTTGATTCCTTCTTGCTGTGAGTAACCCTTACATACCAATCTTGCTTTTTTTCTTACTACTTCTCCTTGTTCATTCATCTTGTTTCTGAATACCCATTTAGTTCCAATGACATTCTTGTCTTTAGGTTTAGGGACCAATTCCCATGTCTTTTTCTTTTCAATCTGATCTAGTTCTTCTTTCATAGCATTAGTCCAACTTTCATCTTCACAAGCTTCATTAGTAGTCTTAGGTTCAATTTGAGAAATCAAACATAACTATTCTTGTACCTTATTTTGAGTTAGAACTCCTCTTTTGATGCTTCCAATAATTTGTCCAATAGGATGATTTCTTAACAAACTCTTGCTAAATGTCACTGTCTCAGATCTCACTTCAGATGTAGGTTATTCAATGACTTCATTATGGCTTTCATTCAACAAATCACTATCAGTTTCATAAAATAATTTAGTAGATCCAGTGTTAGATTTAGGATGAGCTTCTTCATCTGATTCATAATCAAGCATTCTTTCCTGAATTTTGAACTTTTCATCAACTTTAACATTTGCACTTTCAACAATAGTCTTAGTTCTTTTATTGTAACATTTATAGGCTTTTCTTTTCAAAGAATATCCAAGAAATATACCTTCATCACTTTTAGGATCAAACTTTCCAATATCATCATCTCTCTTTATATAACATTTGCTTCCAAAAATTCTAAAATACTTAACTGAGGGTGCATGTCCAAACCATAATTCATAAGGTGTCTTGTCTGTGTCTGCTCTGATTTGTACTCTATTCATTGTATACACTATTGTGTTCATAGCTTCTGTCCAAAATATCTTCGCCAAATCATTCTCAAATAATATAGCTCTTGCTGCTTCTGTCACTAATCATTTTCTTCTTTCTGCAATGCCATTTTGTTCAAGTGTTTTAGGGGCTGAATACTATCTCTTAATGCCATTTTCTTCACAAAAAGTGTTAAACTCTCTAGAAGTAAATTCTCCACCTCTATCAGATCTCAAACATTTAATCTTCATTCTAGATTCATTCTCAACTTTATTCTTAACAATCTTAAACTTATCAAATGCTTCAAATTTTTCTTTAAGAAATGCAATCCACATCATTCTTGTAAAATCATCAACAAGAATCATAAAATACCTTTCTCCATAGAATCCTTTAATCCTGGTAGGACCGCTCAAATTTGTATGAACAATCTCTAGCTTTTTTGTAGATGTAAACTTCTTACTAGGAAAAGAACTTCTCTTTTGTTTAGCCATTACACATTCTTTGCAAATCATGTTAGTAGGCTTCATAATTTTAGGCAAATCTCTTACTGCAAGTGTAGTACTTACTTTCACAATGTTATCAAAGTTTATATGACAATACTTTCTATGCCATAACTAATTGTCATCAATCTTAGTAATCAAACATGTCATCTCAGTAGGATTCAATTGAAATACATTACCTCTAGTTCTAGATCTAGCTCCAATCAAATTTCCATTTTTATCCTTTATCACACAAGTTTTCTCAGTAAACCAAACTTGATATCCCTTATCAACTAATTGTCCAACACTCAAAAGATTATATTTCAATCCATCCACAAATTAAACATCATCAGTATTAGTCTTTCCATCAAGAGTAATAGATCCTATACCTTTAATCAAACAAGGTGCATTGTTTCCAACTCTAACAACTCCTCCATCATATTCATTAAACTTTATGAACTTTTTCATGTCTCCAATCATATGATGTGAACAACCACTATCTATAATCCAATCATCTTTCTTTTCAAGTTGAGAAACTAAGGCTTTTTCTTCCTTAACATCAGTTTTAGGATTTTCTTCTTTAATTGCTACAAATCCTATGTCATCATTATTATTAGTATCACTTTCACTTAAAGTTCTTTCTATACTAGCTTCAAGATCTTCATCATTAGCATAATAACATTCCTTAGATCTTCTAGGTTTGAAATTATTTCTGTACTTTTTAACTCTCTTAGGACATTTAGATGCAAAATGACCATATTCTTGACAAGTCCAACATTTAAATATTTTCTTACCATCTGGTTCTCTTTGCAAAAGCAAGGCAATGCCTTATTCAATCTTCTTGTCTTCTTCATTACTAGATCTTCCATTGCCAGCATAATCTCTGCTCACACTGATGCTTCTTGACAAAGTAGGGGGAACACTAAGAGCATTGAATGTTGTCTCCATTCTAGGTAAGTCTCCTAATAATCTCAGGTTCATTTCTACTACTTCCAATCTTCCAAGAAGAGTCTCTCTTATAAAGTTTGTAGTACAAGGTATAACTTGTTCAATCATCTATGTTTTTTTTTTAAATACAATGGTCAATGTCCTCAAAATTTTCCATATCACTTCATTCTCTATCTTTGTTCCTCCACAAGATTTTATACCTGTAATAATTTCTGACATTCTACCAATATAGCTTCTAATAGATTCATCTTCCAACATTCTTATATCTTCAAATGCACATATCCAATTATGTAATCTAACTCTTTTTGCATGTTCATCACCTTCAAAAGTAGAGTGTAAAGCATTCCAAATTTCATGATATTTTTTCAAACATTTTACCTGACTGTAATAATTCTTTGGAAGGGCTATCAAAAGTGATTCTCTTGCAAGTATGTTACACATGAATAGATCTCTCTCATTAGAAGTACATGTTTCAAGATTGTCCTCTTAAATGATAGTCTTATCATTCTTTGTAATCAACCAATAACCTGGTCCTAAACATAGTAGGTGTGTCTTTATCTTTTCTTTCCAGCTATCAAAATTTACTACATCAAACTTAGGGCTTTCTCTCTTGAAATTCACCATGGATCTCCTTAAGTTGTTAAACTTCTTTTTCAAGGACCTGCCGCTCTGATACCAATTGTTAGAAAGTAATATCCACCATGATAACTAAGAAGGGGGGGTGAATTAGTTATCAGATAATTATCACTTTTATCATCTTCAATACCATTAAACCATATAAGCAATATAATTACCAACCATAGAAAGATATTCATACACAATAACACAATGACACAAGATATGTTGACTAGGGAACCTCTTGATCAAAGAGTAAACCCCGGTGGGAATGATGCCCACAAAAGATGCACTAATATGAATATTCCTTGTGAAAGGATGGACTCTATTAGGAGTCTTATGAAATACATTCAGTACATATGAATCCTTGTTAAAAGATTCTAACCCTATTAAGAGTTATGGAAGATAGAAGGACTCACTGCCCAAACAACTTCAAGGTAAGATCATTGAACACACTATCCAAATAATCTTTGTATTACTCAATAGAATAATATGTTATCTCTTCTCTGACTATTCCAAACCACACTCACTATTACATCAAATCTCAATTTCAGATCTATGTACCTCACATGTCTTCCTTCACAAATTCACTTTCATACTTAGTTGTTTTCTTCACTTCATGCATACACCATCACACAAAATCACCAATATAAAAAAGAAATAAATTCCTTCCTTTATACCACACTCAAATAATTACAAATGATTCGGCATACAATTACAATATAAAAGTTTCCACACGCTACACCAAAATTACACAAAACTATTGGCTTCCAGTTACAATAATTCTTCACTCGTGCGACCTCAAAGTTTGCACTGTCATCCACGTCACTATCAATGTGCTTTCAACTTCCTTTTAATTTTGCAAAACCAAATTCCATCCTGATTAGGAGATATCATCCGATTTCTACAAACCGCTACTCAGGAACACTGCCTGAATAATGCTTCCACAAAAGTACTTATAACTTCCATGAATAAATGAATTACTGTCTATGCTCTTAACCATAGACATATAAAATATCAAAGAGTATATCCTCAACATCGCATAGCTCCAACTATAATAACCGACGTGCGCTAATCCAAACTCTATCTACTTCTCTGCAAGTCTCTGGTAAATCACTGTGTTGACATCAATGACAATCACAATCAATGAATGCAACAACAACTGCTACAAAATGGCTACCAAAAATTTAGAATTAATTCCTAATAGACTTTTCACTTGGACAAGCAAGAAACAAAATTGTATTTATCAGTCAGCAGTAGAAGTGGAGTATGTTGCAGTAGCCTTGATTTGTTCTACAATTTTTTCGATCAAGCAGATGATAAAAGATTTTAGAATTCAGATTGATTATCCTATTGTTATTCACTATGATAACACTAGCACTATCAATATTTCAAAGAACCATGTGATGCATGCAAAGACAAAGCACATTGAGATCAAGTATCACTTCCTAAGAGAGAAAGTGGCAGAGTAAGAAGTCAAGTTAGACTATGTGAGTACTAAAGATCAGTTGGCAGATATATTCACAAAGCCCTTACCTAAGGATACTTTTGGGTATCTTAGGGAGAAGTTGGGAGTAATTCCCTTCCCTAATTCTTCTTAGAAGAAAGAAGGAAAGGCATAAGTCCTCAGGGACTGGTGGAAGGTTGACTACTCTACCTCAGGAGTAGTACTGATGCTTAAAATGAATGGCGCCCTTTTCCATTAATGTAAAGGGGGGAGTATATATAGAGTCATGAAAAAAAAAAGTAAAAAGATGAGTAATATACTGAGGGGGAGAAGCATTTAGTTTTGATAGCAGTTCAGTTGAGGAAATGGAGAATATTAGAAAATATTGTAGCAGATGGAGGATTCATCTTTGGGGGAGTTTTGAAGAGGAAATGGAGAATGTTATAAAAGAAATGTTCATTTCGGTTGGTGGTGGTTTTTCATTCCACATGTTGCCATTGTATGCACCCTAAAATGGTTGCCTAGACTTTGGGCCCCCATTCAGTAATTTATCAAATCCTTGAATCAATATTTTCAAAAATCAACATTTTATCAATTATATCAATTTCCTTGATCAAATCTTGTTTCATCATTTTCGATTATTTGCCTTGGGCTAACCATTTTATCCTAAAGTCTTTATTTATTTAAAAGGAATATTTCCTCCCCTTTTAATAAATAAAAATCCCCCACTTTTCCTCTTATCCTAAGTTGCACAAATAAAGCATTATTCTTATTCTATAAAAAGAAGAAAAACACTTTTTGTCTCATATGGACACAAAATTCAACTCTTATTTTCTCATTGGAGGATACTTGTGCACATGGATTTCTCCTCTTTGATGCTCCACCATTGATTAAATCTTTTGCCTCTTAATCTCCATGGTCCATTCTTTCTCATTTCCTATAAAAGAAGAGCTTTCTTCCTCATTTTCATATGCATTTTTGAATACTAATGTTATGTTGAAGGTTTTCTAGGTCACTTTGGAGCTTTTGAAGATTTGGAGCATTCTTGGCTTTCATACTTTCATGCTATCATAGTTTCATTTCTTGCATTATCATGGCATTCATAGCTTCATATTAGCTTAGATTTCCTTATGCTTTAGATTAATTCATCTAGTTTAACTAGGAAGGTTTGGTAATACTTGTACTTTCCTTTTCATAGCTTAGCTTGCATATTCATCTTAATCTAGCTTGCATTTTCATTTCATAGTGATTCTTGGGGATATTGGAATTCTTTCCCTTGTCTTCATTTGAATCTCTCATTGTTTGGTTGACTAGCAAGGTCATTAGCTTAATAGCTCTAGCTGAGAGAAAACTTAAAATAATCTTGCAACTCCATGCATAGAGAGCTCTAGGTCACTTTCTAAGGTTTCCTCTTCATGGATTCCCTTGGATGTAATGACTTAGAGAAGTGCACCATTTGAGTGTGTACATTTTTGGTGCCCACTGTGGGCTACTAACAATTTTTGTAGGGCTACCCAAAGCATAAAAACCCAATCAAGTGCTTGTTATTTGTTTCATTTCAAGTGTGGAAATTACTAGTTGTTTCATTTCATAGGAACATAATATCTTGTTGAAGGGATTTTTGGGTGGTAGGAGAAGTATGCTCTTCACCCTTGTGGTGAACTAGAAAATCTTGACCCATCTTTAGATTTTGAAAGCAAGAGGGTAATTGAACATTTTCTTGGTGTGTTTGGGAGAAAGCTTTGGGATAAGGGAGTATGCTCTTCACCCTTGTGGTGAAACAAAATCTTTGAATCTCATAAGTTGATCCATTCTTTGTTTAGATCTTTAGAATCCTTTAGCGGGCTTGCTCTTGAGCCATCAAGAGGAATGACCTAAGTGGGGACAAGCTTATTGCCAGCTATTCCAACCCACTATAAACTCAAGGCTATCAAGCACACAAAACCTTGGTAGATGTAGTGCTTGTCTTCACTTGATGTGAGTACTTGTGGGATTGTGACCATGAGGAAAGTATTGAGCAAGAATGCTTAAGGTACTCTTGAGGTGGTGAGGTCCATTACTTTCCACAAGTTAAGGAGTCCCTTTGGGGAGAAAGAGGGGTACTACGAATGGAAGCCCTTACTAAGAACCATAGATAGAGGCCACCTTATTTTTCCCCTTAGCTTCTTGGTGCAAGGATTAATCCAAGTGGAATAACCTGGATCACCTAAAGATTACTCATCATCTGTGTTCCTTTGGTTGTGTCATTGACACTTCCACAACAAAGCCAATATCTATTGTGGGTAACCACTTTGTGTGAGGCAATGGGACATCAAGTGTGGGCCAAGTTGTTAAGTATTGAGCCATTGTCTTTTTAGGCTAAAAAGTGTTTGAAGTGTTCTCGTTGTGATATACCTGTGTAAATGTTCTTGAACAGCAAACATCACGGTAGCAATCATAGGATTTTATTGCTTTGATATCATAGGTGCTTGTCTTGGCAAGGTTGCTTTTGCCCTTGTTTCAAGTGTTTTATGACATGTTTTGATCACCTACAGTTTGCAAACCTGTCAATTTATTGTTGTCACTATGATTGAGATAAAAAAAAATCAACCCTCAAACTAAAATTTTCAACAAACAGTCATTAAAACTAAGATTTTGCACTTCACTGGTCAAAGAGTCGTATGGCCTTGGAACATTATCACCCCTTTTAATGAGAAGTGTTGTATGATAGTTTGTAACTGGAAGACTGTCGCAGTGTTTACTAGAAACCGTTACCCGGGTCGCCTGGAAACTGTTGCCCTACTTAGAGCAAAGTGTCGCCTGCTGAGAAAGTGTCACCCTATCTACCTGGATACTATCACCCAAAATTATTTTTTTGTTGTATGCCTAATTCAAGCAATTTTCAGTCTTCTCATAGTTGACCAAATTTTAGTGAGTTTCATACCCTGCAACTGAAAGCTTGTTTGTGCCTTACATTTTTGGCTCTAGACATCTTGAGTTAGTAATCTTTGTCTTCACCAAAATTTTTCTTGTCATTAGTAAGTTAGGAACCATCCTTGTTGGAAAGATTCACCTTTAGATTATTTGATTGCATACTTGGAGATTTTGAGTACTCTTTTATCCAAATTCACTTTCATATAAATTCAATTTCAATATATTTTGGTTAAATCATCCTCCTGATCCATATGTGCTAGGATACTAGAATCCTTTTGTTATGCACCACTATGGCAGTGTTGATTTATACCCTTTGACAACTTTCTATCTTATCATAGCTCTTTTTGGACAATTGAATATTTTCACTATCCTAGTTTGACAATTAGTGAATCCTAAGGTTATCTTTTCACTAAGGGTCTTTTCTTTCATGCCGGTTACAATAAGATACCAAGTGGGTCAAGGAAAACAACCTCAAGTAGTTTTTGAACAATTACCTTTAGTGCAAACTCATCAAAGGTGAAAGGGGAAGGAACCCACCTTCAATCAATCTCCTAAGAGTGCTTTAGAAGTTTGGTTTGAACCTAACAGTAGCCTTAGTAAGTTGAGTACTTTTGTACCATCTTCTCAATCAAATATGGACATAAGCTACACTTTGACTAGGAGACAGAGAGAAATGATAAATAAAACTCTTTGTTAGCACCTTGAAAAAATTTCATGGCTCTAGCCCTTTTCTTCTAGTCTCTGTAGTTGTTTTTAGGTCTCTGGCATAAACCGTTAGTTCAAATTTTTGAAAAACTAGCCGTTGGTGTGAAAAGCCCTATTTTATGCCCTGGCCTTGTTCTAATTTTGTGTTACTTTATTCAGGTCACTTAAGTCTCTAAAATGCATGTGCTAAATTGTTAACCTCTTTTTCGCATGATCGCGTGAACCTTTTTCATGTTATGTGATCATGCGACTGGGATTTTATGTCGGACCCTTTGTTTTATTTCCCTAATTCTTGGTGAAATATTTTTCCTAAGCAAGTGCCTTAATATTTCCTATGTTTTTGGTTAAATTTTTCTCAGGCCCAGTCTTTTTGATAGCTTTTCAATCCGATGGTTGTTGTAAGTTCACAAGGGTTTGTCAAAGGCTTGCGATCTTACGACGATCGTTGATCTTACTTTATGACATGGCACTTCAAACTGTGGGTCCAAGGTGACATTTATGCACAAATGGTAGTATATGATTGGTCCATGTATTAATACGTTGGTAGTTGCTAGTGGGACCTAGTTTCTAAGTGTCACAGAGGGTCCTGACATATGTAGAGCATCAATGATGGGCGTATGATCTTATGGGATGTGTCAGAGGTTTAAGTTCTTGCGCCAACCGTTGATTTCATATCCTTTCAGAGGGTTGTCAGGGTAGGATAAGATTCTTCATCTGACAGTTGTCTTATGATCTAGAGGAATCTGGGAGGTCTATGCGAAGATGAGACAACCGTCAATTTTCTTGATGTGGGCCCAGTAATGTTTCTCGATCTTTCTGGTAGTTTGGACAAGGTTTTAGAAGCTTGAAAAATTTTCAAAGGGGTTCGCTTGTTCGCGAAGAAGGATGGAAATTCTCTAAATTTTTTAGTGGTTCAGTGAACAAGTGTTCGCATAATCACTAAAATATATGGTGGAGATGTAAAGTATTCTGCGACTTGGAGGTGGTCTTTAGTTGCTGATTCGCTAAATGTGACTGAGGTCATATTAAAAGATAAGTCATAAAGCCCATGAAAAGGAAATATCTAGTGGTCACGATATAAAGTTGACCTAATTTTAAATGTAGACTACCGATGCATTGCTGGCGCCATGGAAATGACCGTTGCAGTTTGAATTCAAATTTTGAGAGGATTTCTTGTGACCAGAAGGACTAAAATTCAATGCAGAAGTGACTGGAGCTGGTAAGAGATGATTTGTTTGTTGTTGCAGTGTGGTCCAGGGTGTTCCATGATCATTTGCATGGGTTTGTACTATTTTTTTTGTGCTCGAAGCATCTTGCAGGTGGCCAAAAGGGTTGACAAATTCAAAATTCCATGATTTGCAGTACTTTCCTAGAGATTTATCATAAGTGAAAATCTTTCTCAAGTATGGCTGACTAGTTTTCATCCCCTACATTTAATTTTTGACTATTTCTAGTTGATCTGGTGGGTGAAACCCTAACCCTAGTCATCCATAGCTTGTTGCAACCTATTTTGGGTTTCCAAGATGACTAGGGAGTATATATTGTAGCATTTTTTGATTTTGTGAGGGTTCCAAAACTTTCTTTTTGGTTCCTGGTTGTTGATGGTATTATATTGAACAAGTAGAACTTGGATTTAGGGTTTTGTTTCTCTTTTAATTTTGTTGCCTTGGTAATCTATTGATTCTAAAATTTAATGAGAATACACTTGAATTCCTGTCTCAAACTTTTGATTGTCTTCTTGTTTTGATTGTGGATTCATATATGTTAAGGTCACAAAGTGGATTAGCATATGGTAAACAAAGAGTATTGTGAGATCAGCTTGGAGTTCCTAACAAAGTTAGGATTAAAGCCTTTAGGGTGATTTCAATGAGTTCATTGTTAGATTGGAATTTGATGATCAAGTTTGGGAGTGAGGGGAGTAATAGGGAAATCACTTACTCTAATTTCATGTGTGTTTGAGTTAAGGTTTTAGTTGATATATGTTATCAAGTGACTCTTTGCCCTAGGTTAAGGCACTAATCCTTGTTAATTGGCCCTCTTCCTTGTAGACTTTGGAGTGGTGATAGAGTCAAAGTTATAGTAAAGTTATCCATGAAAGTATAAATCTACAAGTTGAAGATCAAAGGGAACTCCCAACAAAATGATGACTCTGCTAGGGAGAACAACAATGAAAGGGGATATTTGTTAGAATCTATCATTGTAGTTATCTTGCAAAGTCAAAATCTTAAGGACCAAATTGATTTACCCATCTGAGTCCCCAACAAAATGGCAACTCTGCTGGGGAGAGTCTAGAGATAAAGGTTTTCAAAGTGCACTCTTGTTTTCCTATTGTATTCAGTTAAAGATTTCCCACTTTGGTGGGTGGCGACTCAAAAAGATTAGAACCAGTGCTATAGACTATAAAAGATGGACAAAAGGAGGAATACTAGGTCCTTTGTCAAAAAAAATCTAGAGATTGCTTTGGAGCAATTGCCTAGACAGGAAAAGAAGAGTTGGATCAGAAGAAATGGTGAGTCTACTAGTGCTCCCATAAGAGAACAAAGAAATATCAGAGGTAGAGTACCACATGTTTCCTCAAGTGAGGAAGGTTCACAAGACAGAGTTTCTAGATCAGATGGTGGTCACTCTGCAGATAAATTTTATGATACCCTAGAGGTTGTATTTCAAGACAAGGGTTCATTGTCTGGAGGTTAGGATGAACAAGCCAAAGAGATGGGTATTGAGATTGATTTAGATCTTGATGAGGATAATTTTAGAAGGGAGCCCATGAGACCACGGAAAGTGCATTTCCCATATCAGCATCCTATTGATGTGGAAGTGTCATCAAGCTCTGAAGACAACATGATAGATCCACATGACCTAAATGTGATTAGGTTGTAGTTGGTAGAGTAGGATGCCATATACAAAAGGTTACAAGAGGATAGAGAGGCTGAAAAAGTAAACGCTCTAATGGAGAGGCAGTCTCTTTTAAGAAAAATCAATGAAATGAAGGAGAGAAACAAGATGTTTTCTTCTGCTCCTAGGGTGTTGCAACATGATGTTTTTGGTGATCTTGAAGCTCTAAGAAGTGAGTAGGAACACTTGTTGCAAGACCATGAGTTTGATGAAGAAGGCCCTATGATCAGACAAGTGCAAAGTTATGCTCCTTTGCCTAAGGGTAAGAATGGACATGAGATCACTAGGCCTACTGTAGTTATTAATGAAAAAGGAAAGGAGAAGATGGTGGGTGTCCAAATAAGAAAACCAATGACAATACCAGGGATCCCACCACCAAAATACAATAGGGAGATAGAGATAGAAAGAAAAAGAAAAGAGGATGAAGCTCTTGCTCAAGAGTTGGAAAGAGCTGAAGTTGATGCTGCTATTGCAGAGAAAAGAAGAAAGATCTAGTTCTTGAGGGCTTCATCAGCTAATGTTCATGGCCCTTTGCTACTGAACTAGGTATGCCATCTATGAACACTACTGTTCCACTTAGCAATGCTACTACTAGTAATCTAATTCCTAATGTATCTACCAAATCATTTGTTGATCCTAATAGATAGTCAAATGTGCAAGTGGGTGGGAATGTAGATAAAAATAATAATTCTAGTGGGAACACTAGTTTAGGATTTCAAAGAAGACCTATGCAGCTAGAAGGCTATAGGAAAATTAGTTTTGATGGTATACCATGCTACCTAAATGCTTTTCCAAATGATATAAGAGATAAGGTACCTAATTTTTTGGTAATAATGCTATTAGTTGTGAGGAGCATCTTAGGTTATTTGTTGATATGCTTAATGATTATGAGGTAGAGCATGAGGATGTAGTCATGAAATTGTTTGTTCAATCTCTAATGGAGGATGCTAGAGATTGGTATAAGAGGCTTCCTGATAAATGTATTGATACTTGGGATTCTTTTGAGAGTTTTTTTAAAGAGCAGTATGGTGATAGGCCTAATTCTAGTTTCATGTTGAATGAATTCAATACCATAAGGAAAAATCAGAATGAATCTGCAGCTGAGTTCAACATGAGATTTTAGAAAGGTATACATAAGTTGTTTCAAGTTATGCGGTTAGATGACAATGTTTATCTAACTAAATATTTCAATGCATTTGATGGAAATATGGGATACTTGTTGAGGGAAAAAGAAACAAGAACTCTTAGAGATGCTTTTAGGATTGCTGTCAATATTGAGAACAATATGAAAATATCAGGGAAATTGGGTGGGAAGAGAGATGACCCCAAGTTGTTTGGGGACAAGAAATATAAAAAAGAAAATCATAGGAATGTTGGAACTAGGAGGCAAGAAGAAGATAAATTGGATAAGGTGCTTAATGCATTAAAGGATTTGAAGGGACCTACAAATAGGAACATCAGTACTCCTACCAATGAAAGGCCTCAATTCAAAAACAATTTCAATAAGCAAAATAGATTGCAGAACTACCCCTACAACACCCAATATTGGAAGGATGGCAAGCTTGTTGTCCCTGCTGCAAGAGGAAACAATGATAGAGGTGTCCCTGGCCCTCTACAAAAAGCTTCAATAAATGTCATGGAGGACATACCTTGGTGTGTTGCATGCTAGTCCCCTCATTCTAAAGAGCATTGTGTGGTTGCATATTCTATGGCTGCAAATCAAGATTGTGGCAGTGAGGAGATAGATCAAGAAGAAAATCAAGATGATGTTGGATGCAACATGGCTACTTCATATCTAGGATATGAAGATGATTCTGATTTTCATGAAGAAGTAGATGTAAATGTGAAGAGACACACTTAGGCCCTTTTTCATCAAGAGGTTTTTTTTGATAGTGAAGACATTGATAAGAAGACATGTAACATGAACTCTTCTTCTGAGCTAGTAAATTTAAGAAGACCTTCTAGAGAAGAGATGGATAGGATTACTGTAGAAATGATTGCCCAAGTGCAAACTAGAGGCATGGTGGCAAGGAATACAAATGAGAAAGCTGTAGGAATGTTTATAAAGAGTACCAACTCTGGAGAGCCTAATGAGAACAAATCAAAAGGTGATCACATGGTGAAATTCAAGAATGTAAAAGGTAAGAATTGTGAGCCTAAGGGAGTTGGAGTTGAAAGATTTTCTAGTGAGATTAAGAAGTCAGTTAACACAATGGCTAAGATTGAAAAAATGAGGGTGGCCAATACACCTAATGTATCAGATAAGAAAAAGGATACTAAAGTAGTGTAGGTTGAGATTCCTTCCTTTTCTCCTATTGATATGTTATCCATATTGTCCCAAATTATAGTTAAGGTTCCATTGTCAGAATTGTTGAGGATCCCTGAACACAAAGATAGAGCTATTGCATGGGTAGATAATATTCATAATAATGATGTTGCATGCAATGGGTCTCATGATAAAGCTTTGAAAGGTGTTGTTGCTCAGGGAATTGTATCTCAAATTCCTCCTATATATTTGGACAGTTCTGTCAATGCTAGCCTTGAAAATATTGATCCATTCTTTTTAAGTGTCCTTGTGAATGGAATGAAATTAAGAAATTGTATGATTGATAGTGGTGTCTCTAATATTGTTATGCCTTTTAAGATTATGGAAAATTTGGGCCTTAAAGTTGATACAGTTCAAGGTAGATGTTGTGCAATGGATCAGAGGGAGGTACTAGTCATTGGGACTATCAATGCAATGCCATCTAGGCTGGCAGCATATCCAGAGAAAGAATTAACAATGAGTGTTTTGGTGGTGGACATCCCTCCTCATTATGGGATGCTGCTATCTAGAAGGTGGAGTGCTTCCATGGGTGGGAGTTTACAATGTGATCTGTCCTATGCCACTTTCAAGATTGATGATCAAGTTGTCAAGATTGAGTGAGAACCAAGAGTATGCCACATGATTGAGAGAAGTATTGATAATGAAACTACATGTTTTGTGGATACTGAAATTAATGCTTTTAGGGAAGAGATCCCTGTACTTGAGAAGGAACCTATTTTTTCACCTATCTCTATTGAGGTAAGTGTTAATTCTATGAAGGGTGATTTGTGGGTAATGTACTTTGATGGTACAAATTGCAAGGGTGGAGTAGGAGCAGGTATTTTACTTATTTCTCCTAATGGAAACACCTACAAATTTTCTTTCACATTGAATTTCTTTTGTACCAACAATATAGCAGAATATGAGGCATTGTTGTTAGGACTGAGGTTGGCACAAAAACATGGTATTAAGTGCTTAAGTATTGTTGGTGATTCTGAGTTGGTGGTGTCCCAAGTCAGGTCAGTATATGCTTCCAAGAACAAGAGGTTGAAAAAATATAGGAATGTTGTGTGGGATTTGATTGGACATTTTGATGCCTTCAATATTGAGTGGAAGGATAGGAGTAACAATAAGATTGCTGACTTGTTAGCCAATATAGCAATCAATCCCAGTGATATTACTTTTGCTGGTATCTCTAAAGTTGAAATTCAGGCTAGGCCTAGTGTACCAAACAATATTGAAAATTGGCAAGTTTTTGATGATGATAATGATATCTTGAATTTTATGAGTTGTGAAGATCAGTATCATGGTCAGGAATTTGATTGTTTAACCTTGGTTGAGTCAGTAGAAGGAAAAGAGGTTGTCTTTGGCAATGATGTTATTTAGCTTAGAACTAACAAGGTGCCCAAGGGGCTTGTTGTTTTGGAGACTATCTTTGATAACTAGGATAGAGTTCAAAAGAATATCAAAAGAGAAGATCATGCTGATCTAGAGGAGATAAATCTTGGAACACATGAGGTACCTAAGAAGGTACACATTGGTAGGGACGTGTCTCACAATGTGAGAAAATCTTTGATTGAATTATTGAGAAAATTTAGGCATGTTTTTGCATGGTCATATGATGACCTAAAGGTTTATAGAGAAGACTTGTTTCAGCATGTCATTCCTTTGAAAGAAGATGCTAAACCTTTTAGGCAAAAACAAAGGCCTATAAATCTCACTTTGGCACCCAAGATGCAAGAAGAGCTAATGAAACTGAGAGATGTTGGAATTATCAAGCCTATAAGGCACTCTTCTTAGGTTTCAAACCTTGTTCCTATGAGAAAGAAAAATGGTGACATCAGACTTTGTGTGGACTTTAGGAATTTGAACGTCATCTCATTAAAGGATAACTATTGTCTGCCCAATATGGAAGCTATGTTGCAGAGAGTGACCAGATCTGAACTAATGTCTATGATGGATGGTTTCTCTAGTTACAATTAGGTAATTTTCAAAGAATCAGAACAATTTCAGACAACTTTCAATACACCTTGGGGGACATATGTTTATGTAAGAATGCCTTTTGGTCTCACAAAGGCTGGTGCTAATTTTCAGAGAGCAATGGATGTTGCTTTTGTAGATTTTATCAATGATTTCCTTGTTGTTTATCAAGATGATTTAATTGCCTATTCCAAGAAGGAAGAAGACCACTATACTCATTTAGAGAAAATATTTGTAAGGGCTTTCGAATATGGTATTTCATTAAACCCAAGGAAATGTGCATTTGGTGTCACTGAGGGTAAGTTGCTTGGCCACTTAGTTGGGAAGCAAGGAGTGACAATTGACCCTGAGAGGGTAGCAGCTATTGATAAAATTCAGAGACCAAAGAATGTTAAAGGGATTCAATCCTTCTTTGGTCAGGTCAATTTCTTAAGGAGGTTTGTGAAAATTTTTGTAGAGGTTACTAAACCTATATCCAGGATGTTGAAGAGGGGATCTGCAATCAATTGGGAGGGTGAGCTTGATGAGGCTTTCAAAAATATCAAGCAGGCTATCAAAGATGCACCTGTGCTTAAGGCACCTGATTATAATATCCCAATGCACATCTTTTCCTTTGCATCTTTTCACACTGTTGCTGCAGTTTTGTTACAAAAGAATAAGGAAGGTTTTGAGCAGCCTATTGCATTTTTCAGTAAATCTTTGTAGGCTACTGAATTGAAGTATGACATAAATGAGAAACAAGCCTATGCATTGGTCAAGGAAGTCAAGGATTTTAGGTGTTACTTGATGGGGGCAACTATGATTTCTTTTGTGCCAGTTACAACAGTCAAGGATATCTTTTCACAGCAAGAGGTGTCTGGGAGAAGATGCAGATGGACCAATAGGATCCAAGAATTCAACATTGATATCCAAATTACTAAATTGGTTAGAGGACAAGGATTGGAAAAACTGATGGCCCAATCCAATCTTGATGAAATCAGATAAATCATTCTGAAATTGATTATACATGTGACATGGATGATTGTGTTTGGTATCAAGATATTATCTATTATTTGAGAAATATGAGATGTCCAGCAGGAATGAATGATAATAAGAAGAGGACATTAAAATTACAGGCCATCAAGTATGTAATTGTGAAATGTAAATTGTATAGAAAGAATTTAGATTGCATACTTTTGAAATGTGTTGATGATAATCAAGCTAACAAGTTGTTAAAGGAAATGCATGAGGGAGTTTGTGGTGGACATTATATGGGTAAAACAACTACTCATAAAATCTTGAGAGTAAGATTCTGGTGGCCCACAATCTTCAAGGATGCAGAATAGTTGGTAAGGAGGTGTGATTCTTGTCAAAGGTTCTTTGGTAAGCTTAAATTTTTAGTTAACATGCCATTAAAACCAGTAGAAGTATAGGCTCCTTTCCAACAACGGGGAGTTGATTACATAGGGGAGATACCAAACAAGTCTAGTGGAGGACACTCATGGATCTTAGTTGCTACTAATTACTTTACAAAGTGGGTAGAGGCTATACCTACAAGAAATTCAACTAGTAAGGTGGTAACTGATTTCTTGTTAAACAATATTGTCACAAGGTCTGGGTGCCCTGAGAGAATAGTAAGTGATAATGCCATGTGCTTTAGGTCTGTTGAATATAAGGACTTTTGCAAAGGTTTAGAAATTTAGATTTCTTATTCCTCACCTTATCATCCACAAGGAAATGGTTAGGTAGAATCTACTAATAAGAGTTTGATTAAGATCCTAAAGAGGATTCTTGAAAAGAATAAGAAGGCATGGAATTCAAAACTGCCATTAGCTGTATGGGCTGACAGGGTGATTGTGAAGAGGGAAATTGGTTGTGCACCATTTGACCTAGTATATGGAATACATGCAAGGATGCCACAAAATAACTTATTGGAAATGTATAAATTTGTGCAATTATATGATGATGACATAGATGATGAAATGCAGTTGAGAATTGAGGACCTAATTAGGTTAGATGAGACTAGAAGAGAATCAGTTGCAAGAAATGCCAAATTGCAGTTACAGGTTAAGAATTTGTATGACAAGAAGACTGTTGAAAGGAAGTTTGAGCCTGGTGATTTGGTGTTAATTTGGAATGCCAGATTGAAGGATAAGGGAAAACATGGAAAGTTTGATCCCATCTTGCTAGGGCCATATCTAATTCATGAGAAATGGGGCCAGGATTCATATGTTGTAAAAGAATTAAATGGTGATATTCAAGAATTGCCAGTTCATGGACAATTCTTGAAGAGATACTTCAATTGAAGGTATTTTGTTTTCCATGAATAGTAGCTTAGGTCTGTACATTCTATAAATTTTGTAAAGTTGCTTGCCCCTGTCCTATTTTGTCCTGGTCTGTAGGGTTTTCATCCTGTTACTCTCTGTTGTCAATTTTTCCAATGGGATGGTCCACTTTAACCAATGATTCTAGATCCTTGCTATGCCTATAGGAGGTATACATCCCTAGACAGAGCCACTATTAGCACCTTGAAAAAATTTCATGGCTCTAGCCCTTTTCTTTTGGTCTTTGCAATTTTTTTTAGGTCTCTGGCATAAACCCTTAGTTCAAATTTTTGAAAAACTAGCTGTTGGTGTGAAAAGCCCTATTTTATGCCCTGGCCTTGTTCTAATTTTGTGTTACTTTATTCAGGTCACTTAAGTCTCTAAAATGCATGTGCTAAATTGTTAACCTCTTTGTCACATGATCGCGTGAACCTTTTTCATGTTATGCGATCATGCAACTAGGGTTTTATGTTGGACCCTTTGTTTTATTTCCCTAAGTCTTGGCGAAATATTTTTCCTAAGTCAATGCCTTAAAATTTCCTATGTTTTCGGCTTAATGTTTCCTAGGCCCAGTCTTTCTGACAGATTTTAAATTCGATGGTTGTCCTAAGTTCACAAGGGTTTTTTCAGAGGCTTGCGATCTTACGACAATCGTTGATCTTACTTTATGACACGGTGCTTCAAACTATGGGTCCAAGGTGACATGTATGCACAAATGGTAGTATATGATTGGTCCATGTATTAATATGTTGGTAGTTATCAATGGCACCTAGTTTTCGAGTGTCACAAAGGGTCCTGACATATGCAAAGCATCAACAAGGGGCATATGATCTTATGGGATGTGTCAGAGGTTTAAGATCTTGCGCCAACTGTTGATTTCATATCCTGTCAGAGGGTTGTCAGGGTAGGGTAAGATTCTTCATCTGATGGTTGTCTTATGATCTGGAGGAATCTGGGAGGTCTATGCGAAGATGAGACAAACATTAATTTTCTTGATGCGGGCCCAATAATGTTTCTTTGTCTTTCTGGTGGTTTGGACAAGGTTTTAGTGGCCTAACAAATTTTCAAAGGGGTTCACTCATTCACGAAGAAGGATGGCAATTCTCTAAATGTTTTAGCGGTTCAGTGAACAAGTGTTTGCACAATCGCTAAACTATCTGGCAGAGACGTAAAGCATTCTACGACATGGAGGTGATCTTTAGTCACTGATTCGCTAAATGTGACTGAGGTCATATTAAAAGATAAGTCATAAATCCTGCGAAAAGGAAAGATCTGACGGTCACGATATAAAGTTGACCTAATTTTAAATGTGGACTGCCGATGCACTCCTGGCACCATGGAAATGACCGTTGCAGTTTGAGTTCAAATTTTGAGAGGGTTTCCTATGACCGTTTCTGGTAAGAGATGATTTGTTTGCCATTGCAGTGTGGTCCAGGGTGTGCCATGATCATTTGCAGGGGTTTGTACTATGTTTTTTGTGCTCGAAGCATGTTGCAAGTGGCCAAAAGGGTTGACAAATTTGGAATTCCATGATTTGCAGTACTTTCCTAGAGATTTATCATAAGTGCAAATCTTTCTCAGGCATGGCCGACTGGTTTTCATCCCTTGCATTTAATTTTTGACTATTTCTAGTTGATTTGGTGGGTGAAACCCTAACCCTAGTCATCCATAGCTTGTTGCAACCTATTTTGGGTTTCCAAGATGACTAGGGAGTATATATTGTAGCATTTTTTGATTTTGTGAGGGTTCCAAAACTTTTTTTTTGGTTCCTGGTTGTTGATGGTATTATACTAAACAAGGAGAACTTGGATTTAGGGTTTTGTTTCTCTTTGCATTTTATTGCCTTGGTAATGTATTGATTCTGAAAGTTAATGAGAATACACTTGAATTCCTATCTCAAACTTTTGATTGTCTTCTTGTTATAATTGTGGATTCATATATGTTAAGGTCACAAAGTGGATTAGCATATGGTAAAAAAAGAGTATTGTGAGATCATCTTGGAGTTCTTAACAAAGTTAGGATTAAAGCCTTTAGGGAGATTTTAGTGAGTTCATTGTTAGATTGGAATTTGATGATCAGGTTTGGGAGTGAGGTGAGTAATAGGAAAAGAACTTACTTTGAGTTCATGTGTGTTTGAGTTAAGGTTTTAGTTGATATATGTTATCAAGTGACTCTTTGCCCTGGGTTAAGGAACTGATCTCTTCTTTGGAGGTAGTCCATCATCATCAATCACACACCCAAATTAAATGATAAAATATTTCAATCAGTTAGTAAGGGGTATAGTTGTATAATATTTTGGATTCCTTTGAAGAAGTGAATCAAGGGTACACCCACCTGAGCATTAAGGCTCAAAGTGTAGGAGGATCTCATTGTTGATCCTTGTTAATTGGCCCTCTTCCTTGTAGAATTTGGAGTGGTGATAGAGTCAAAGTTATGTTAAAGTTATCCATCAAAGTATAAATCTAAAAGTTGAAGATCAAAGGGAACTCCCAACACTCTTGATGACATTTTTCAAAGACATAGGGGTAACATGTTGTTCAATGATGACAATCAACCTAAATTTCCTCCTATTAATTCAAGATATCTAGATGTGCATCAACGAGCTGAAAGACACTATGCACAAGCTCATCAAGATGCACAGTCACAACATGAGGACCAAAACAACCAATCTTGTTATGCTCATGTGAATGAAACTAACTTGTTCAATAGTTCAAGACCAAGTTCCCCACTAAAAACAACTTCAAGATATACAACTGAGAGGCTAAAAAGAATTGAGTGGGAAAAACAAGCTGCAAAAGAAGAAAAACTTAGGCTCTTAGAAGAGGAACAATGAGCCTTGTTGAACATAGAGAGAAAATCATTCCAAGAAGAGAAAGATAGGCTATTAGCCCAACATCTCACCAATCAATTTAACAATAGGGGTACCAACAGTGGAAAAAACTCTCCACCCTCTACTCCCCCAAGAACTCCAAGAAGTAGAAGGGGGTTAAGGACTCCTTCAAGATCTCCTAGTCCTAGAGGAAGGACTTTACAACATGCTCACTATAGGAGATAGATGCCTCCTAGGAACTCAAGACAACCCTCCCAACAAGCTCATCATGGCTCTCAACATGGAGGAAGTAGCGTAAATTATGAAGCTCAAGACTTTATGAGAATACAACAAGAACCACTTTTTCAACAATATGTTGAGAAAAATAACGATAAATTCCTAGAGAGCTTAATCAACAAGGGTGCAAGGGTCCCTTATAACTTTGATGTGGATAAGAAAATAAAGAAACAAAGCCCCTCACAAGAAGAGGAAATTAAGCAAATCAAGAAGATGATGGAGAAAATGATGGCTCCTAAGAGTTCCTTCAACCTTAACTGTATTTGTCCTAATCCTTTTGATAGGAGTGTGAGCATGATCAATTTTCCTAAGAAAATTGAATTTCCCCAATATGAAAAATATGACGGTAATGGTGACCCACATGATCATGTGCATTAGTTTTATACCATGAGTTTTGAATTTCACCATGAAGATTCCTATCTAATGAGATTATTCCCAAGGAGTCTAAAAGGTCAAGCTATGGAGTGGTTTACCAACATAACCCCTCCCATCAAAACTTTTAAAGAACCGGTTCATAGATTTGTGCAACATTTTGCCTACAACTTATCAAGATCAGTCACCATGCTCGATTTGTGTAATTTGAAACAAAATCAAGGGGAATATTTTGTTACATTTTTGCAAAGGTGGAGATGATTATGCTCCCGATATTCTAGGACAATTCCTGAATAGGAGAGAATTGATATCATTGTAAGAAATTTAGTACCTGAGATGCGGTATGAGGTTCAAAAGATGGTCTTTGATTCATTCGACACCATGGTGGAAACCGTATGTAGAATAGAGGATGTCTTAAAAGAGCAAGGTATTTTGACTAAACAACATAATAACAACAATAGTCAAAATAATAACAACCATCATAAGGACAAAGGCAAGAACTCACACTGGAATAAAAATAAGCAAGTAGTCAATGACAGAGTTGTTGACTCTAACCAACCAAAGGATCAAGGTGTCCTTCATTTATCTAGTGCAGTTCAAGCTATGAAGCTTAATATATCCTCTAACCAATAAGAGAATAAACAAAGATATCAAGAATGACCTAAAAAGGAGAGGCAACAGTTCTCTAAGCTTGGGGATTCTTATGAAGATGTTTTCAAAATTCTTATTGATAACAATCTTGCACAACCACAAGATCCAACAAAATTTCACATACCTGACATTAAGCCATATTGGTGGAATGAAAAAGCTTATTGCATATTTCATAATGGCATTGGATGTGACATAGATCACTATTGGAAACTTAAACATCTCATTCAAGATCTTATTGAAAATGGTAAACTTTAGATTGATGGATTGAAGACCAATGAAAATCATAAAGCATTTAAGGAATCTTTGCCTAAATATGGTAAGGGGTAAACCTCTAAACCCAAAGATGGCAAAGCTGCAATCAACTACACCTATACGTCTATAGAGAATGTTATCAATATGCTTGAAGCTGTGGATGAAAATGTCAACATGATACAAAGCAAAGATTATCATAGTCATGATGTGGACTCTCCTATATTTGATAATGGACCCATGGTGGTGCTTAGAGGTCCTCACTCCCAAAGGTCATCTCAAGCTCTTAATGTTGTCACTAGAAGCCAAGGTCAAGGTCCTGTGGTCATTAGAGGTCCTAATTCTAACCAATCTAGGAAACCAAAGCAAGTGACATCCAAGAATGTCAACAGCAAGTCAATGGTTAATCCAGAAATGAGCTACAATCTTGTTGATTAGTTACAAAGAACACCAGCTCAAATCTCAATTTTTGAGCTCCTAGAGTTGTCTCCAAGACATAAGCATGTCCTTGAAGATGCTTTGCATATAGCCAATGTCCCTAACAACATAGACATTGATCAATTCCAAAATATGGTAAATCACCTTTCCAACCCACATTACCTCACATTCTCAGGAGAAGATGACAAAACCTTGATCCATCTGCATAATCTTGCCCTCCACATTGAAGTCATGATTCAAAAGACCCGTGTCAGGTGTGTGTTGATTGATGGGGGTGCTGGGCTCAATATTTGTTCCTTGAGTTTTCTGAAAATATTGGGTTACTCAGAGAAAGTTATTGATACTCACAAGAAAATAACCATCAAAGCCTATGATGAGGTAGAGATAAGCTGCTCTAAAGGCTTGGCTGTCCTTCCTGTTAGGATTGGCCCTATTGAAAAGGACATCTTATTTCAGATTGTTGATGTTGGTTGTTTAGCCTATAATATTCTACTTGGTAGACCATGGATCCATGACATGCAAGTGGTGCCATCCACCTACCACCAATGTGTCAAGTTCCCCTATAATGGAGTAGAGGTTTGTATACCTCAGGATAGCACATTATCTGTTAATGCAATTTCAGCAGGGACCCATGTTCCTCTTAATTGGGAAGCAGAAAATTTTGATGCAACTTTGGCACAATGTCATAATAAGTTCAAAACCATAGACCTTGGTATGGGAGGTTATCACATTGACTCCTTCACAAAGCTACCAGTCTCACCTAGGTCCTATGGTAAACCTTCATAGGAGATGCATCCCTCATCCTCAACAATGATCCTATTTGATACATTTGTAGAGTCTTCGATACCCATTCAAGATGAGAAAGAGGAAGTAGTTGTTAGAGAGTGGATTTACAAAGAGGAGAAATACAAGCACAATGAGAATTTTTCTCCATCTCCTAAGACTTATGGGAGAGGATATACTTTGGTCAAAAATATGGGTTACCCAGGTCATGGTCCTCTTAGTCATAGACTAGATGCTAAGGCTGAGCCACTCAATCATGCTCTTTTTGGATGTAGATCTAAGACTACAATTGGCCTAGGTTTTGAGAGTCAGAATAAGAAAATTGCCCCTATCCTAGCTACGATAGATAGTGATGATGAATACATACCCAATGTGCAAAATCAGCAAGATAGATGTGAAGATTGGGTCCATTCCACCAATCTCCTTTGCAGAGATTTAGATACTACAGTTGATAATCCCACAGTTTTAGAACTAGAACAAGAACAATCCACTATTGAAGATCATGTTGAGGATCCTATCCAACACACAAATGGCATTCAAGAGGGTGTTACCCTTGGTGACATCAATGCTTCTACTTCAAGACCTAAAAAATATGGTTGGTGTAAGCATCCTAGCCAGGATTTAGATACAGACTCACATGAGTATGAGTGGGAGACTCTTTCTTATTATTCTATAGTTGACATGGACATTACTATTGTCCATACATATAGTTCCCAATTTGAGGTAGCTAATGAGTCTAGTGTAGGACTAGAAGATTGGAATCCATGAGTCACTTTAGTGGATGATGCTTTGCTTAGTAGGATAAGTCTTGATTTGGGTACCTTAGAGGGATACTTGATGGATCCTAACTCTGTAATCACCAAAGATGATGCCATTCGCATAGACAATATTGAACCAACCATTGACCTACCCCTTGTCAATCTATACTTAATTGATTGGTCTCAACGCTATCAAGAGCCTCAGCTCCTAACTTTTTCAAATGACTATGAGATAGCATGTTACCTAAATGCTCTTGAACCTGTAGTCTCTTCCACCAGCGAGCCAACTACAAGTATGACAGAGCCAGATATCAAGTACCTCAGTCAAAAAATAAAAAGAAAAGAAACAAAAAATAGGATTTTTGATGGCGAAAACCACTATGTGGTGGTGTCAGAACTGAAAAAAGTAAAAATAAAAGACGTATCTATAGGTGAAAACCTCCCCGAGGTGCCTAAGGATGGGGTACTTGATAATCTTCCAAGCTATTTTCAGGACAGGTCTTCAGTGCTTGTTGAGCCTACATAGCCAGTCAATCTGAATACACTAGAGGATCCACAAATAATCCATTTGGCTCAATCATTGTCAACACAAGAAAAGGAGGCATATACCAAGTTCCTACAAAGAAAATTAACTTTGCTTGGACTTACTCAGACATGCCAAGATTGGACACTAGTCTCATTATGCATCATTTGTCCATAGCTATAGGAATCAAACTAGTAAAATAGAAATTAAGGAAAATACATCCTCACATAGCTCTCCTTGTCAAAGTTGAATTAGAGAAGCTCCTCAGCGCAGGATTTATAAGAGCTATTGATTATGCTGAATGGATATCCAATATTGTGCCAGTTTCAAAGCATGACAAATCCATTCGTGTGTGCACAGACTTTAGAGTTCTTAATAAAGCATGCCCAAAGGATGATTTTCCACTCCCTAACATAGACATGATAGTGGACATGACTGCAGGCTATGAGATCTATTCTTTAATGGATGGCTTTTCTAGGTATAATCAAATCAAAATAGCTCCTGAAGACCAAGAGAAAACTGTATTCACTTGTGCATAGGGAACCTATTGTTGGAATGTCATGCGATTTGGATTAAAAAATGTTGGAACTACATATCAAAGAGCTATGACTACTATTTTCCATGACATGATGCATAAGAATATGGAGGACTATGTGGATGACACCTTGGAAAAATCCAAGAAAAGGGATACACACCTTGCCAATTTGGAAGTAATTCTAGATCATATGGAACAGTTTCAACTCAGATTAAATCCCAAAAAGTGTGCATTTGGAGTTACCTCTGGAAAAATCTTAGGATTTATCATTTTAGTTAAAGGAATAGAGGTGGACCCAGAAAAGTTCAAGAAATAATGGATATGCCACCTCCTAAAAACATCAGTCAAATGATGAGTCTTCAAGGACATCTTCAGTCTATAAGGAGGTTTATTTCACAACTGGCTGATAGAGCTCAACCCTTTAATAAGACTTTGCATAAAGGGGTTAAATGTGTCTGGAATGAGGAATTTTAGAAAAGCATGGATCAAATCAAATAGTACTTGGCTAATCCTCCAATCTTAATGCCTCCTATCCTAGGAAAACCACTTATATTGTATGTCTTAGCAACAGAATCTTCCCTGGGGGCATTATTGGCTCAACTTGATGATACTAGAAAAGAAAGAGCCATATATTACATTAGTTGAACACTTGTTTCATATGGGGTCAACTAAACTAGTATTGAAAAATCTTGCCTAGTGGTGGTGTTTGCTTCCCAAAAGTTGTGACATTACATGCTTGCACATACAATACACCTCATTGCAAAAATTGATCCTGTAAAATACTTGCTTGGTGAGGCTGCTCTCACCGGTAGACTTGCTAAATGGATGATGATTCTTTCAAAATTTGACATAGAGTATGTTGAGTGTAATTCTATAAAAGGACAAGCTATCGCTGATCAATTAGCTGATTTTTCCATACAAGACAGTGTGCCCATTACAGTTGAATTTCTAGATGAGCACATAATGTACATGACTGCAAGAACATGGAAGATGTTCTTTGATGGCTCTTTCATGAAAAATGGTTCAGGAGCTGGATTGTTGTTCATCTCTCCTCATGGATATACTATTCCTAAGTCCCATAAGTTATTATTCCCATGCACAAACAACATTGTTGAGTATGAAGCCTTGACAAATGGATTGAAAATGGCTATAGAATGGGGAATTATAGAGCTGCACATTTATGGGGATTCACAATTGATTATCAATCAAGTCAATAAAGAATATCAAACAAAGGATGACAAACTAATACCCTATAAGAAGATGGTTGATTCATTGCGTTGATACTTTACCTTTGTTACATTTCAACAAATCCCTAGAGCAGAAAATAAGGCAGTTGATGCTATGGCTACATTAACTTCACTTCTTTAGTTAGAACAACATGAGTCTAGATTTGAATTCCTGGTGGAAGAGCTATGTTACCCTATTTTTGACTCCTCAAAAATCCATGTCATTTGTACCTTGGTTAGCCATGAGTCATCTTGCTATGGTGCCATTTATTCATATCTCTGTGATGGTACTATTCCTAAAACCTTCAATCATTCTGAAAGAAGAAACCTTGTTCGTAATGCCTCTCGCCACAACCTTATCTCTTGTGATCTATATAGGAGGGGTTTAGATGGGACACTTCTTAGGTGTTTAGAAAAGGATGATTCCAACCAAGCATTAGTTTACATTCACAAGGGCATTTGTGGAGGACATTCTAATGGTCTTGCCATGGCTCGAAGGTTGCTTAGGGTGGGGTATTATTTTCCTACCATGTAGATAGATGTAATAGCTTTGCTAAATCTTGTGAAAAGTGTCAGAAACACAGAAACCTGATACATGCTCCAAGTAGGGAGCTTATTCCTTCTATTTCTCATTGGCCATTTTAGTGCTGGGCCTTTGACCTTTTTGGGTAGATTCATCCCAACTCATCAGGTGGACACAAATTCATTATTACTGCTACTGATTACTTTACCAAATGGGTAGAAGCTATCCCACTTTTTGTTGCCTTAGCCAAGACAGTTTCTTTGTTTATTTTGAATCATATCATCTATCGGTATGGAGTGCCCTCTGAGATAATCAATGACAATGGGGGTCAGTTTAAAAATAAGGACCTTAAGCATCTCTGCAAGAAATTCAAGATAAAATAGCATTGGTCCTCCGTTTACTTCCCGCAAGGAAATGGACAAGTAGAGGCTTCGAATAAAAACATTCTCAAGATTATCCATAGAACAGTTCACAAGAATGGTAGGGATTGGCACCTATAGATAAATCCAGCCTTGTGGGCCTATAGAATGAGTATTCATACTCCAACAGGGGCTACACCTTTTCCCCTCACCTATGGTGCTGAAGCAGTGTTACCTTTAGAGGTAGAGATCCCTTCACTTAGAGTCTCTCTCAAAGGTTTAGTGACACATGAACACTATCACGCCATGAGGTTGCAGGAACTAGAGCTTCTAGATGAAAAGCATAAAGCATCTTTTGATCACATGAGAGTCTACCAAAAGTGTATGTCCAAAGCATTTAACAAGAAGGTTCGCCCTAGGGAATTTCAAGTGGGGGATCTTGTTTTGCGAGAAAACCTTAAGAATCAACAAAATAGAGAACAAAAAGGGAAGTTTGAACCTAATTGGCTTGGACCATACATCATTACCATAGCTTTTGGTACAGGTCCTTATTTACTATCTGATCCAGAGGGGGAACAACTCCCTAATCCTATCAATGTTTTTCACCTCAAGAAGTTCTATCCATGATGCCTATTCTATCTAGGGGCATCCTTTGTACATATCTTATTGATCCTGAAAAAATTCCAAAAAATTTATATATGATGCTGAAGAAATCCTAAAAAACATATAGTCCTGAAAAAATACAAAAAAATAAAAAAATTCAAAAAAATAGAAAAAGTGCCTTGGTGAAAACTTGGAAATAGGTGCCTTGGTAGCAAAAATACAAAAAAATAAAAAAAATAAAAAAAATCTCCAAGTGGTGAAAACCCAGAAACAGACGCTACTTGAGGCCTTTGCACCCTTGTTTCTTAGCATACGTCCTCAACACTTAGCCTTTCTCCATCATGCCTTGACCTTGTTGCCTTGGTTTGGAATTGGTCTTTTACTTTGTCTAGGGGGCATAACTGTGTTAGCTTTGGTCTCTAGGATGCGTTGGTCTTTAGGACATCTTGCAAATGGTGTTTTTCAACACCACCCAAATAGTGTTTTTCAACACTACTCTAGCGTCAAGTGTTTCTCAACACTTATCAGATATCCTACCCTATAGTCTAGAATGATGTGATATTTCTCACTACCAAATGTGATACTCAAAGATTGATTCTATGACCTACACACACACACTTAAATATTTGACTCGTTGAGACTTGTTTGACTTATTTTCTTTGTGTGCTATCTATGATGATTTATTTGATGAGTGTTCTCTCCCCATGATAGTTTTCGATGATGCATAGCTAGAAGACTGAGGGCATGAGGACATGTTTTATTGCTTTTTCTTCTTGTGGGTATATTTTTTTGGTCCTAATTGTCATTAGCATTTATGCTTGTTCCACTTGACACCTAGGATCTACAAAGTATTATCCTTGACTATTTGCGAGTGCACGCTTATAGTCATCTTGACCTTCTTATGTCCTGATGCAAGCATAATCTTGCTATAGTAAACTTAGGTAATCTCACAACACTAGTCATCTTGACCTATATGTCTTTGGTGCCTAGGTGGGATTCCTACATTCAATTTGATATAGATCATATTCATATACCCATAGTCATACTAGTGTGTATTGTATGATCTTATGATGCTACCAATAAAGCTCGATGATGATTATTAGATGTCTATTAGCATTGTGACCTTGCAAGTCAACCACTTTCATAGTAGCTTGCATTTCCACGTTCATGTTAGATTAGTTTTGCACTTTTCATATGGAGAGAGCTCTCCTTTTATTTTTCATGGACTAGTTGGTCAACTATGCTCACCTTTCAATCTTTCTCGATCATGTCTTTCACTCCTTGTATTTAACATCACATCCTTTTTCTTGTCATCATAAGGGGTTAATCCTATCATCATATCTATATCAAAAAGAGATCATTTTCAAAAACATAAGTCTACATCATACACATGATAATTAAAACATACATCTATGAGAGAGAATATACATGAGCATATATATCATACATTTTGAGCAATATGACAAGACAATGTAAAAACAAATTGAAACATCCATCACAAGTGAGATAATAACAAAAATACATCGCAAATCAAGTAATCTCATATATGAATGTCATAGTAGAAAATACAAAATGAGATCCCAAAACCTAGATCAATGTCTCATGATATGTGTCAAACATCTAAAACCTAAGCCCTAAACCTAGGACTCACTACCACCATCACATGGACCTGGTGGTGGAGGAGGTGGTGCCATGTCTAGTGCTACATCAGATCTACCCACTACTGCTGAGTAAGAAGGAGCTTTATGACCCACTGGTACTACTTGTATGTATAGCTCGTGATAGTATGTAGCTCGCGCTACCTCTCTCCGGCTCTCTACAATGGCAGCCTGTAGTGCTCTCTCTCATCGCTCTATCTTAGCCCTCTGATCTATGAGTTGTTCCTCCCTAACCACTATCATGATCTTGAGCTACTACATCTCAGCCTCTAGATCCTGTATCCTAGCTCTCAGGTCCTCTCCTCCTGCAGGTGGATCCTGCCTAGCCTCTACCTATTGGCAAGCTAGTCTCACCTCATCCTTAGGGGTCATTGCTCTCCATCTCCATGGCCATTTTCAGCCCCCTAATCTGGATCCCTCACCTATCTCCCTCACTCTCCCTTTCCCCTCATCCTCTCCATCTCCTCCGTCATCTCCATCATCCCCCTATGCTCCTAGCTGAACATCTGGTATAGTGAATTTGGGGAATGGAACCCTATGCCTCTTTTCCCTATAAGCTACATCTGCACTTGCATCTACCATGTTTGGAAGGTACTCCCATGGCTCCTGATGTACTATAGCTATATCTTGTGCTTCTTGCTAGTTATCCAACATCGGCAGCCAACCATGGCTCTCCTCATCCTGAAACTGAGCATATGTGGTGGTCTCCGTAGGAACCCTCTGCTGGCGTCTGAATTGCCTCCACACCTGAGTAATGAAAAATCTCTTGAAAGTGTCAGAATGCTGACCTACCAGTGGTCAACTACACATCATGTAATCCAGCTCCCATCTATCACCCCATCACTCGCATGCCCTGTAAGGTCTCCATACGAATGAGGTGAGCTCATCCAGCACTCTCCCATAATAAGTGACATCTCCACTATGTGCCTCAGAGATGAAACTGACATATCTATACATATAAGGATACTTGCACTCCCTAGGTTGCACTCATGGATGCACTACAACAATGTGCTCCCACGCCCATATCTGAGCAAGTATGGCCCCACATACCCAAGTCCTGGCATCTCGGTAGACGATCTCATGTAACTTGTGGTACATATCGGCTAGAATAGCCAAACCCTATGCCATCCATCATGGATGTGCCACCAAATCTACTAGCAACCTACCCCATCCTAGTGGGAAACCCTTTTGACTACTGTCAGTGATAAGGGCCTATCCAATAATAGATGCAACAATACAAGGCACTAGGAAGTCCCTGCCAAAATCATCCATCAACTGATCCTAGCTGATGTGTCTGTCTAGGATGGTGACGTCCTGGAACATGCCCTGGATGGCCTACTACCCCTTAGTAGGATCCTGATCATAGTATACCTATGTAATCAAACAATCATGTCAGTTTCTATTATACAAAAACTTTACATCTATGGCTATCTTTAAACATGATTATACTTACAAGCTCGTCATGGCTAAGCACTCAAAGAATCTGATAGACGTCCTCCAGTGAGATAGATGCCTCTTCGGTAGGCAAATGAAAGGTGTTGTGCTCACTGTGCCACCTCTCAGCAAGCGCGGTCAACAACCCATGGTTAGCTCAGATGTGGGGCATCTATAGTAAGTACCAAAAGCCCATAGTCCTCAAGTTTGCCTTGCCTGGATCATCTAGATCTTGGACAAATCGTAGCCCCGTCACCTTCGGTGCTTTGATGTGGAGCACTGAAAAGACCTCCTACAAAACCATTAACCCCAACCAGATGTCAGCACATATCATGATGGATGTCTCAAAATTAGTACAAAACATCTTAAAAAGCAAACATTGTCAGGACCCACGTTATTTTGCTCAAAAACATTAAAACATGCCAAATTTTTATACTACGCGACACTATTTTTTGACTAAGTATTGTGTGACACTTTGTCCTATAGCAGTGCAATGATATTTATTCATGTGATACTTCACATAGTGTCATGTGACATTTCATCCTATGTCGTGCAACACTTTATTCAATGCTCATGCGACACTATTTTGACCCACGAAGTGTCGCATGATACTTATCATCAAAGGGTGCGACACTTATAAAGGGTCGTATGAACTTTCACCTAAATTAAAAAATTTGAAATTTCAAAAATAATTAAAAACGTGTTTTAAATGCATTAAATGCTCATAATGACTCAAAAAGGGCAAGTTTTTCTTAAAACATATCGGGGCAGCATAGTGTGGAGGCCGGTTGTGCAACCGGGTGCGCTTGAATCGATGCCTGTGGACCGGGATCACTGCTTGCTAGGCCATTTTCTCTCTCTAAACTCTCAAAATTCTCAAATCTCTAAAAGACATGATTTTGAAAATGACTTTTTTACCCCTTATATAGCATTTTGACTTTTTGACCAAATTTCAAAACTCCTCAGAATTGCATGAAAATTGCACCCCTAGCTAATTTCAACATCCTGGATCCATTTTCAGACTTGAAATCAAAATTTGAGTTAATCTTGATAGTCAAAATCACATTTCAAATTTATTTATTCCCCTTCTTCTGTGTAGTTGGCTAACCATTTGAAAACCTGATCCTTCGATCTTGACTGGGGCATCTTCATTTCTTCAACCCCCATCTCTTTCAAACTTCTAGTCTTCCATTCATCTTCACTCGCTTCATCTCTCTAAGGTTTGACTTCATCTTTTAAGTCAAACTGGGGCATATCTTCACTGCTTGATGGTTATCCTATCATGTTTTCACCTTCGATTATGATTTCTAGTGACTTGATCAATTTTATCAATTTTCTGTTCTCCTCTACTTGATTTTGATTTCAATTCGGAGGGGGCAGTACCTATCAGTTTTAATCTTTGATTTAGCTTATCATTCAGTTCAACTTGAGATTTTTATTTTGAGACTTGATTATCACTTAACAACAATGGTGTTGATCTTGTCTTTTGATTCTTATCTCTTATTTTAAGATTTGATTATCACTTAACAGCAATGGTGTTGATCTTGTCTTTTGATTTTGAGACTTGACTATCACTTAACAGCAATGGTGTTGTTCTTGTCTTTCAGCCTGTTTATTTTTGTCCTAGCATGTTCCGAAAATGATCACACGTCTAGATTGTTTTGTGATCCCAAATCGATCTCACATTTCAATTTTTCTTTGACCACATGTGTTCCCAGAATGATCACACATTAGTCAAAGAGGGGCAAATGTATGCACCCTAAAATGGTTGCCTAGACTTTGGGCCCCCATTCAACAATTTATCAAATCCCTAAATCAATATTTTTAAAAATCAACATTTTATCAATTATATCAATTTCCTTGATCAAATCCTATTTCATCATTTTTGATTATTTGCCTTGGGCTAACCATTTTATCCTAAAGTCTTTATTTATTTAAAAGGAATATTTCCTCCCCTTTTAATAAATAAAAGCCCCCACTTTTCCTCTTATCCTAAGTTGCACAAATAAAGCATTATTCTTATTCTATAAAAAGAAGAAAAGCACTTTTTGTCTCATATGGACACAAAAGTCAACTCTTATTTTCTCATTTGAGGATACTTGTGCACATGGATTGCTCCTCTTGGATGCTCCACCATTGATTAAATCTTTTGTCTCTTAATCTCCATGGTCCATTCTTTCTCATTTCCTATAAAAGAAGAGCTCTCTTCCTCATTTTCATATGCATTTTTTAATACTAATGTTATGCTACAGGTTTTCTAGGTCACTTTGGAGATTTTGAAGATTTGGAGCATTCTTGGCTTTCATACTTTTATGCTATCATAGTTTCATTTCTTGCATTATCATGTCATTCATAGCTTCATATTAGCTTAGATTTCCTTATGCTTTAGATTACTTCATCTAGTTTAACTAGGAAGGTTTGGTAATACTTGTACTTTCTTTTTCATAGCTTAGCTTGCATCTTTCATTTCTAGCTTGCATATTCATCTTAATCTAGCTTGCATTTGCATTTCATAGTGATTCTTGGGGATATTCGCATTCTTGCCCTTGTCTTCATTTGAATCTCTCATTGTGTGGTTAACTAGAAAGGTCATTAGCTTAATAGCTCTAGCTGAGAGCAAACTTAAAATAATCTTGCAACTCCATGCATAAAGAGCTCTAGGTCAGTTTGTAAGGTTTCCTCTTCATGGATTCCTTTGGATGTAATGACTTAGAGAAGTGCACCATTTGAGTGTGTACAACCTTCAATACCAAAGGAGGAGATTGTTGGAGATTTGGCATTAGGCCAATATTGACTGTATGTTTGTCATTGATGAAAACATATGGAAAGTAGCATGCATGGAAGTATTATGTAGAAATTTTTTTATATATGTAGCATGGGCATGATATCAGCCTGATATCATGGGCAGAGAGGTTAACTATTAGTATAGATAGTTATATAGCAGCTGGTGTCAGTGGTGTTCCTGATAGAGTTATAGGAAGTGTTCTATGTATGGTTGTTCATATAGTTATCATGGAGAAATGCGCACTTGGATCTATGTTGAAGACATGTTAGTGATGTTTCAATTATGGATGCATAGGCTATTGATGAGTAGAAGTGAAGTTATGCAGTCGCTATTCGCTAGCAACAGTTTCCTGTGTTTATTCAGAAGAGGCCATAGAGATTTTATTGGTTATGTAGTTGCACCTATTTTGTGGGTATGCACCCTTTGATTTAAGCTTAGAGGAGAGTTATTGATGTTTGGTTAAGAGCACATGAGTTAATTCATCTTATAGAGAAAGTTCCAGTTGATTTGGTAGAGCCAACATTATGTAGCGTGTGTCTACAATTATCTTATTGAACAAGTCCTAGAATGTATTGTGTGCATAGTAGAGCCAACATAATGTTTATTAGAGTTTGTTATGATTTCTCTAATATGATTTCAAAGTGGTTCTAATAGGTTGACTTGATTATATCATTTAGAGAAAAGATATTTATAAGCAGTCATTTGTGATTGTTGAAGAGTGGTTCATAGTTGATTAAGCAGAGCAGAGTAGAGTGTGCGAAGTGTTGAGCCATCAGAAGAAGGTCTATGTGACCAAGTCAAGTACTTGTGCTATTCATTGGAATTGATCCAGACAGTAGGTCAAAGCATAGTTCACCAAGATCTAGATATAGTGTGTATTTGTTATTTAGAAGGTTGTAGCCTTTGCCCATTTGAGTAGTGAGCTCTCAGACAGTGTGTCCTCTCCCCTAACAAGGACAATTGTAAAAGAATCCTAATAGGGTCTAACCCTTGACTAGGTCTACTATACTAAATATATTGTAAAGAAACTCCTAATAGGGTTAAGGATTTTATAACAAGGATCATAATACTCTAGTGCAGAATATTAGTGGGTGTCAATTCCCACTGGGGTTTTTACCTATTTGGGTTTCCCCGTAACCAAAAGATTGGTGTTGTATTCTTGTGTTCTTTCATTGTGTTTATGCTTTATGTTTAAGTATACTTAATTGGATAAAGAATTGAATCTTGTAGATAACTGATTCCCCCCCCCCCCCCCCATCTCTTGGGACTATTCCTAACACATTCCTATTACCGTTAGCTACAATATCATGAAGGAAAAATCCTTATTTCATGCCTTTTGGGTGATGGGATGGTGTACTAGGTGACACCTGAGCATGATAGATTGGCTAGCTTTTTAAAACTTGTCTTCATTTTCCACGCAGCCTTTGGAGGGAGTTAAGAATCATGTTATAAAGTTTACCTTGTTTTGAAGCATGAAATGAGGTAGGTGGGCTCTCTATTCTTGGCATATTATTAAAACCTTTCCCCAAAACACATCAGCTCCTTGATATGCGCCCCTCCTTGCTTTATGAAATTCAAACTCCTCATGGCACGTGGGTAGAGGAGGCTAAGAGGCTAGTGGGTAGGCTGGTTTAGTAAGTTAGATTTTTAGGAAGGAATTGGTAGTTAATTTGGAGGATAGGGTAGTTGTAGTATGTAGGATATTTTGAAGTTTTAAAGATTGTTTTTTTTTGATAGGTTGTTTAGTAGTTTAGTTAGTTTAGTTAGAAGTTATTTAGATGTTTAGATAGTTAATAAGATTGTTTAGTGGGTAATAAAGTTATTTGTTATTTTATGTTATTTTGTTATTATTGCTTTTGGACTTAATATTAGTATAAATAGATATTATGTTATGCAAGGAATTTTATAGTTATTGGTAATTCCCATTTTGTTCAATATTGATAATTTTAAGCATGTATTAAATATTAGTTAATAAATTATAATTTATTAATTAATTAATATCTATATTACTTAATTAATATTTTATAATTATTAATTAATAATATATAATAATTAAATATAATTAATGATAAAGACTTATAGTTTTTATTTTCTAATTTGTTTATAAACTTAATGAATCAGTTCATGTTTATCCTGTATTTCGAATCAAACCGATTAAGCTCCATGATCAGATTGGACTTAATTTAAACATTAGTAAATTGAATGACCGTCATATGGAATAACGTAAACATTAGTCATTCTTGTCCTCTTAGTCGACCACTGAGATCTATAGTTGACAAACGATAACTTTGATCGTCATGAAGATGGACGTACTTAACCTTAATTTATATTCCTATAGCATCCTTTTTAGACAACATTGTCGAGGTTGTTTACCTGATTCATTGTAGCTTCGTCATTGAACTCTTTAACCCGCATCTTGTGTGTAGAAAACTTATCACTTTTTAAAAAATTGTTGGTTGTGTTTTGACCCAACTTTTGGGCATCACAATAGGGTCTAACCCTTGACCAGGTCTACTATACTAAATATATTGTAAAGAAACTCCTAATAGGGTTAAGGATTTTATAACAAGGATCATAATACTCTAGTGCAGAATATTAGTGGGTGTCAATTCCCACTGGGGTTTTTACCTATTTGGGTTTCCCCGTAACCAAAAGATTGGTGTTGTATTCTTGTGTTCTTTCATTGTGTTTATGCTTTATGTTTAAGTATACTTAATTGGATAAAGAATTGAATCTTGTAGATAACTGATTCCCCCCCCCCCATCTCTTGGGACTATTCCTAACACATTCCTATTACCGTTAGCTACAATATCATGAAGGAAAAATCCTTATTTCATGCCTTCATGAGTCAAATGATCAAAATATAATTGTAGGTTTTTTGTTTTGTTTAATGCATTTCCTTTTCCTTGAGAAATGGATGAGTGATATTTGGTATTTATAAGAATCTTTGATTTTGTTAGGAACTTATTGAATACAAGGAATGATTGATATTGGCTATTTTTGTCACTATTAGACCATAATAAATTTTTGATTTAAGATTCTTTCAATAGGCTAAATTTAGTATGTTTTCAACTCAGGTGGTAAATATTATGTTTTATACACCAGGTTATTACGACTTCAATGTATTTCCCTATTAGTGAAGTGGTTAGCTTTTGATGAGTCTCTTTCTTGGGTATTTCTAAAAATAACAAGAAATCATCAAGGAAACATCCTCTAGTTCTCTCTGATCATCATCTCCGTCTGGAAGAAAAACTCTCATTAATGGTATATTTTATTTGGTCTCTCCAACCAAATTATATAGGGCATCGGTGTGACTTATTGATGTCTCTATAATGGAGGAGGCTATTAGAAAACAATGTGTATTTTTTATATTATTAGTATCTAGGTGACTTGCAACAGTCGGTGAGAGTTCTACTTGGCTCTCTCCAAAATAAAAGAGGTTAGCCATTGTAGATAGATCTCTCATGTCTCTTTGGTGGGATTTCTAGAAGACACAAAGTCCACTTCCTTTTTAAGCAAGATGTATAGTTTTCTAATTGAGTTTGACTTAGGTCTCTTTGACAAACCAACATGCTCATATCATGGTGACATATTTTTTTTGTATCTCTATTAAGAGTAAATTCAGTGCCTAATTAAGTTTCAATTACTGTAGATATCACCTAGTTTCTACCCCATACCTCTTTAAGATAAGAAGGTGTCATTTCTTCTTTGAGAGATACAAATCATGCCATATCTTGTTATAGTTCTTCATACACAGTATGGACTATCTCTCTTGAATGCATAGTGAATTCAATCATGGAATATTCCTCTCACTTATATGGATCTAATTTCATGTAGAAATTAAATTTTGATCCGATTTAAATGATCTTCTTCTGTCTACACCTAACATGAGTTAATTTTGGGCTTGAACTTCATTGTGTAGTTTGAGATATGGTAGTTCTTTTAAAAAATATCTTTTACATACTTTTTGGGTTGTTCACTCTTGTTATCTTGTGGTGGATATGATATATAACTATAATATTTATTTTACCATATATCAAAGAAATCCATGTCTTACATCTTCTCCCATCCTAATATATTGTGCATTTTTCCTTTCCTTATACATTAATTGTTTCTTTTGTTTTTTATAATTTTGTATTTTAAATATTATCCTCTCTTTCAATATCTCATTAGTTTTGACCCACATATGAGTCCTTAGAGAATATACTAGAGTTGACATCTTTGTAGTTTTTGGTGCTTTTAGGATGCATTATGGAGTCATAGGTAGGGAGAAATAATATTTCAATCTGGTGCATCACCTCCCCTTTTAATTTTTTACACTCCCTCTTCCCTTTTTTGTATAAGTGCTAGAATAGGAGCACCCCAATTTGAATGAATGTATCCTTATCTAGAGATCCAACCTTACATGTGAAGGGTCTAACATTTGGAATTTCATTTGATGTTTCACAAAGTTAATTTTGACTAACACCCAGAGTATGGTGATATCTTTTGTCATAATAATTTTTGGCACACCCAGTGGGACAAAGATTTATATAAATTTAAAGAGCATTCCTGGTGGACCAATATAAATTCCAATCATTAAGAATTTGGCTGTCCTTCTGAGTTCCAATAGAATTTAGAGTAATTTCATCAAACACCACGGTGACTCCAAGTTCAAAATCTACTAGATTCAAGTAGTAAAAGTATTGGCAAGTGTAAATAGAATTATTTTTTTTAATATTTGTTAGAATTTATAGTCTTTCCTTTGTATTTTATTTTAAATTTGGATAAGCCAAGGTATCCTATTTGTATTTTTTCCTCTAGGCCAAGTGGGAGGACAACTCATATTTTTGTATTTCCTTTATTAATTAAATTAGTTTATTCCTCCTTATGTGGATTCTCACACTTGGGTGCACACTTAGCATAAATGTGGCATTCATTTACATGGGGGTTACATTCTAACTCCATCACTCATCTGTATTTAAGAGATGCTTCTCCACACACTTTTACTCACATTCTCATCTTAGCTCTTTCATTATTGTAATGATATTCTTGTTCATATTCTCGTTCTATTTCTAGGCTTTTTTGTCTCATTCATATTATATTCACAAGGGGTTTTCTTTGCTTTCCCCTTTCAAATCCTTGTCTCGTTGTGTTGATCTTGGAGCATCTTTTTGGTTTTGGTAAGATCTTGAAGCAATCTCTTTTTATTGTGTTTATGGTAATACTCTTCCTTTTGCTCACTCACTTGGATTTTTTCCGTTTAAAGTTCTTTTCATTTCTTGAATATTTCTAAAAAGGTATCAGAGCTATCTAAATTCTTGTTATGAGTGTTGCATGAAGGTTCCATTCTAAGGATATCTCATTTGAGAAGAAGAAAGGTTTTGTTGAGATTAACTTTTTGTTGTAGGGTTTTCATTGTTTATAAATCTAACATAAATGTTACAGCTCCTTATTTCCTTGTTATTTTAGATCTAGTTCTGGATGGCTTGCTACCAGATCTAAGTTTGATAATCTTCATTTCAATTTTTTTTGTAAATATAATGTTTAACTAGTTCTGGATGGTTTATCACCAGATCTAAGTCTACTAATCTCCATTTCAAAAAAAAAATTAAAGCTCTTGTTATCACTGTGCAAATTTTTTTAGCTTCATGCTAGTATTCTTGAAGATAATCTATGTTGTTGACCCAATGGTAACATTTCAAGCTAAAAAACCCTAAGTTTAACAAAACCCTAGCCAGTTTTGAGGCCTGTTATGTTTTCACATTACCTTTATGGCTTACCAATCCCCCTTATAAAGCATGTGTTATTTTTCGATCCCCTTTATTCATTGCTTTATGTGTTATGTGGTTAGGTTTTGGAATCAGGATGCCCTTTGATTAGATTATTTCTTTCAAAGCCTAAGTTCTAATAAATTTTTCAATAGTATCAAACTTTTTAAATATGTGGCTATCGTTGAACCGCAAGCTTACCTATGTCAGAATGTCTGACATGCGCTTTAGCGACAAAGCGCCATCTGTCTGAGTGGGCCCGTCTGGTAGCAGAGTGTGCTACCATTTGAAGAACAAAGAGAATCAACAATTGTCGCTATACCATTGATACAAGATGATAGCCATTTAAACATCACGCTTTAGCGACAATCGTTCGATCAAAATTGCACTGACAGTGTTAGGTTCTGACTTGTCAGTCTCCATGGCATTTCCCTTGGGTTGACACCTATTTTTTGTGATGTAGGAAATGTGGGGTCGGATTTTTCAAAAGTTTAAATAGCAGGATAATCTCACGGTTGTCATTATACCGTTGATAGGAGATGTAAGGAATTTAAGCCTGCGGTATAGCAATGACCATATGATTCTCTTTAGGGAATGAAGTATGAAGTGGGTCCTGAAGGTGCTAGGTCACATCGATATGTCTATTTCTCATTGGTTGTAGGAAGTTATGATGTGACGGTTGTCAGGATTTTTTCGAACGGGGAGTGAAAAGTCAGAGGTTCCACTTGTCGGTTCTTCACAACGTGGTAGTTTTTGATTCAGTGACAGATTAGTGATGTGTCACATTGGGGTCTATACTTTCCAGCTGATTAAGATGCGACAAGATCTCGCAACTATCGTTATACCATTGGGATAAGATGCACATTTTTTAGGGTCAACGATATAGCGACAGCCATTGATCTTGTCTAAAGATGGGGACCGTTTGGTGGGTCCTTTGCTATAGGTTTTTTGATGATGTGGTTGTTTTTGATTGGCCTAGGTTAATAATGACATGTCAAGTTTGCTAGTGTGTTTGACACTGAGGATAAAGGTGGGGTCTTCCGCCTGCTGACTTGTCCGACATGGAGTTTCCTTATTTGTTGAAGGTTTCAAAGGTGAGTTATGGGACCAAATTTTTATTGAAATGTGATGATCGTCCTATAAAATTACATCGATAGTTGTTGTTATATCTTGAGTTGGTTCTCCTGACATTTTTGGGTTAGCACTTTAGTGACAGGGTGACACCTAGCCACTCCATGCAAAGTAAAGATGAGTTACTTATTTCTTCACATGGCTATTTTGAAATGTTCTCATTGGTTGAGAACTAACTTAGGGAAAGGTAAAACAGGGTTTTTGCTATTAGACTTGCCAACCGTCCGATGTGCCGAAAAGGAAATAGATCTACGGTCTAAATTCAAATTTTTGCTCAATGACATTTTTCACATCCTGTGAACATTGAGATCACCAACTTTCAGTAATGGCGAATTTATTGTGCTACGTGTGGATGGGTTGTATGTGGTTGGCAATGCTATACATTAAAATTGAACCATTTTTTCTCTTCACCATTCTCATAAGCATTCTAGCGAATTGGATTTCCCTCGAGAAGAGATTTAAAGCAAAGAATTTGTAGGTGCCCGGTAGGTTTCTTTCCTGAGTTTGAAATTGCTTATTTTCTGTGAAGGAGCTATGAGGAATTTGTGTTGCTGGGTGAAGATTTTTTAGGGTTTTCTCAATATTCATACATTGTTTTATAAAGCCCTAGTTTCAAAATGCCACCGAAAAGAAACCTGTCTAGTCAAAAAGAGTACAATAAGAGAGGAATCTTTGAAGATTTAATATAGTTATTGCCATGTTCAGATAACGGGGAAGCTAGGTTAAAAGAGCTAGTTCCAAGAAACCCTAGGGATTCTATAGTAGACAAACTCCATGACAGAGGGAATTGGATGAGAGATGCTAAGGTTGGTAAAAAGCATAATGGTCTTATTTTGTTTAAATCAGCTTATTCATAGAGAAATGCTTGTGCCCCCCTGAGCAACATATGGCAATTTGACATTGGGAAATTGATAGTCCCTGGAGTTTTCATGGATGTTGAGCTATTAATTCAAATTGATAGATGCTATGATCCTGTGACAAAATGTGTCAAGGATATAAATGGGAAGGACCTAATCAGCATCACAGAGGATGAGATTAGGGAAGTTTTTTCACTAAATGACCCTTCTATTTGGTTAGAGAAGATTGATTTCACAAATTTTACTGAGATATATAAGGCACATAGAGACTATTTAAGGATAGGGCCTCTGAGGCAATTTTTAGATGAGATTGGGTCCATGTGTGTTATCAGTTCGAGCACGCCAAAGCCTTTTAGGCTAGATTTGTTCAGTAAAAGAGCACAACAGGTTTATAAATCACTGACTTTAATTCTAGGGCATGATGAAGCAACTCATATGCCAGTCCCATACATGTTCATGATGGTAAAATCACTGCATCCCTAATTAGCACTAATTTTTGATTTTGCATCTCATCTAGCTAATTTAATCCATGAGGGATTGATGGGAATTAAGGACATGAAAGTTAGTAGGCCTTTTGGGTGGTATTCTATGCTTATGCATATTTTCTTATACAAAGGTGAGAATTTCTTCAGCTCAACAATAAATATTGTGAAAGAGAGGAATGGAGAAACCCTTCCAGTACAACTATGGACTACAGCCCTCTCATGGGACAGAATTGATGCCAGTTACATTACATTTGATAGGGATTTTGCCTCAACGCTTAGAACTCTTTTGTTTTTTGACAACCCAAGGGTCCCAATAGAGTTTCTAAGATTAATCAGGCCAAAGGAATATTGTCAGGATATCACTATAGTTCATAATTTTGGGGACATCATTCTATATCTTGTTTCTACAGTTTTTAGGGTTTATGGTTGCAAAAAGGCACCCTACATCTTGCCTTATCAAGTTCCATTAAAGTTAGGATAAGCCAAACTCTTGAGGCAGATTGGGGACCTACAAGAGACTACTCTCACTGGGAAGGGAAGGGGAACCTCTTTCCTAGATATAACCATAGCACATCAGTATGTGATCACAAAGGGAGGGTGGGTACATCTGAACAAAGTTTTGCAGCCCTACAGAATGACAATACCTATTATTAGATGTGCAGATATAGAAGGTTTCCTTTCAGGAGTGTTCAGAGATAAGGTGAGATGTGCTCTTATTGAGCATTAGTTTAATTTCCCTGAAGATGTGATAAGGAATGAGTTTGATCTTAAAACTCAGGAGATCAAGAAAGAGAAATGGGTCATCTACAAAAAGACTCTAGATTTCATTCAAAATTTTGACAAGGCTTATGACCCATTGAAAGGCTTTGAGCCATGGGCAAGGAGAGTGGATTCCCTAATGGAACATTTTGAGGGTATCATGCATGCGGTTAATGAAAAAAGGGCTACTGTAAGAAAGACAGACCCTAAGAGGGCTAGGTAGATTTTGAGCCAGCCCAAGTATATGAAATTGACCCCAAGGGGAGTCTATACAATGCAGAAGAGAAGTGTATATATTGTTCTCTTGCCACCACAATAGAAGGTTGAGGATATTCCCTCTACTTCTAAAGGGAAAAGGCCCATTAGTGATCTGATAATATAGGGACCCTCTCTAAAGAGGTAGGGACAAGAAGAAGAAAGACTAGGAGAGAAGGCTTATTCTCCTTCCCAATCCCCTATCCAATTAGATGAGCATGAGGTGGTAGAGAAACTTGTACAATTGAGAAATGAGGGAAACATTTTTGTTTCCAATGATGACTTGCTGGAAGGGATGCCAGAGGCACCTAGGGAGGTGGCCATGGATCTTACAGTTGAAGAGTTTGAGGGTAAATAGATGGACCCTATTTTGAAACAGGCCAATCATTCTTTCCTTGTTGATGAAAAATTTGTCAAGACTAGGGCATTCTCCCAGTTTCTTTGGAGAATGAAAATAAGTCAATTTAAAGAGATATGTGAGAAGAAAAAAGAGGATTCCCTTGATAAGGACATAACAGAGATAGAAAATGAGACCAAGGTAGAAATGGTCAAACAATTTGAGAAGATTACTCCTGAGGAGGGAAGGGCCATGGTCCATACTACAGGGGTATTAATTCTACCAGAATGGGACATTGTTGATGCAATTGTCTTTGACCAGGTCAGAAAGGCCCAAGTGAAAACTCTTGCTACAACAGAGCAGGCCAAACATGCTACTAGAGGAATTGCTTTCTCAAAAGACCATGCAGCCCTGGTAATGTGGTCCCTAAGTAGGAAGGAAGATAAAGGAAATAGGAAGGCCCTCTCTACAAGGCATGCTTGAAGTTTGTTGGTACAGAGAGTAGGACAGACATCTGGTGTAGAGGCATCAAATTTAATCTTGGAAACTACTAAATTCAATGTCAAAGTGGTAGAAAAGGATGCCCCAAAAAAAGAGGAGCTTAGGGTCAAGTTTGAAATGGTTCTCAAATCTTACAATGAGCTCAAGGTAGAGCTAATTCAAAAGGACAAGTTGATTGCTCAGTTATCAGGGCCCCAAGATCATAGGTCTCCCCAATTGGCACTCACTGATAAGCTTGCAGTGGTTTCATCCTCAAGCCCAATTGTTGAGTTACCACCATCCCCCTACCCAAAGGCAAGTATGGATCCAAGGGTTACTTGGGAAAAGCAAAGATTAACTGAAGAGGCAAATAAATTGAGGGAAATAAGAGTGCAACTAGAGAAGGAAAAAGATGAAAATTGGAATGCCACAGCTTTGGCAAACTAGAAGTATGAAGAGGAAATGAAAGATGCAATCATGTAGTTTGCATATGATTTGAAGCCCTCCATTTTCCATAGTCATGCCAGTAAATTGTATTCTTTATTTGAAACTTTGAATAAGGAGAAAATGAAAATGTCACCAATTTTGAAGAAATGGATTGAGAGATCTCCTAGTATAAAGTTATTTTGTATGTTATCAAAGGGCCAAGAGGATCCTGATCCATTGATTAAGCTAGTACATCAGATTGTCAAGAAAATGGTACAATATGGCATCATTTTGGATAATTTTATTAGAAGATCTAGTATGTTGAAAGCTAAATTAATGCTTTCAAACTATGAGCTAGTGCCCACCATTTTCACAGATAAGGGAAAATTTAAAGAAGCATATCTATGGAGAGAAGAGATGGATGCACTTTTGTCAGAAAGGGTGAATGGTGTCCTAAATGACACTTTTTCTATTAGCAGTGTTATCAAGTTGTTAATAAATGCTAAATCAATGTTTGACAATATTCAACATAAGGTTACTTAGATTGAAAATGAATGGGAATAGTTATCAAGTAAGAAGACTGAGTTTGCCAATTTTGAGTTCCCAAGCGAAGAGGTGTACAATAAATGGAGGTATCAGTACATACCTCATGTTGAGAAAGTTAATACTCTGCTAGCCTCCTAGAGCAAGTAAAGGCAGTAACTTTTTGAGTCATAAAGGTTGTTGAGATATAGAAAGACATTCATTATAGGATGGTCAACAAGATGTTGCAAATCAAATTTGCTAAAAGGAGCCAAGGATAGTATTGAAGACATAAAGCAAGGTCGCTCAACTACAAATATCTCACCTGCTTGAGTTGTATATTTATTGTAAATTTTTGAGGTTGTTGTAAAGTCTTTTAGGTTAGAAATTTGTGTAACCCTAGAATGATTGGTAGCTTGTTGCATCTCCTTGTATATAAAGGATTTTCCATGATCATTCTAGGTATTGAGAGTCTAGGAGTTAAAAAGATAGAAACTCTGAACCCCTAACCCTCAGTCAAGGATTGTAAAATCTTGTATCATTTTATCAAAGAAATAGAAAAGAAGTATAGGTTGTTGTTGCTATTTTTTGCAAGCTTATTGATTCAAAGTTTGATGTGTGCAACGTTCAAGGTTACTCTAAATACAAATCTCAAGTCTTTGTCTCTCCTGTGAGTTTATTCAGTAAATCTTTAAGTCTTCTGGAGGTTTATATGTATGTGTTTAGCTCTGAGTTCTGATCTAAGATTAGATTAAATATTGCTCTGAGTGGGATGCATGTTTAATGAATCTATTTAGGGATTCTCTATAAGTAGGAAAGATTTGGAATACTTTGTATTTATGTTTTAAGACTAGTTATCTTTCAAACACTATTGTATTCATTCTATCTTCTGATATTTTGCCCAATGGATAAGGCACTAGCCTATATTTTCCCATCTTTTCTTTGTATGGAATGATAGAAATCTCATAATCTTGAAAACATTAAATCAATACCAGTCTTTTACATTTTATTTACTTTATATGTTGTTCAACCCAGTGATGGAGAGTCAATGAGTAATAGGTTGTTACTTAGTACTTTCTCACTATTATTTGTTGTAAGATCCAGTATTAGATAAGAAACAAAGTTAAAACTTTTGGATCAGGTGTACCAGCCTTGGTTTTGTAGAGCCAGAAGTGAAGAGGGCAGTCTTGTCCCTATAGTTGGTCCAGTTGCCTAGAGATTTCTCATATTTGGAATTAACCAATCCTTAACATCAGTCATAGGCACATTGGTATCTCATGGAGTGTAAAATCTTTTGAAGAACCAATAGCTCTAACCTCATCCTCTGTCGAGAGACCACAAGGGTTTTATTTCTTTTTACATCCAATAATCTCTACCTAGTTATTATCCTATTGGTTTGATTTTTTTGGATTGTTCAATATTTAAATCTTTTTTTAAAAACTAATCTCTATTGATATCTGTTTTTTGTTTTGGAATTTGCAGCTCTCCTTATCTCTATTTTTATCTCTGTTATGATAGTACCACACTCAGTCACTCATAAATTTTTAATCTAGATACATTAGGAAGATCTCATCGATTAGAACCTTCCAAACTTTGTCCTTAACAACATATCCAAATCTTAGCTTGATCCAATGGTTCGTTTCAGAGATATTCCCTCCACACTGGGACTATATTTTCCATGACAATTTATTCTCTACATTTTCTTTTTTCTTTCTAACATAATTGTTGTTGCAAATTTTTCATCATAACATTCTTCTGGTTTATATCAATTTTGATCATTACTTTATTTCATCATTGCATCTCTAATAATAGTCATTTATTCCATTCAGAATCTTCAAAAATTTATCCTTAACAACATATCCAAATATTAGCTTGATCCAATGGTTTATTTGAGAGATATGCCCCCCACACCGGGATTGTATTTTCCATGACAATCTATTCCCTACATTTCCTTTTTTTCTTTCTAACATAATTGTTGTTGTATATTTTCATCATAACATTCTTCTTGTTTATATCAGTTTTCATCATTACTTTCTTTCATCATTGCAGCTCTAATATTAGTTATTTATTTATCATTAGATTCTTGAGTTTTTTTATCATTATTTCACTCATTATATAACAATTTTTTTTTCTATTCTTAGTCTATTATGGTTATAAAGTTGCAGGTAATCATAACATTTTTAAAAGGTTGTAGCTTTTCATTTATATCAATTAATCATTAGGTTCTTTATATTTAACATAATTTATTCAAAATTTGTTTATCATAAAAAAATTTTAAATGTTAAAACATATTTTTTGCCCAATACTTTTTAATATCATTTTAAGGCCTTTCTCATTATATCAATTTAAACATATAATTTCAATTTTCATTTGAATTATTAGTTGCACTAAAATTTTGTTTTCTCATTTAAACAAAAATTTAACCTTGTTTAATTTTTAATTTTCTTGCAATTTAACCAGTAACATTTAAGTTAAATTTATTTTTCTTGACCTTTATCATTATATCTTCATTATATTAATCTTTCATTTTTCTTAATTAATCATTCTACCTTCATTCTTGAAATTAAATTGAGCAATTCTAACCATCATCAATGGAAGACACATATTTCTTTTATATTTCATTTTAAACATTTTCTACAAGTTGCTATAGATAACTCTCTCAAACTGGCTACCAGTGCTTCTCAAGCTGAAAAAGATGCATGGAAAGTTAAAAATGAAGAAGCTCTTGGTTTAATTGGTCTTTGTGTTGTTCCTGATCTATACGTCTTGATAATTGGACATCATACAAAAGCTCATCAAGCATGGGATATTTTGCTAAAAAACTTATGACAACTCCACTGAATCATGAAAGATTCAACTCCAAGCCAATTTGGAAGACTTGAGGTATACCGATTTTAAATCCATGGATGAATTCTTACTTGAACTTGACGCTATTAAAACTCAATTAAGTGGTGTAAATGTTACTTTAGCCGATATTAGATTAATTCTATCATTCTAAAGAAATGTCTTCCTAAAGAATTTGAATAGTTTATTACTAACATTCATTCACAACTTGCTATTCCTAGTTTAGCTCCTCAATTAAGTTATGTAATTTTTCAAAATTTATTATGTCAAGAGGAAGCTACGTTGCTGAGATTCGGTACTCTTAGATCTTATGAACATCCTTTTGTCTCTAAGCATCAAAATGAAAATAATAGATCATATAATCATAGTACTTCTACTAATAATCACAATTCTTATAATATCAATTATAATCATCACAACAATAGTAATCATCATAATAATAGTTATTCTAATAATAGATTTAGTACTAGGCCATCATATAACAATAATGCTATTCACAATAATAATAATTATAATAATACTTATAATAATCAACAAAATACTCCTAATAACAAACCACATTGTCCTTATTGTGGAAAAGATGGTCACCTAACTAATGTTTGTTTTAACAACAAAATAATAGCAAGTTTATGAATAAAAATAATAAAAATAATTTTTAATCTCAAGGTAATCAATTTCATCATGCTTTTAGTGCTTCTTTTAAAGCTTCTCATCCATTAGGATGGATTATTGATAGTGGGCTTCTCACCATGTTACATCTCATAGAGAAGTATTTGTTTCTTTGCAACTTGATACTACTCATATTCTTATTCAATTAGCTGATAATTATAGTTGTAAAGTTGATGGATTTGGTGATGTTAATATTCCAAATGCAAAGTTACACAATGTTCTTTATGTTCCTGAATTGAAATCCAATCTTCTTTCAGTTGATCAGTTATGTCAAGATTAGAAAGTTGAATTTCATAAGGACATGTGTTCTATTATGGATCCTAACATTGATCATATTTTTGCTAATGCTAAGATGGATCATGATATCTTGTTTAAATTTTATGAGTCTGCCTCTTCAAGGTACTCTTTGAAAGTTAATATTGATTTCAATGTATGTCATGAAAGGCTTGACCATTTGAATTTTGATTATATTTCTATGATGCTAAAGTCTAACATGGTTGAAGGATTAGCACATATTGTTCCATCTAAAATTACATGCATAGGGTGCATGAGTGGCAAAATGAAAAATGAGCCCTTTCGTCATGGTACTTCATAGAGGGTGTCTCATCAGTTATATTTGATTCATGATGACCTTTTAGGACCAATGGAGAACACCTTCATTCAAGGTCCAAAGTACACTCTTACCTTTGTTGATGACTTTACTAGAATAATTTGGATCTATTTCTTGCATGGTAAAGATCAAGTTCTTGACACATTTTCTGAATTTCATATGTTTATAGAAAGGCAATCGGGCTCTAAGCTTCAAATTCTGAATAACATTAAGTTCCAAATTAACCAAAAATTTCAAATGGCTGATTTAGGGCTTCTAAATTATTTCTTAGGAATGAAAATTTGGCAAACCCCTAAGGATATTTTTATTTCTCAAAGTAAATGTTAGAGTAAAGTATTAATTATATTAATTAACTTTACTCCCTTCTTAAGATGTCAACTCCCTTTTTCTTTAGTTAAAAGCACATGCACTAGTTGTTCTAAACTCATGCATTAGTCATGTAATAGTTAAACGAATTATTGCATGCACTAGAATTTGCCTTTCAAGGCTTTCGATCTCCTTTATAAGGATGATCCATTGTACATTCAATTCATTCATTATTTGAGGATATTTTTTTCTTCATATTTTTGAGTCAAACCCTTGCCCTCTTCTTGTCTCTACTTCCTTGTAACAAGTTTTTGTATGCAGGTGATCTTCAGGTTTTGTGGATTTGTATTGCTCAAGCCTACGACGGCCATATGGCCATCATTTTTAAGCAGGCAGGTTGTTGATGTCACCTAGTGTTTGCTCAATTTTTGAGCTTTTTTAAGGGTACCTGGCTTTTTTGCCAATATCTTGAGCATCTGGGATTGTCATTGGGCGTACGATATATCGTCGAAAAGTTGGTTCCAAGCCCGATCTAAATTTTCTAGTATGGTTTTGTGATTTTTCCATTTTGATGCTCTTTTTTTCTCTCAAAGTCAAATTTTCTCTATGATCGTGGCATTTCAGACCTCCTACCTTTTGGGATCTGTTTCTCTTGCATCCGGGCTTCATTTTTGGCAAACAAGATATTGTCAGAAAGCTCTTTCTGAGCTTTTATCAGATTTGATGGTTTCATGTGGTTTTTTGCCTTTTTTCTGATGTCTCCCATCCTCAGATCCTTGTAGACACCTACTTTGGGCCCTCTAGCGTAGCTGTTGGTTTTTTGCTCATATCTTGAGCATACGGTGTCAAAATTTGGCAAACAAGATATCGTCGAAAAGCTGATTCTGAGCTCTTTCTAGATCTAAAGGTTATATTTTCTAGTTTTATTTTTTTGATGGTGTTTTTCTCTGTCAAAGCCAAATCTTCAGTTCTGCACTCTGGGAGCTCTATCTTGCACATCTGGACTCTGTTTTTAGAAAATGATATATCATTGGAAAGCTTGTTTAGAGAGATTTTCAATGCTATGAGTCATTTTTCTAGATTCTACTCCAGGTTCATTTTATTCAGATTCTTTCTTTTTTGCAGTCTGGTGGATATCTTGGTTGTTTCAGGTCCTTGAATCTCTTCCCTTTGAGGGATGGCTCATCTTAGGTTGTTCTTTTGGTTCAGAAGTCTTTGATCTTCTTTGACTAGTGTATACTTCACTTTTGTAGAATTCTTTTATGCACACGCACTGAGATAAAGTGCCATTCTATTGCTTTGATGGGATCTTGCACATGTTCGTGCTATTTGTACTTGCACTCCATTATAAAGTGCTGGGGGGGTTTTTGATGTTTGCCTTTTTTTTCCATCTTCTTTTGTCATGTGAGCATTCCTCCAATGACATTAGCCTCAGGTATCTTTATTTTTCTTTGTACTCTCTCTGCACATTCGATGCTTCAGATTCATCTTCATCATGCAGTTCATATTGGATGATCTTTTCAGTGTACCTATCATTAATCCCTTGTCAATAGTATGGGGGGTTACTACTATTGGTTCTACTACTTCCTTGGTTTGATTGTGTGAGCTATGTATTTAGTATTTGATCCTATGTACTAGGCGGTTGCAGTGGCTAGGTACCTATGCATTCCGGTGAGATGGATCATTTACCATATAGACACTCTTTTCTTTCCTATTTTGGATGCACTCTTCCAGCTTTGATTGATTAGCTCTTCAGGCTTTTGGTGTTTATGCCATATGTATCTTCGAGTTCAGGTGTTTGCCTTTGTTTGCCTCCTGATTCGAGTAGTGTCATTTGAGGGAGTCATGCAGATTACAGTCTTCTCTACCTGGTCATATTTCTATGGAGGATCTTCAGATCATCAGTTTCTTCTTGATAGAGTTTGCAGTTTCATGCTTTAGTGATGTTGTACATGTTCATCTTTGTTCCTATTTTCTGGAACATTCCTAGTTTTGGAGGCTTCTTCAATCCTTCAGACTAGTCTTTGTCTCTTTTTTTAGTAGAGTTTTTCCCATGTTGTTTTCTCTATTTCTCCGCTTTATAGAGACTCTCTTTTGTACTTGGGTACCTCATTACGCCATGTTGCCAGGACCCATTTTTATGCTTTTGGCATTGTAGTTTCCTTTGCTTTTTTTTTGCATTGTCTGTAGTTGCATTGTTGCTCATCTTAAGGGGGGGTGTTAGAGTAAAGTATTAATTATAAATTAATTAACTTTACTCCCTTCTTAAGATGTCAACTCCCTTTTTCTTTAGTTAAAATCACATGCACTAGTTGTTCTAAACTCATGCATTAGTCATGTAATAGTTAAACTAATTATTACATGCACTAGACTTTGTCTTTCAAGGCTTTCGATCTCCTTTATAAGGATGATCCATTGTACATTCAATTCATTCATTATTTGAGGATATTTTCTTCTTCATATTTTTGAGTCAAACCCTTGCCCTCTTCTTGTCTCTACTTCCTTGTAACAAGTTTTTGTATGCAGGTGATCTTCGGTTTCTGTGGATTTGTATTGCTCAAATCCTACAGTAAATATGCTAAAGATATTCTAGATAGATTTCATATGAATGATTCTAATCATGTTTCAATTCCATGTGAATTAGGAACTAAGTTAATGATAGATATGGAATTTCCATTTAAAGATGCTACTCCTTATAGAAAAATTGTAAGTAGTTCAAATTATCTAACTCTCACTAGACCTGCTATATCTTTTAGTGTTGGTTTAGTTTCAATATTCATGTACAAACCTCAAAAAAGACACTTCAAAATTGCTAAAGGAATATTATGATATATTAAAAGTAAGTTCTTAATTTAGGGTTTTTTTATGATGCAAATTTTGATTTTTCTTTAAAAGGTTTTACTGATTCAGATTTAGGTGGAGACTCCAATGATGGGAAATCCACTTGTCGGTATTCTTTTTTCTTGGTTTAGGTGCTATATCATCGAAAAGTAAAAATTATCAATCTGTTTCTCTATGCTCTACTGAAGATGACTAGAATTTTTTTACTAATGCCTCTAAAGAAGATATATGGCTTAGAAGAGTACTTGAAGACTTAGGTATACCTCAACAAGAACCTACACCTTTATATTGTGACAATCAAAGTGCAATAGCCTTGGTATGCCAAACTAGGCCCTTAAGTGGCAATGGAAATTTAGAAAATCAAGTTTAGGCAAGTTGACATAAAAAATTGAACAAGTTATAAATATTATATCAAAAAAAGTGAGAAGATAACCTTTAGAAAATTAAATTTAGTTTCGAAGATAATAGGCCTTTTTTGAAAAATAATTATTCTATATGTTGAAAATTTAAAATTTCAATGTAGTAGTACAAAAATTTTAGGAAAAAATAAGAAGTAGGTGTATGTCTAACCACCTTAAACACAATCAAATGATAATTTTTTTTTACAAGATTCTAGATATAAGTAGTAGACTCATCTCCAGATGTGACACATATTTTTTTGTAATTTATTTCCAAGTAAATAATTAATTATGATTTTTCTTCTACAACTTTTCTAGAATACAAAAACTCTTGTGTCTAACCATGTTAACTTATTCTAAACTTTATCAAATTGAAAACTTTTTCTATTTTTCTTGTAGTAGGAAAATCATAGAATGTGACACAAGTTTTGGATTTCAAAAATGTTATACAGTTTGAAAGTTGTAGCTATTTTTTAATAAGTCTATCAATCAAGACTAGAAAGATAACAAGTAGATGTATGTCTGACCACACTAAACAAAATCAAATGATAATATTTTTTTATAAGATTCTAGATAAAAGTAGCAGGCTCATGTCTAGATGTGGTATATATTTTTTTGTCTAAGTAAATAATTAATTATGATTTTTTTGCTACAAATTTTCCTGTATATAAAAACTTTCATGTTTGACCACCTTAACTTAGTCTAAACTTCATCAAATTGAAAGAATTGTTTATTATTATTGTACTAGGTGAAGCATAGAATATGATGTATATTTCAGATTTCAAAAATGTTATATTGTTTGAAAGTTATAGTTGTTTTTCAAAGAGTCTATCAATCAAGATTCCTTTTTCACATCACCACTTTTTGGCATACCATGATCCTGCACATACCCACCTACGCCTTTATATTGTGACAATCAAAGTGCAATAGCCTTAGCAAAGAATCTCATTTACCATGCAAATTCAAAGCGCATTTCTCTCCACCACCACTTCATTAGAGAGGAAATTAAAGAAAAAAAAGTTTCAATCATCTATTGCAAGGGTGAAGATCAAGTTGTAGATATTTTGACAAAGCCTCTTTCTAGAGAAAAAATTGAATTTTATTACCAAAATTTGGGTTTGATACCCATTGATGTAATCACCCAAAGTAAAGATTAAAGGGGGTGCTAGAATTTATAATCTTTCCTTGGTATTTTATTGTAAATTTGGATAAGCTAAGGTATCCTATTTGTATTTTTTCCTCTAGTCCAAGTGGGAGGACAACTCATATTTTTATATTTCATCTTTTAAGGAAATTAGTTTATTTCTTCTTATGAGGATTCTCACACTTGGCACACACTTAGTATGAATGTGGTATTCATTTACATGGGAGTTACGGGTATGTACAGGATCATGGTTGCCAAACTAGGCCTTTAAGTGGCAATGAAAATTCAAAAAATCAGGGTTAGGAAAGTTGACATAAAAATTTGAACAAGCTATCAATCTTATATATAAAATATGTAAGAATATAATGTATATAAAATTGAATGTAGTTTCTAATATACTAGCCCTTTTTTGAAAATAAATTATTCTATATGGTAAAATTTTTTAATTTCAATGCAGTAATATAAAAACATCAGGAAAAGGATAAGAAGTAGGTGTATGTCTAACCACCTTAAACATAATCAAAAGATAATATTTTTTTACAAGATTATAGATATAAGTAGTAGACTCATGTTCGAATGTGATGCATATTTTTTTGTAATTTTTTTTCAAGTAAATAATTAATCATGATTTTTCTTCTGCAAATTTTGGAGAATATAAAAACTCACATGTCTGACCACCTTAACTTGGTCTAAAATTTATCAAATTAAAATTTTTAATTTTTTTCTTGTATTAGAAAAAGCATAGAATGTGATACATATTTGAGATTTCAAAAATGTTATACCGTTTGAATGTTGTAGCTATTTTCCAATCAGTTTATCAATAGTATGAAAATTTCATGTTAAAGATAAGAAGTAGGTGTATGTATGACCACCTTAAATACAATCAAATGATAATATATTTTTACAAGATTCTATATTTAAGTAGTAGACTCATGTCTAGATGTGACACATATTTTTTTATAATTTTATTTCTAAATAAATAATTTATTATGATTTTTCTGCTACAAAGTTTCTAAAATATAAAAGATCACATGTCTAACCACCTTAACTTAGTCTAAACTTCATCAAATTGAAAAAAATAAAAAAAATTCTTGTAGTATGCGAAGCATAGAATGTGATGCATGTTTTAGATTTCTTTCCTTTAAAGTTCTTTTTATTTCTTGAATACTTCTAACAATATTTATATAAAATTTTAGCTTATATGAAGCTCTAATCATGGATTGATTTGATATAAATACCTATTATTCCTAGCCATATCATAAAAAATTCTACCCTTTAGCCCCCCTACTATCAATATCAACCTGATCCACAACTTATGTAGATCAACCAAGATATTTTGCAACATCATATCACTAGCATGTCCAATATGGTTACCATCCTCCAACACCTATTCGTCAAGTTCTAACATCTTCAAATGATAAAATTGTATCCATGTTATTGGAGTTCCAAAGTTGGATAGACATATAGCTTTGGGAATGAATTCTAGCATTGAAACTCTTGGATCGGCAGGTTGACATAAATGAAGAGGTAGCAAGAGATTGATATCTAATAAGAGGAGCCTTACCAAAATCATCTCCAAGAGTAGAAATAGGGAGACCAAGAAGAGAAGGATAGTGAAGTTTAAATTTATCAGAATTATCCTCAACAAGAAGAAGATCTCGATTATGATGCCAAAATTCACTTTCCAAAGTGGGAGACACAAAAAAGACAATAATTTGAGGAGGAGGTTACAAGAAATATAGTTGTATAAAATAATCATATGAAACTTAATCTTTCTCAAATTAAAGCATCTAAAAAGAAAAAGGAGCCTCCTAGGAGTAAATGTTCCAGATTCAGACAAAGAAAGCCACCCACTTTACAAGAATTTATGCAAGAATTAAAGGCTCCCCTCAAATCTACGTAATATACCCAAATTAATTGAGAGTGAATCAATTAAATTATTTAATTAGATGGTTTTAAAATTTAAAATATATTATGAAATTTACTTATTTAATTAATTAATTTAGTCTTAAAATGAAAAGGGGCCAATATAATAAAATTATAAATAAATTTATGTCGACCCATTGTAACTTTTCAAAACATCTTGGAGGTTTTGAAATTAATTTATTGATTGTAGTTTCAGAGGTGCAAGTGTTAGAATATTTAGAACAATACAGAGGGGGGTGAATTAGTTGTTCTCAGGCTCAGATGTACCAATTGAACTTTTAAACACTTTGACAATCTCAAATCTAATCACCATCACAACCCGATCTCTAAAGTATATATCAAAAACATATAACATGCAGTCCATTCTCTGAAAGTAATTAACTTGCAGAATATAACAACATTCACATAAAAACATTCACACAAGTATAACACCAGGATTTATAGTGGAAACCCAACTTGGGAAAAAACACTTTGCAACATGTTACTAATATTTTCACTCTTCTGAAGTGAGCTTTGTGAAAAGCCAACCATGTTAAAGGTTTACAAACACACTGCTAGGTGTGACCCTATTAAAGGATTTAAACACTCTATCAAAAGTGACCTGGTTAAAGGATTTAAGTACATTCCATTAGAATTCCACCTGATTAAAGGATTTCTACAATGACTGTTAAGTCAACCTCGATTAAAGGATTTAGACTGATACAATGGTTAGAAAGTAACCGTAGTTTTTTTATATGAAAAACATACAACTCACTTTGTAAATAATAGATCCACTTCACATATGGGTATGTGAAGGATCATGGTGTGCCAAACTAGTCCCTTAAGTGGCAATGAAAATTCAAAAAATCAGGTTTAGGCAAGTTGACATATAAAATTGAACAAGTTATAAATATTATATCAAAAATATGTAAGAAGAGAATCTGTAGAAAACTAAATTTAGTTTATAAGATACTAGGCCTTTTTTTAAAAAAAAATTCTATATGTTGAAAATTTCAAATTTCAATGTAGTAGTATGAAAATTTCAGGAAAAATAAGAACTAGGTGTATGTCTGACCACCTTAAACACAATCAAATGATTATTTTTTTTACAAGATTCTAGATATAAGTAGTAGACTCATGTCCGAATGTGACACATATTTTTTTGTAATTTATTTCCAAGTAAATAATTAATTATGATTTTTCTTGTACAATTTTTTCAGAATACAAAAACTCGCGTGTCTGACCACATTAACTTAGTCTAAAGTTTATGAAATTAAAAACTCTTTTTGTTTTTATTGTAGTAGCAAAATCATAGAATGTGACACATATTTTGGATTTAAAAAATGTTATACAGTTTGAAAGTTATAGCTATTTTTCAATAAGTCTATCAATCAGGACTAGAAAGATAACAAGTAGGTGTATGTATGACCACATTAAACAAAATCAAATGATAATATTTTTTTATAAGATTCTAGATAAAACTAGTAGACTTGTGTTCGGATGTGATGTATATTTTTTAATATTTTTTTTCCAAGTAAATAATTAATTATGATTTTTCTACTACAAATTTTCCTGAATATAAAAACTCTCATGTCTGACCACCTTAGCTTATTCTAAACTTCATCAAATTGAAAGAATTGTTTATTATTATTGTACTAGGTGAAGCATAGACTATGATGTATATTTCAGATTTTAAAAATGTTATATTTTTTGAAAGTTATAGTTGTTTTTCAAAGAGTCTATCAATCAGGACTTCTTTTTCACATCGCCACTTTTTGGCATACCATGATCCTACACATACCCATATATATGTTGATTTACTTATTGAGCTCCATTTCCATCTCCATCACTGATTTTCTCATAATTCACTTCAAACAATCACAACTCTTATAAACTCCTTCATAGTTTCACCTTCAATCTTCTGCTTAGACTTATCAGTCAATAACATCAACAACTTCAGCTCATTCAATAATCTCACTATTAGGTTTTCCTTTATACAGGTCTTTGGTTAGGTAGATCCATCTTTTTTTGCTTAATCTCCTCTATACATCTTAGGTTTAGGTCAGATCTGTCGAATCCTTCCATCATTTATATTCTTCATCCTTCCTTCTAGATACATCTTCAAACTTCTCTTTGACTCCATAATAAAATGATTTACCATGCATTAAATTCTCCATACAATCAATTAATATAGTCAAAAAAATTTACAAATCCCAAGAATTCAATTACATCAGCTGGGAATCTCCATTCTTTGTCCAAATATAAATTGCTGACACTCAGTCAATACCATGTTCATCTCCTCGATCATCACTACGTAACTCGGTCATCTCTACAAACTATCTTCTTTGGAAAATACCGTCACTCGATTATTTCTTTTCACTTGGCATAAACTGATGTTAAGTCAACACTAAAGTTACTTAGCATATACTGGTGCTTGGTTGACACTAAAATCACTCAGCTTAAACTAGATTTCTACGTCTTTTTCTCAGTTAAGCCTACCTCTTCAATCTTTCTTTGTACTTAGATAAACAATACATTATCTTATCAATGTGCCAGCTAATCAAGTACCCATTGAAGTATCAAATAACTCAACCTTTCCTTAGGTTATCTTGTTATCTCCTTTTCCCTAATCCTCATCAATCAATAGATATTGTACTCTCCTATATAGAAGTTGTCTCACCAGCTAAGGTTTGACATCAATGACAATACAACAATTGTTTCAATTGCAATTTCCAAAATTCTCCCTCTTTGGCATTGATGGCAACACCATATGAATAAAACATGATTTACCAAATAATCTAAGAAATTTTTATAATATCCTTAGCTTCATTCTGATTCACAACAACTTTTCCTTTCTTGACTATTCACATAGTTACTCCCTCTAAATCTTTTCAGTATCTCTCTAAATCTCTCCCTCTTTTTATCTAATTCTCTCCCTCTTCGACAAAAATGCCAAAGTAGTATCTATCACTTACATCTTCCATATTTAGATTTCTTCTTCTCAGTTTAGTATACAGTATTTCTCCCTCTGTCATCTTGCTTATGACTGATTATCAATTTTGTTTTACTTCTCACAACTCTAGGAAGCTCCTAAAGTGTGACCATTCCTACATCAATTTGTCAGATATTCTATGTAGTACATTTGATGTAGTGCTCCTAGTTGACTAGGCAGCCTCAGTTAGGGGAATCACCCCTAGTATACCTCTAAGATATTCATGAGCATCCTTAGGTAAAGTTTTTGTGAATATTTCTTCTACTTTTTCCTTTGTATTCACATATGCCACTCTCACCTATTTATCTTGTACTAGTTCTCTCAAGTAATGATACTTGATAGAAATATGTTTAGTCTTTGTGTGCATTACTAGATTCTTTAATATGTTGATAGAATTTTTTTTATCACAAAAATTAACAATCGGCTCAGTGATTTCCTCTTTCATTCCTTTCAACAATTGCTTCATCGATACCAAATTTGAACAATTCACTGCAACTGCTACATACTCATCTTCTATTGTAGATTGGGAAATGCAGTTCTACTTCTTGCTTGTCTAGGAGAGTAATCTCTTTCCTAGAAAGAATGCTTCACCACTTGTACTTTTCTTGTCATCAACATTTCCTACCAAATTTGCATCAATGTAAACTCTTAGTTCAAATTTCTCATTCTTCTTGAAGTACAATCCATAATCTTCTATCCCTTTTAGATATATGAGTATTCTCTTCACTAATATCATATGGTTTTCCTTAGGATTGGCAAAAAATCTTTCCACAATCCTAATTGCTAGGTCTATATCTAGTCTAATGTGGACAACATATTGTAGGGTGGTCCCACAATAGTGTGTCCCACTTTTTTAGACATGCTGATTTTTGTTGAAATAACACATTTTTAATAAAATATGATTATTTAAGCCTTGTGAGGTTCCATTTGAATTAATTAATTACAAATGGTTAGCTCAAATCCTCTTAGATTAAAAAAATATTTATATAACATCTATACTCCTCATTCATACCTACAATGGAGTCTCCTTCGCACCTATTAAAATGCTAACAAAAAATCACTTCGACTTTATATTTTGGTAGATCAAATGAATCCATTTGAAAAACATATCTATGTAGTATGATGCTATTCAGAACAGGCTTTCTAATGAATATAATTTTATTACATATTGAGTTCATTATCACTTTTAAATATTACTTTAACTAAACATAGGTTGTTTGGTCATTCAACAACATGTCTCTTCAAGACTTTGGGAAAAATAGTAAATTACAAATTTTTTTTATGAAAAATATATAGGAAAAGAGTATTTGTGTTACCTTTCTATTAAATAAAATAAAAAATGAATTTTGATATACACAGATCAAGTTAGAGCGATCCAAGTGACCTTATTTTTAAATTACAATTACTGTCTCTTTAGAACTTAATAAACTATGAAATATTTACCCAAAATGAATGAAACCAATTGCATCCTTTAGATATTTAATTTACAAATATAATCTCAAAATAATTACATCATTATCATATTTAAAAAAAAGTTATGTTGATCCAAGTGACAAGAACTCCTTAAAAACATAGTTTTTCACACAAACCACTTTTCAATGGGGAAGGAAAAATGAATTTAAATGAATTTTAATTTTTTAAAGAAAAATATATTTAGAAACTAGAATGAAAATTCTAAAAGACTCTAGTTTACATCATCTTCAAATTCCTAGTAGTTTTGAGGCAACAAGTGTTTGAAAGTGTAGTTTTTTCTCAAAATGTTGATCTTTGTGTCAAAGTTGGCCAAAAACTGGGACACACTATTGTGGGACCACCCTGTAGCTTTCCAATCATGGATCTATACAGGGTTTGATTCACTTCAATAGTATCATCAATTTTAGATAGTTTCTATCTAGTAGAAATAGGAGTACTTACTAGTCTGGAATCCTCCATACCAAAAGTTTTCATTATCTCTTTGGCATATTTAGATTGAGTAATAAAGATACCTTTCTCCATCTAATAAAATTTTAAACCAATAGAGAATTTTATCTCACCAAACATAGACATTTAAAACTTAGTTTGCATCTCATTTGAAAATTTCTGACATAAAGCATCTTGTCCACCAAATATGATATCATGAACAAATATTTCAGCTAACAAAATACCTTTACTTCCTTCTTCTTTCATATATAGATTTTTGTTGTCATTTTTTTTTGTAAATCCAATCTTTATCAAATAATTGTGCAGCCTCTCATACCATGCTTTGGGGGCTTGTTTCAATCCATACAACACCTTGTTTAATTTTCAAACCATATTTTTCTTTCTTGGGTCCACAAATCCTTTAGGTTGTTCAATGTATACTTATTCTTCTAATATACCATTCAGAAATATAGATTTGACATCCATCTAATATACTTTGAAATATTTATATGTAGCATATGAAAGTAGATTTGTCACTCCTTCTAATCTTTCTAAAGGAGAAAATGTTTCCCCATAGTCTATTCCTTCTTCTTGTGCATAACCCTTGCATACCAATCTTGCCTTGTTTCTTGTGACTTGTCCATGTTCATTAAGTTTATTTTTGAATACCCATTTTGTTCCAATAACATTCTTATCTTCTGGTCTTGGCACCAGAGTCTGGGTATCATTCTTTTCTATCTAATCTATTTCTTCATTCATAGCTTGAATCCAATCCTAATTCTCTAAAGCATATTTTAATGGCTTAGGCTCAAACTCACATGGTAAACATGTAGGGTCTTTCAACTTACTTCTTGTCAAGACTCTAGATTTCTTATCTCCAATTATTTGCTTAGGCTTATGATGTCTTCTTACATACTATGCCAATGTAGGTTTGTATTTCTTTTCTCCTTGATCTTCAGGTTCATCATGAAAATTGTTAGTTTCTACTTTTGATTGCTCGATAGCATCCTCCTGATGCTTGGCATAAACTGATGTTTGGTCAACACTAAAGTTACTCGGCATATAATGGCACTTGATCAACACTAACATCACTCATCTTAAACTAGATTTCTACAGTTTTTCTCTATTAAGCCTACCTCTTCAGTCTTTCTTCGTACTTAGATAAATAATACATTATCTTATCAATGTGCCAGCTAATCAAGTACCCATTGAAGTATCAAATAACTCAAACTTTCCCTAGGTTCTCTTGTGATATCATTTTCCCTAATCCTCATCAATCAATAGATATGGTACTCTCCTAGATAGCAACTATCTCACCTGTTAAGGTTTGACATCAATGACAATACAACAATTGTTTCAATTATAGCTTCCAACAGCAAGAATCTCCCTAGTCTTTCTTTACAGTTTCAGTGGTTAGAAGCCAACCTTGTCTGTCATTAGAAGTCTTCTTGCAAAGAAAAATCTATTCATTTGGATGTAATATGAGAATATAGTTGTCCAATTGATAAAAAATCATTTTGTATTTTGCATATGCTTTAAAATATGATCTATTGTATTACCTTGGATTATAATAATACTCATTTATATTTCTAAATAAATTGAATAAAATATTCAATTATGAGGTACCAAGTGTCAAAGGTGTCAAGTGATGAAGGGTGTCAACTGATGGAGTGTGTTGAATTGTAGTGTGTAACATGTCATGTGTGGTGTGTGGTGTTAGCACTCAAATTTTTAATCTAATTTTGCTTCCTATTTGGAATTTTTTTTTTTCAAATGTCCCTAGTTTATAAATCATGAGAATGGTTACTATTGAATCGTCCATGTGAAGGATTAAAGAAATAGAAGTAGTTATCAATATAGACCAATCCAAATGTACTTGACTCTTGAAAACCAACCATCAGCTAGGAAGGTGAGGGGTAGTAGTGAGAAGAGGTAGGATGAACAAATGTCTTTTCAAGTTGGATGAGAGAAGTTGTCAAACATTATCTAACAAGAGTGTTTATATCCTAAATTTCTCTCAGCCTTAGACTCCAAGTAGTGACAATGCAATGCTAGAATTAGAGATTCTAATATATGTGAGCTAAAAATTATGGATCATTATAGAAAGCCATTAGTTCTTCACAATTATGTAAGAAAATTATATGTTCTTTAATTATCTAGGAAAAATGTATGCATCATGTAGATGCAAATGTGATTATCTATATGATTTGAGGTTTGAAAATCCTTCTTTTATAGAACTCCATCGAATTGAAATGTTGAGATGCCTCCAAAGAAGAGTGGTTGAGATGCCTCTAGACTCTATCCATGTGAGTGATCCTTGTGATTAGCTCCCATTGGTTGGAATTAACTCCTTTTTCCTTTTGTGAGTTAAAAGGATAATAAGATAATTAATTAATTCACATTAATTAATGTCGAATAGTAGGTTTTTTTAAAATTCAATTTGATTAAATGACTATGATAATTAATTAACGAATGATATTTGATGATTGATCAAAGATGCTTGATAATTGATGAATTATGTAATTAAAGTGATGTAACCTAATTACATAATTATGCTTGAGATTAGCTTGATGTGGTTTGATGATTTTATTTGAGATTGAGGGCATCTAGTTTAGCTAGACCATTTTGAGGGGATTACACTACTGTCTATCACCCATGCATCCTTTTGTTCAACATGTATTGAAAGAGATTTCTCTTAATTCTCAAAATTAGGATTTTCTTCCTTAATAGCAATAAATAGAATTTTATCTTCACACTTATTAGATTCTTCATCAGTCACACCTCTGCTAGTAAAATAACACTTCTTGTAGTATTTTGGTTGATACAAGTCATAAAGTTATTCTTAGCCACTCTCAAATGTGTAATCAGTGTACCTTTCCATGCTTCATAGTTGGTTTCATCAAACTTCAGATTGTCCTTCTTAAAATTTATCATGAATCTCCTCAAGCAATCAAGATTCCAAAATAGAACCAGGCTATGATACCAATTTTTAGGAAGAATGCCACTCACATAACTAAGAGAGGGGAGGGAGGGGCCGAGGTAAAGCGTTTGTGTCCACATACTTAATATTTTAACTAGCTTATAAACTCCAACACTTAGAAATGAAACATAAGAAATAGTGCACAAGAGAAAATAACACCATAACAATAACACCATTTCTTTGTCATGGAAACCCTGTTAGGGGAAAAACCACAGTGGGGATAACACCCACAAGATATTATGCTAGAAAAATAACCCTATTAAAGGTACAAAGGGAATGCACAAGCTTTCAAACTCACATCCTAGAGATCACTGATCAAAACAAAAAGGGAAACAACCCTGATATTACAACAAGTGTAACAACCCAAGGTGCAGTATAGTTCACTATGGACAACAATCCACTTAATTATGAACTAACAGATATCATCTAATATGCAAATATAGTTCTAATGAAGGATAACTATACAATAAATGGAGTCCACTCATACCTCTTCTCAATAACATTGATACACCATCTTCACACTTCACACATGTTCCATTCACACCATATATCCAATGCACTCTCTTCTCATTCATAAATCATTACAACTTTATACTCATCTGATCAACTTATTCCAAAAGGTTGGTCAACGCTACCTTCATTACAAATATTAAATGAATTACATAATAGTTAACAAGCTGATCTAAAACATGGCACCAAGGACATATCTAGGACCCAAATTAACTTCCTCAAACATGTAATGATCTATAGATCATGCCATGATTATTTACAACACACTATCTCACCAATTTGAGAGCAATAGGAAATACCAACACGTTACACAAAATCACCAAATTTGATCTCATAACCCACTGTGATATAGCAATACAAATAGGACATAATATATAAATATTAGCAAGTAATTTGAAATAGCATGACACCAATAAAAACATTTTTGACTCAAAATCCATGAACCAATATTGATGTACTATTTACTAGGAACTATTAACAACAACCTCTATCAATAAAGAAGAATATCTTTACAACAACTAAATCTTGAATCACTCAAGATGAAGACACACATCCATGTCCTAAACACATCACTGGGTTAGCAATGAAAGATGTGCTAGAACCTATCCACACCGATTAAAAACTAGAAATATTGTCTTAGTTAGAGCACCAGAAAATTGTCTCCAATAAATCATCTCTAAATCACTCCAAACATACAAGGATCATTTGAAACTTAACCTAGATTAAGTACAAACACCTCTCAACATCTCTAAAATATCAGAACATCTGAATCTCACCACAACTCTCTAACCGATCACAACACTTCACTATATAAACAAAGAACAATATCCAAACTAATGTAATATGTTGACATCAATGACAAAACATCAATGTCAATACATATATGCAATATATCCCAACAACTTACCCAAAATAAAAGCCTCGCACTTGCTAGTAGACTCTACTATCCGTAGAAAACCATCTACCTATCTTTTATTCAATGATAATGTCAAACCAACATAACCAAGATGTCCATACCTTAAATTTCATAGCTTGGAGGGATTTTGTACCCTCAAATGTAAATTGTTCCTATCCATTCTTTCTTGAAATGTGTAGCTATAGATTTGAAAGAGAAGCATTTATCTATCCTCAAAGGAAACATTCAGTTCTTTATCATTTGAACTACTGGAACTAATTTCTAACTCTCAACCTTTTCATAAATGACACATTGTCCCTTCTCCATTAAATTTTTTTACCCATTTTAGATGAGTTGTCCAACACTCATCAAATTGTGCTTTATATAAGAGAAAAATAGTTATTTTATATCTTCTTCTCAACTTTCTTGGTGCAGATCATAATAGACCATTTTTCCACAATCAAAATAGTACCATTGTTCCCTATTTTAATCTTTAACTTTATGTTTTTATCAATGAAATAAAATAGCCTTTCATTACCACTAATATGGTTACTATAGTTGTTTTCTTAATACTGAACGCAAAGGCTTCCATTTTCACCAATATTGCACATGATGAATGTGATGAACTAATTTTCTTCAACCTCATTCACATTAGCCACAATTACTTTTTTTGTTGACTTATTATTTTTCTTTTCCAAGGATCCACTTGTACAATGCCCAAATTGATGGCAATAATGACATTTAACATTTGTCTTATCATACATCTAATTCAAGCCATAATTCTTCTTCCCTTATCTGTAGTTGTTCTGAGAGCTACTTACTCCCTCATGGATGTATCCTCCTCTTGAGATTTCTCATCCATTATTTTCTTGTCTACATTTCATGACCTTTTCTTATTGAGCTCCATCTTGAGTTGTTTCTTCCTCTCTCCCTACCTCTTGATTTGGCTTGAGCTTTAAAAACATTCTCTTGGGAGGAAGTTGCATATCTATTTAGGTGTTGCTCATAGGTTTTGCAGAGAACCTATTAACTCATTAACAATAAATGTGGATAGATCCTTTGCCTCTTCAATGATAATCATAATTGTATCAAAATTTAAGGAGAAACTTCAAAGGAGTTTCTTCACAATCCTCTTCTCCTCTTTTGTGTTTCCATTTGTCTGCAATCAGCTCAAAAAACCAGAGACTCTTATGTGATAATCTGAAATAGATTCATCGTCTTTCATTTGAAGAGTCTAAAAATTTCTTTGAAGCATCTAGAGTTTCACTAATTTGACTTTATTATGCACTTTCTACTTAGTTTTGGAGGATTTCCTAAGCTTCTTTTGAATAGTTAGTTGCATCTATTCTGAACAATATTATCTCTATCAAGGTTGCTTCTATCAAGCTCAATGCCCTAGCATTTTTCTTTCTTTTCTCCTTCAATTGGGTCTTCTAATTATTTTTGAGGACACCAAATTGAGCTGGGTTAGTTATATCCACAAAACCATTAACTAAAGCCTCCCAAAAATTATTTGCCACTACCATTGCATAAAATCATAAAAATCTTTTTGCTACTGCTCACAAAATATTATTCAACATACTTACTACTTGGGAACATTCTTCTTTTATTCTCTTTTTTGGTTCACACAATTCTCTCTCAAAATTCAAATTTTAAGTTGGTCCACCAGGATTAAATTTTCTATCACAATTTGACTGTTGGGGCTGCAATGTCAAGAGCCAACTGAAGATTTCATTCTCCAAAGCTTGCACATATTTGGGGAGAATTTACTCACTTCTCAAATCTCTTGGATGGTAGGTACTGATGCTAGAATCTCTAAAATAATCATTTTTTATTTTAAAAATACAACAAAATAAGATATGTTAAATAAAAAGAAAAATAGTTCTTCAAATAAAAGAAACGTAAATAATATAAACATAATATTTAAGTTAAGTGAATTATCGTTAAGTGATAAGACACTTATTCTTAAGATGGAAACCAAGGTCAACTCTTCCATAAATGAATCAACTTAAAATTTATATTTAACAATATTGTATACATATATTATAAATTTTAACGTAAGTTAATGGTATTCATTAGAATATTTAATTAATAGAATTTTTTTTTAAATGATATTATTAACTTATTTTATTGAAACTAAATTATACTCTCTAATTTATTTGGGACATGCCTATCTTATTTTTAAGTTTAGTTATTTTGAGAAAAGTACATCTCGAATTGAATTTTAACTTTTATGATTGATGGCAACATTTTAATTATTTGGGAGATGCATAAAATGCTTACACAATTCAATTGTGAAATATATATTTTTTAAATTAAAAAAAATAGTTCTTCAAATAAAATAAAAGTAAATAATTCAAATAAAATATTAATGTTAACTATGTTAAATGGTAAGCTACTTGATTCTCAAGGATAGATATCAAGTTTTAACTCATTTTGTCAAACTTCTAAATTAAACTATCTAATTTAATTGGGATATGCATAAGATCTTATTTTTTATTTTAGATAATTTGAAAAAGCAATCTTTAATTTAATTTTAACTTAAATGTTTGGTGGCTACCTTTAATAAATCTTATTGTGTTGAACTTGAAAATTATACTATCTAATTTATTTGGGGCATGCATAGAGATGAGATCTTTAATTTTGAATATATCATACAGTTCAATTAGGATTAGAGTTTATTTTAGGGTTAGATTGAAGATTCAATTAGAATTAAGGTTAGCATTTCAAATGTATTTATCAATATGTTTATAATAAGGGTTAAGGTTACAATTAGAAATAGAAATATGATTAAGAATAGGATGAAATCAAGGTTAAAGTTAAGGTTAGGATTTAATTGGAGTTAATGTTAGTATTAATAATTAGTAAATCATCAACTCTAATCTTATTGATAAGCCTATTTCCATCTCTTATTGTAAGGCCAGTCTTATCCAAAATCCAATTTTGACTTTTATTGTAACCATAATCCTAACCCTATCATAAATTGAACAAGTGCCACATAGTGGCTAGTACTTGCATTTAGTTTTGTAATTAATTATAATTTATATTTATATTTAAAATAATATTTTTTTTAAAAAAAGAAAAATTTATAAATAAGTTGTTGTGTAGATAAATAAATTGTTTTCTTTTTTGAAAAATTTGGTTAATATATATTTGAAAAAAGAAATATATAATAATAATAATTTATTTGTTATATGTTGAATACTTAATAATGTAATAATAAATATGGTGTACAATATTAAGATTTTTATTTTATTTTATTGAGAATCATTTAGTAACCGCTTCTCTTCAGCGAGATTTGAACCTTGACAATATTAAGATTTTATAATAGTTATATTTATATAATAATAATATTAATAAACATAATATTATATATTAAATAATTTTTAATAGAATTAACATTACGTAGTGTCATTTAATTTTTCAATTTTTATTATATCTCCAACCTTAACAATTTAAATTTTACCTTAATGAAATATATCTTTGATAAATTTTATTTTATTTTATTTCTTACATTTTAAAAAATCATAATTTTTTTTTATCATAATTTGATTTCTATAATGAGAATTGCTAAAATTAAAAATATAATTATAGAATATATATTTCTATAATTTTATAATCTAAGTTTTTTATGCACGAATTTTGCCTATAATAAAACAATAAATTTTACCTTAATGAAATATATCCTTGATAAATTTTATTTTATTTTATTTCTTACATTTTAAAAAATCATATTTTTTTAATCATAATTTAATTTCTATAATGAGAATTGCTAAAATTAAAAATATAATTATAGAATATATATTTCTATAATTTTATAATCTAAGTTTTTTATGCATGAATTTTGCCTATAATAAATCAATATGGAAGAGCAACATAATTGAATTCCAATCAAATTGCCAAAAAATAATTTTTAAATATTAGAAACTTCAAAAACAATCGGTTTAACTATATAAAATATGAAATACATAATAAAATTAGAAATATCTTAATTTCTAATTGGTCCACAAGTAGTAATAATGTCTTTGTCCTTATTGTCTCTAAGCCTAACCCTAAATATTCAACATAATTTCAATCATAAACATATCCTTAAACATCTTTCTTTCTTCAATTATAATCATACACTCACCCCAAGTTGTCTTATTTTAGGTCTACATTTGATGACAATAATATAGGACTACCATGTTCTTCTTACTAGAGACACTTAAGTATTCTTAAAACGAGATCTCCACCAAAAAAGTCAATCTGTGCATGTCCTTGCCTATAAGAAGATTAGATGATGTTTCTATTTGCATTCCAGATCCTTCCTCTGTCTTTCAATTTACCATTTCCTTAACACACAGTTAGCTTTTAAGTAGTATAGAATGTTGCCCAGATCACAGAAAATTGCCGCCGCGAGAAAAGAAATTTCATCCTCTTCAGATTCAACTGTCAGCAAAATGTCCGAACACAGGAAATTTTAGTTGAGTTTTCGAATCTCAAAATCAGTAACAGCCTAAATAAGGGAATAAGATTTTCTGGGGCTGGTCTGAATGCAATGATTTCAAGAAAGGATAGCCATAATCTGATATGGTAGAGGCCTAAATTTTGAAACCGGCGAAGGAAATTATTTTCCTTTCTGGGCGTCCTAATTTACAGATGAATAAATGAGCGGGAAAAAGACCTAGGAGCTTTTTTAAAGGGTGTGTTGCATCGAATTAAGCCGAAATTTTTGTAAGTTGCCTGTCTTTCAATCATTCCAGTCTTGGTATTTTGTGGATCGAGCTGCATTGTAAAGAATGATCTTATGGGAAATACTTAACCACACAAGCTACATACATAGTTTTAGTTTTGCGGATTGCGTTGCTTTGAAATCAGTCTTTTGAGATACAGTCGCATCGCTTCAAGGTCTTGTTTAGAGGTGTACAAAGAAGCGGGAAATCCTTGGTGTATTTTGATAATATTCTGAAGCATATTTGAAAATTTGCTGGGAAGGGTGTTCTGGGAATTCTTGATCTGGATTTGGGTATAGAAAGCATTAATGATGGAGAGGTTGAGGAAATTATTAGAGGGTGCAGAGACTGATATATGCACTGTAATTGAAAATGCCATTGAAATCGCAGCTTCTGATTGTCCTCAAGAATTGAAGGCGAGGAGGGACAGGATTGCTCAGAGATTGTTCTTTCCTGGGTTTGTTAGGTGTGGGGAATGTAGGGCATCGACATTGGCAGGGGGTGGGGGTGATGACATGAAAGGAGTAGTTCTTCGCAATTGTGAAGGGCAGCAGAACCATGCAAAGGAGAAACAGGGTAGTCATTACAAAGATGATGAGAGTGGTCTACCTTTTCCACCACTTGATGTGGGTGCCCTTTTAACAACTCACACTGCATCAATAGATATGTCTGATATCTTTGCTGGAATGGATGACGATGGAAACATTGGAATTATTGATGAGAATGTTAAGGAACAAAGGAACATAAGTTCAGTAGGAAACAAGAAACAGGGGATCATGAAATCACATTTTCAGAAGCAGCAGAACACCAACCACAATCGAAATTCAAAGAATACTTCAACTCTTGCAATTGGGTCTTCTGTGCCAGCTAGGAATTCATCTGCAACACCCAAACCAAATGAACATAAAAATCCAGTTCATATGAATCAAATGAGCCCGAATTCCGTTCAACCCAAAAATGAATTTGTGAGGTTGGAAGGTGGTAGAGGAAAGCTTCATGAAGAATACCAACTCGCAGAGAAAGCAAAGAAGCGGCGCACTACTAAGCTGATAGGGCTGGAAGACCTCCCTCAAAATGGGCGCAATCTCATAAAGCCATTGAAAACTAAACGACGATCAAGTAAGCGGCAACCATCCGGAAGTTGCAGATAAAACTATTGCAGGGTCAAATTGATCAAGCGAAGTATATGTAATTGCTTGAAGAGAAACCATTATTCACTAATTTGCACTGTATGTGGTTTTTGACTTTTCATTTTGACCAGAATTCGTTTCAAAATGAGGAAACTGATAGATGAACGAGTTGAGAAATTAATTTTGATTTAGAAAATATGGGAAATTGGAGCTTGACTGTTTGGCATTCACCTTAATAAGAGATATTAGTTTTTCACAAACTATCGTAGTTTTTTTTGTTGTCTTTGGATTGATGTGTATCTTTTTCTTATCAATATTTTGGATGATGGAGAGTTCAGCGTATAAAGAATGCAGAGTGTGATTTATAAAATTGATATGCAAAGATACACATAATTAAATTTAGAAATAGAATAAAGAATTTCATATGCGCTATTAATAGTTATAGGTCTTTGGATTGATCTAAATAAATTAATAATCTGTGATAGCATGACAATATAGAAGTGTCATGGAAAAAAAATATCTATAATGATATAGAAAGTTGAAAATTAATAGCTTTTATTTGTTTCCTACATATTTTTGTCATATTGTGACAAAATAACACATTTCAACATTTTAACATTTTATATCATTATAATTTCATTCTTAAAATTCTTAAACAATTATGATTTCCCATAACTTTTTTATTTGATTAAAGTAATTAAAATTAACTTTTCTAATAATAAAAAGACTTCATCTAAATAATTTAAAAAATAATTGTATCCTAAAACTATTTATCTTGGAGAGAGGCAATGCTACTACTAAGATTACTAGCAATCCTAATTGTTTGTTCAATGGTTGAATGATGGTTCATTGGTTGTGCACAATGATAAGATATTCGTACGTATTTTATATGTTTTTTAATTTGTACTTGTTGAGATGAAACTTTTTATGAAAAGAAATTAATGGATTTTTGTTTTATTAATGTTAATAGATTTCTAAAATTGATAGATTTTTAATATTAATGTTAAAAATTCTGGTGCACCAGTTACTATGGTGTGCCTTTCTTAATTCCCGTGGTGAAAACCCCTTTGTTCTACTTTGTTTTTAAAATTCTTCAAACCATCACTGAATTTCTTTGTTCCCTATCAATTGAGCTTCTTTTGTTCCTTTGTTTATCTGTTGCCCACTTGATTTCATTGGCAAACTGTTTATATTCAATTGCCTCATTCCTTCTCTTCCTATGCCCCTTCATCTCCAGCACAGGTTTCAATTTACATAGTTGAATTGTTTGGCATTCAACATTAACAAGGTTGCAAAGTAGTTAAGATCCTACCAAAATGTCGGCAGGATTGTTTAATCTTTGTCACAAATTTGAACTTTGTTTTGTAACTGATTTTAATTTCATTGTAAAGCTTTTAATTTTTGCACACATATTTATATTATGTAATATGTTTAACATATTTATATTTATAAGTTATTCGTTAGAATAATTAGTTTAATATTGATATATTAAATTTATTGTTTGAACGGGATGTGGAAGCAATGGTCGAATCAACCAGGCGATGGAGGCACTTGTTTGCACGCAATGAATGGTTTTCAGGTTCCATGGCAGAGTGGAAGGAGAAATGGTTTACCCCAGAATAGATCCCTCTTTGAGAGTTCTCAAAGATATTGGCCTTTCAACAGAAGAGCTTAGGCGAGCTTTCGACCCAAGTTCACTGGATCAAATCATAAGGACCACTGGCCGCGAGCTCAAAACCCCCCTCTTCAGAAGATTTCGGGGAGGAATGGTAGGGGTTGGGAAAACCAACATATGAATTTTGGCACTGTAGGCGGGCAAGACAAACATTTTGAGTTTCAGACTATAGTGCATAAGTTCTGGAGACCTAAAATGCCAAAGGAGAAGACAAAGAATTTAGAGCAATCAACTGAGCACCATACAGACTCCCCCTCGACCAACCCGGTAACTGGAAATGTATTTTATGGCTCTTTTTCCTCTCTTTTAATAGATAACATTCAATGCCCTGAATTTGTGGCTATTCTTAAGGATAACTCTTTCTTTGTCAAGTGGGTTGGTCCATGGCCCTCAGTAGATAAGATTAAGATCTAGTGTGATAAAATGGAAGGAAAGGATTGGATCCTTAAAACCCTCCCAAATGGGCTTTTCCTTGTCACATGCTCTTTTAATGAGGAGAAGGACTGGATCATGAATGATGGACCCTAGATTATTGAAGGGAGAGGCCATTACATCAAAAGATTGGTCTCTAAATTTCAATCCCTTCAAACAGAAAGTCACATAACGGTTAGTCTGGGTGAAGCTGCATAGTCTCCCAATGGAATATTGGTCGGAGGACACCTTGCGAGCCGTTGGTAATAGTCTAGGCACCTACATCAGAATGGAAGAAGCCTTGGACATAGGAGATCTCTCATTTTATCCTAAAATAGTTTTTTTAATGGAGGAGAGTCATGAACTCCCTAACTATATTATTCTTGGCTCTTCTACAGGTGAATGACCTCAAAAGGTCATGCTTGATTTGGATGCTGGGGGTGTTAAGACACATTCTTTTGATAAGAAAAGTAATCTATAGAAAGGGAAGAATCTAGAATCTAACCGGTTGCTGGATGATATTTGCAAAATTACTGTTTTGAATAAAGAGAAGGGTTTGGAGGATTCTTTAAGTTGTGAGATGTAGATGTTAGATAAGAATAGGAGATTTGACCCAAGTCTTCCTAGAAATGACATGCACTTATGGTTAGGAGAAACCCCTCAAGAAGGTGAGTAGATGTCACACTCAGGTTTTGAGGATCAGTTTGACTGGTTCTCTGAGTAAATTGTCAAAGAAACCCTAAGTATGCATTATCCCTTGTATGCTGGTATTGATGAAACATCCCTCTAGGGAAATATTCATGATGGTAAGGCATCCTTGGCTATAATGGTAGATAAACGCATTCCTAAAGAGTTTGAGAGAGTGGAGGTTACTGATTTTGTCCCTAATACCTTTGAGGGACAGGTAGTTACCCCTAAGGATGTATAGGAAGGACAAGGTAGATTTGATACAACTCTCAGTGATCTAGAAAGCAATGAGAATCAGTTTGTTGCTGAAACTCCAAGATCTCCCTCGAGGGTTGGCCTCTTTTTAAATAACTCTGTGTTTAAGGATATCAAAACTTCTCCCATCAAACAATTCGATAACCTCTTGGAAACATCTAGAGATAGTAATGGAAATAGTACTGATTCATATTTTGATTGTGATTCCCCACCTTATGTAGATGAGAAAGATGATTTGGGTTTCTCTGAAGAATAGTATTTAACCGAGTTGTGGAAGATTAAGCAGACTAGGTGCAAAATCTCTAAAACAAAGTTAGGAGAAAAGTGTAAAAGAGGACCTAACTCGATTTGAGTGAAGCTTGCCTTGGTTGGGAATGCTTCTAATCAAACTAAGCTATTGAGATTGGGCCAAGGCTATTCAGAGGTCCCGTCTAGAAAGTAATGAAAATCTTACCCTAGAATGTCAGGAGCTGCAATGCTCCTGACAAGCTTTGTTTGATCAAAAGAGGTCTTGATCAAATGAAATTAGATATCAAGTGTCTCCAAGAAACAAATGTTAAGGTTTTAGATATTGGTTTTTTCCAAAGAACTTTCAGTAAGTATAAGAGTGATTGGGTTGGATTTGATGGTGTTTCTCAGGGTTTGGGTCTTTTATGGAATCTTGATTGCATTAACATACATATTCTGGAGGGTAATCAGAATTGGCAGATAGCTAAGGTGAATTCCAAACAACTACTCATAGATTTTTTTATCATTAATATTTATGGTCCCAATAATCTTGCTAAAAATAAATTAGTATGGAATGATATCTCTAAATTCCTTTCAAATTATGAGGAAAAGTTATGTATTTTAGTGAGTGATTTTAATGCTTTTGTAAGGGCAGAAGAAAATTTGGCTGGTAAAGGATAGCAGGCACAGATTCATTATGATTTTGCTGACTTTGTCCATAGCAATGGTCTGATGGAGGTTCTGCTTAGGAAAGGAGATTTCACATGGACCAACCGAAGAGCTTTCTTTCTCAACGTTGCTGAAAAATTGGATTGATTCTTATTGGCTAGTGATTGGGAAGCTTCTAACTAGTTGTGTCAAGGAAAGATCCAATGCTTGGGGGGCTCTGACCACTTTCCAATTTGCCTTCACATTCAAGAGGATTGAACCCTAGAGTAGGCTCCCTCTAGATTTGAATCTATGTGGCTAAGAGTGGATAAATTTTTTAATCTTGTTGTAGAGTGGTGGAAGGAAGCCCCTTCATTATTAGGAAATAGAGCTTTTATTTCCTTCAAGAAATTGTAGTTTTTGAAAGGTAAAATTAAGGTTTGGAATAAATAAGTTGTTAGGAACATCTTTGTGGATAAACTGATCCTAGAGGAAAGACTTAGCAGTCTTAACACTAAAATTATAAGTTCTAGGATGGTTGAAGAGGATTTCAGGCTAGAGAAGGATCTCACTAGCAAATATAAAGAGATCTTAGCTAGAGAAGAGTTGTTTTGGACACATAAATCTAGGGAGTTTTCATTGAGAGAGGGTGATAGAAACTCAAAGTTCTTTCATAAATCAGTCAAGCACCGCAGAGATATTAATAATATATTCTCTATCAAAGACCCCAATGGTGTCCTCCTTCATGATAAGGAGGATATCAATAAGGCTGTTGTCACTTACTTCTCAAATTGTTTTACTGATGACACCCCGAATAGAGCTTGGGACAGTAAGATTTTAGATATCATTCCTTGTACAACTAAGGAGAAAAATAGGACATTAATGAATGTTATCTCCTTGGAAGAAGTAAAGAAGGCTCTTTTTAGTATGGGATGGGAAAAGACTCCTGGACCTCATGGTTTTCCTGCCCTATTTTTCCAAAAGGTGTGGCACTTCATTGGAAAATATTTATCAGGGGTGATTGAGGAATCTAGATCAAAGGGTTTTATCTTGAAAGATTATAATAATACCTTCATAACTCTCATTTCAAAAAAGAATGATTGTCAAGCCTTTGATGACTATAGACCTATAGCTCTTTGCAATACGATGTATAAGGTGATTACCAAAGTGATGGCCGATAGATTGAAGGGGCTCTTGCCAGGCATTATTTCACGAGATCAAAGTGGCTTTGATCTGAATAAATTGTTTAAAGTATTATTATAGCCCATGAGGCCATCTACTCAATCAAGGCTGCCAAGTTGAGAAATATGATGAATAAGGTAGATATTAAGAAAGCCTATGACAATGTTAATGGAGATTTTTTAATGTGTATTCTTATGAAGTTTGGGTTCTTGGATGGCTGGTTAAAATGGATAAAGGGATGCATAAATACCCCAATGATCTCAGTCTTGATTAATGGTATCACTCAAGGTTTCTTTGAAACTTTCAAGAGGATTAGATAGGCTGATCCTATTTCCCCCTTTCTTTTCATTATCCTTGATGAAGTTCATGGCCGTATGATTTCTCTTCAAAGACTAAAAGGTAGATGGAAGGGTATAGCTATTGCAGAGGGTTTGGATCCCCTATCACACATCCAATTTGTTGATGATACCTATAAAATGGGAGAGACATATGTTTGGGAAGTACGATTAATTAGAAGCACTTTAGATAGTTTCTACTCAGCCTCGGGATAGTTTATCAACTGGCTTAAATCAGAAGTTTTCTTCTTTAATATAGATATGGGAACTCAACGAGTAGTATAAAGGATTTTGGGTTTTAAAAAAGTCTTCTCTCCATGGAAGTATCTTGCAGTCCCTCTTTTTGTAGGGGTTGGGGATTCAAGCCTATGCAAAGGCTTGATTGACAACTACATTAATAGATTGGAGGGTTGGAAAGGTAAGTGGCTTTCTTTGGCTGGTAGGTTTTTGTTCCTTGAGTCAGTCATCTCTTCCATTCCAATATACTATATGAGTTTCTTGAAGCTTCCCAAGAAGGTTCTAAACTATCTAGGACAGAGAATTAGAAAGTTCTTCTGGAATGGACCTAATTCAGATGACAAAATCACATTGATTTCTTGGGATAAAATTTTTTGTTCGAAGAAGAATGGTTGTGTTTGGCTTAAGAATTGGAAATTAACCAACATGGCTCTTGGTGAAAAGTTGGTATGGATCATGTATGCTAACACATACATGATTTGGGTCAAAATCCTTAAAGCTAAATATCTAGACAACATGGCTGATGAAATAATTTTGACCATTCTGGACCCCCCAAAAGGCTCTGCTATTTTGAATTTTTTGCTCGATTGTAGACAACTATTTACTAATCACATCTCTTGGTTGATTGGTGATGGTAAAAAACCCTCCTTTTGGGAGGACTCATGGAATGGTCATCTTGACCTAAAAGATATTGTGTCTCTTAATAATATGAAAGCCTTCTTGGTGAATTTGTGGGGTGATAAGGTTGGTGACTACCTTGAAGTTTAGCATTCAAGTGTTGGGCAGCATCTTGGATGGAAGTGTATTGACAACTTGGGGCTCCCTAAAGACCTCAAGATGTTGATGAGTCATATTCATAGTAGTAGAGATGGTACCTTCTCAGGAAAATAGGATAAATTGATCTGGTGTGTTGCTAAAAGTGGAAAATTCTATGTTAAGATAGGCCGAGTTAAAATCTTTAGAAATAGCAGCCCCTAATTGGCCTCATAAACTCTTCTAACATAGAGATTGTCTCCCTAAGGCTAGTTCCTTTGCTTGGATGGCTACCCATGGGCGGATCTTAAAAGGGGAGATGAGGAAAATATATGGTTTTATTAGGAAAACCAAATATATCCTTTGTGATGTTGACTCAAAACATGTTGATCATCTCTTTATAAGGTGTAGATTTGCACAGGAATGTTGGAAAATGGTGCAGGGAAAGTTGGGTTGGCGTGGACCCCTTCAAAATACTATTAAGGATTTGTTTCTCAACTAGCCAATGGCTCCAAATAGGTCCACCCTCTCGGTTGTTTGGCTAATCTCTCCTTCGATTGTTATTTAGGAAATATGGAAGGAAAGAAATAGGAGAATCTTTCAAGACAAAATGGAGTCTTTAACTAGAATCATGAACACAATCAATAGTTCCATTGAAGAGGTTTTGAGTGCTTCAACTACTCATCTCAATTCTTACACCCCTTACTCTTCTGAAGATCGATTAATCCAACATAGCTGGCCAAGGGTTACTTGATCATATTCTCTAATATTGGAGGAGTAGCAAGTAAAATGAAGATGTCTAATAAGGTGGTTTATTGGAGTAAGCCTAAGGAAGGTTGGTGGATGATTAACTTTGATGGTGCAGTGAGTGGAAACCTAGGTCCCTCAGGTGGAGAGGTGATTGTTAGAGACTGTTTGGGTAATGTTAAGGTTTGTGCTACTTAGAAGCTCAAGGATGGAAAAAATAATGAAGTCGCGGCTATGGCAGCTTTGCTAGCTAAATAAATAGGCAAAAAATTCAATTTTAATAAGATCTTTTTAGAAGGGGACTCTCAAGTTATTATCCAATCTCTACAAAAAGGTGGATCTGTTTCTTGGCATTTGCAAACTGTAATTAGTTTAATTTTGGAGGAGTTAAAAGGTTTTGATAAGTTCAAGATTGGCCACATTAGAAGAAGTGGAAACATGGAGGTGTATGTGCTTTCAAAGTGGGCAGTTTCCTTCGTTAATGTGGATGACGGAGCAACATTGAGATTTTCTAGGTTCCTTCCTTGTTTTCTCATCATTTCTTTTATGAAGTGATTCCTTCTTTGGCAACTTCTTAATTCCTATGATAAGAGAGGTTTCTTAGTGTTTGGTTAGTCTTTTAAAGGCATTAATTACCTCATCAACCAAAGCCAATGTGTGTGGGAAGGTTGGCAAGTATTTTTAATGATTTCTTGATGCGCTGGTTTTTGCAGCTTGGTGATCTAATTGTTTAAGCATGCAGGCTTTTATGGTTTTTAAATATTGTTCTTATGTAACAAGCCTTTTGAAAATACTTTTTTTTGTTTAATGATCTTGTATTTCATCTCTTCTCTATGAACTACATGATAATGGAGGCCACATTTTCTATTAATACTGAGAAGCAACATATGAGCTTCAAGGGTTCGGTAAGAAAGGAGAGAATGAAAGGTCTATTGAAGATCAAGAACCAGGAATTGGTGTAATACCCTAAAAATGGGCTATAGGTTCATTAACCTCCTATATCATCACATCGAATGAAATCGACATCGAAGTCCTAACCTAAGGCACATCTGAACATCATCGAATCCTAATTGATTATCATAAATTCTGCATTGAGGAATATTCCTAGTAATATTCCTAATTATCCTAATTATCTTTGATTTAATGATTATTTGGCAATAAATCCAATTTATCCTAAAGTTTGATTAATTGAATATTCTCAATATTTAATTAATTAGATTTAATTCTGCCACTTAATTGTTTAATTGAGGTTAATTCTATTTATTCCTAAATTGTATTATTTAATTTTGACAATAAATCCAAAATCCTGTGAATAATTGATTAAATTATTATTTAATTAATTAAAGCAAGTTGTCAATTTTTAATAATATTGTTTTTGAATAAAAGTTTGAAAAATAATTGATTAACCCATAAATCAATTGTTTTATTTTTCAAAATTAGTTAAGTTGGAAATAAATCACTTTAGTATTAAATTATTAAATTAATTCATAAATAAAACATGCACAATCAAGAAAAGCAAACAACTATCAATTATCAATTAAAGCTAAACTCTATTTTGAGTTGAACTCTGCTTTTGCATATTTTTGTGAGTTAAATATCCTTTATTTAAAAATAACTCAAAAATCAACTTGAGTTATTTGAGTGATTTATGGATTTTTTCCCATGCACCTCCAAAGCCTTGGATTTCTATAAATTAAGGTTTCAGCTCATCTCAAATCATCTCATGAATTTGTAAACTTACTCTGCAGGAATCATAGCATATCAAATTTGAAGAATTTGAACGATTGAAGCTTGAAGAATCATCTTGGGAATTCAAGTTTGTGAGATCATCATTATTTTACATAGCATTGCATATCATATTAGAATTTCATTTCTAGATTAGTATATTTCATATCCATTTTTCATTATCTTATTGCATCTAAAATCCAAAAAAATAGATTAATTGCATACATTCCATATCCATCTTCTGCATTAAAATCCTTCATTTAGGTGTCATCAAGGTCACTGATCTCGATAACAATCTGAGAACATCATACTCGCACCTATTAGAAGGCAGTAAATCACCTGGTTAGTTTAGCTTTCAATTCATTGCATGATTTTGATTTCAGCTAACCTCTAATGTTTTACTGAAGTGTTGTGTCTACAAAACAGGTACAAAATTCACACACACAACTAGTTGATGGATCCTTAGCAGTTCTGGGTGAGAAATTCCAAGGAAGACTCATAAAACAAAGGGTGAATTTGGATGTCACCTCTGTTATCATAGGCTGGGCTTTGGAGATAGGGGAACAAACCTCTGAGGTTAATAGGTTTTCTAGGAAGCTATTCAATGAGGACCTTTTGTTAGGATTTGAATCATAATTAGAATGGGCATGGCATGGAATCAACATGGACTACTCCAAGTGCTTCGAAGATGAGGAGGAAGGGTGAACATTCAGTAAAATTCCATTTTTTAGGTGGTGGGGTAAAGTCAATAAGGAAGCTTACATGGCTGAAAGGAAGAAAGCTTGGATTCTTCTAAAAGAAGTGATCTATGATGCAGAGGAAAGGTAGGAAAGAAGAAGGTTTTTTCTCTCTCCTATTGGAAAGAAGAAGAGAGACAAAAAGGGTGGCAGGAAGGTAATGGCTATCCTCAGGCGAATTTTGCAAATTTTGATTTTTTTGGTGAATCTGGGTGGTGGTTGCAAGAAGGCTTATTCCTTTCACAGATGACTATTAATATATTACATGATGTTGAATATGAAGGAATGCCACAAAAATGCTTGACTGCAAGATGATGAATTTTTTTGAATACGGGTTAGCTCTTTTTGTCCAAGTCATGTTTATTCTATTCCTTGAATGATCTGTTAGATAATGGTGATTGGTGTCTTGGATATAGCTTTGTAAATTCATAAATATGTTAGCGCTGTAGAGTTTCCAGTTCAGAATGATTGCTGTAATGTTGGGGTTTTCTTTGTAGTGGGATTTTTCCCTTGAAAGCTTTGTATTCTTCTTGTTACAGTGATAGTAACTATATCTTCATGCTTGCAATGTATCTTTCTTTCTATCAATAAAATTCATTGTTATAGAACAGAAAAAATATTGATATAAATATAATTATAATGTAGAATAATGCACATATGAATATAATTATATTATAATAAATATAATTTAATATAAATATAGTTTAATTTAAAATAATATAATAATAAAAAATATACCATAAAATAATATAAATATAAATATTGATATATAGTATTTAATATTATATATTAATAACATTGAATAATATATAAATATAAATCAATTATAATATAATATAAAATAAAATTAATATAAATATAATTTTCTATGAAATAGAAATATAATAATATAAATATAATATAACATAAAATAATATATAAACCTCTTATAAAATTATTAATAAGAGATATCAGTTTTCCATAATCTATCATATTTCTTTCTTTTGTTTCTAGATTCAATGTGCATGTCCTTCAATTTTAGTTCTTTGGTTTGTTTTTGGTTTTAATTTGATAGCACAAATATCAAAGATCTTGAATCAGAGGTTAAGCCAATGATATCCTTTCTTATGGCCCTCTTATTTTTATTAATCTTCACTATTTACTAGTTTACTTTCATTATCTTATTCATTTTTCTTTATGAATTCTCATTCCCCTATGCCAATCCTTCTTTATACCACTATCCCTATTTCAATTTTAATATATAATTTCACATCAACACTTATCGCCACTTATCTAAATTCAGGGAGAAAGTACTAATTCTGAATCCATTGATGGGATTTCATCAAATGAAATTAAATTTCACTCAAATGGATATTGTTGAGGTAACTACTTTGACAAACTTCATCGAAATGCTAGGAAATGAGAGAAAATGAAATGTGAAGCTTAATAAAGAATGAGAGTGGGAATTTGGGAATTAAATTTTTATCTTACTTTTTAAGAAAGAAAGAAGAAAGAAGAGATGACTATAGGAGTCATGTTTTCTAGTGATAGAATAGTATTTTTTATCTACAAAAATGAATTTAGCATTTTTTTAGGCAACATTCATTCCTTCTTCTATTCTTTCACTTTTTCATCCCATGTCATAAAATTTGTATGAGAAGTGGCTTTGACTTTAAGATTTAGGGAAGAGAAAGGTATGCAACTTCATAGTGCTAGCATATAGTTGTTTTGTATCTTATCTTCAATCATATATGTATGGAATTATCTTTTATTTTACAATCTTTGGAAATCTGTTGAATTCCTTGTAATCCCTGCACTTTTGCAGAGGTAACAATTCTAACATTAACAAGGAGAAAAAGTCCTCTAGATCTCTACTCTCTTCATCATCCTCATGATCTATGGCAATCAATGTAGCATTCTTGAACTATATACAATCTCCTAATGAAGCATGTATGTACAATAAATGTTTAAACATCAAACTAGAAAGTATAGCTTAGGAAGAGGACACTTGGTTGGATTGATAGCCTTAGGTGCATGGGTGTTTTCAACATGTGGAAGTAGATTTTGGACACATGAAGTGTCTACAAAATGCTACATAAGTTATGACTCAATGGACTGCAATATAGAATGTGTTTTGTACAGTTCCATTACTAGTTTTTGGACCAAAACTTTAATATTGTTCTTTGGTTGTTTGGATCCTAGGAAAACTATTTACAAATGTGAGTGTCTTATATTGACGTCATGAAAAAATTCCATCTAAATTATGAATGAAGAACTTGTCATTTTTTATAAACAAGCAATGTAGAAAAATATTTTTAAAGACAATACTTCTAACTATGTTTATATTCCTAACAACTCATTTTTTAAACTTATAATAAAAGTTCAATTTAGATTTTGTAATGAATACTCTATCTTTTCAATGCTAACGTGGGAAACAACCTTGCCAACATTTTGGCAACAACTTCACTTCTCTAGAGCCTTGTTCTTCATTACATATATGTTTGATTTGTTATATTTATAGGTATCATTTGGTTTATTTATTTTGTCTCTCATATGTTTATATTTTCATATTTTCCCTTGAATTTATGTTTAGATTTTACTATCTATTTCTATATTCCATTTTTTCTAGCTTTACAACTATTCCAACTTTTAAGTTTTTGAAATCCATCTGATTAATTTTTCCTTATCTCGTCTCCTTTCTTTTGTTCAAATGGTATTTTTTTACCTATTTATCTTATCCTCTTCAATTCATTTCAGATATGGCCATTTTTTGTTATTTAATTTATATATCTTTATAGGTGTGAATAAGGGTATTAACTAACTAGTTGAACTAAATTAGGCTCATTACACATTATATTACTTAATTTTAGTTAGGATATGTTGTAACTTTACTGGTTACTGAGAGGGGTGGGTGAACCAAAAAATACTAAAACTTATTGTTTGAAACTTGTAAACAGATTCTTGAATGCAAAGTAGAAAGTATACCCTCGGTTAGAGAGAAAAAACCATGGTGAGACAGAGCTCACAACTTCACTAGTTCTAAATGAAGGTGCCATGTTAGGAGCATACAAAGCACTTGCTAAGGTGCTACCCAGTTAAGGGATTTTTACAAAAGATCATTTAGGATCTAAACCCTGTTAGGAGCTACTTGGTTACAGGATTTTGAACATCAACAAGATGTTACCCTATTAAGGGATTTTTACAATGAACCGATTAGGTTCACCCTTTTAGAGGGAATTGTATATGATGATATACCTTTCAAAAATAGTGATCTATAATGACACTGATTGTCTGATTAGATCATACCTATAGATTTCTTCCCCTATTTGTCTAGTTGTTGATCTTCTTTTCTTCCTTCACCTTTGTGCCTATAGAACTCCTCAGAAGATATCTTTCCTCTGCTATCTACAATTTCTACTTCTCAACAACAGCAACATAATTTTTGTTCTATATCTAATATTTATACAAGAGTGATCCTCTTGACTCATAGAACCGTCAGGGAATAAACTTGACCATAAAATATGCAATGCAAGAAAGCTATGCATTGTGATCTAGAGTTTATCTTGAGATCATCCGTAGAACTTAAATCTAACTCCTATTGAAAGGTTAACTTCACATTAGAGTAATGGATGTCTCACATAATCATACTCTTAACTCAAACTGTAACTTAAACTATTCCACAAAAATTGGACTAGATTTTTTTATTAGTTAGATCTGTACTGGTTTATCGTTGGATGCTGAATAAGATCAATACTAAGTACTTGGTTCAGTCTACTAGTTTATCTAACTACTTAGTTGACCGGTGCATATACTATGTGTTTTATCTACCGGTGTCATCTAAGTAATACGAGCGACCGGTGATCCTCGACCGATGTGAATGGGTTTGATGAAATACACTAATGACAACTTATATTGCTAACAATCTTCCCCTTTGTCATTGGTGGAAAAATAGTAAAAAAAAAACCATTCATACAAAAGTTGTTCAAACCTTGGTCAGTGAAATAGACTTGTCGTACTGCCCTTGTAGTCTTTCCTGATAGAATGCTCTGCTTCCCCTGACTAAGTCCTCTGGTTTTTATTAACTTCTCCTTGTTCTTTTTTTTTATTAACTTCCCCTTTTTGCCTCCATAAGACAAGGGGTTATGTCTTCCTTCACATTTGAAGCTATGTGAAGATATCCTTATATATGTTCTTGGCAGAGTGTAGAAACAGTGCCCATTGACTGGTTACATGTTCAATGTTTTGTTGGGTAGCCTTGAGAGATACAATGATGTTTTCCATATCATCTACAGTTTTGTAGTTTAGTTCATTAATCAGAACATTAGTTGATATGGCTATTTGGTGTATGATATCAAGTGTTGGGGCCAAAAACATCTGGAATCCAATGATGTCTTGAATTCTTTTGTTCTCTTCTTCTACAGTCTTTTTGAGGACTAGAGTAAGACTAGCCATTTCTCTACTAAAAGTTGTGGCCATTTTGGTTTTGATGTCAAATTGGTTGGACAAAGCTCTCATGTCTTCTAAAGTCTTTTTAGTTTTGTCAGTTAAGTCATTCAAGAAAATCTCAAAATTTGAAGTTCTACTTAACAAATTTTCTGCAACTTGTATCTATTGTTGAAGAACTTTTAGATTGTTTAGCAGAATAGCTTTAATATTTGCAACTTGCTTGTAAAGAAGCTCCACTCTTTTCTGTGCATAATGTTCAATAGCCACTGCTTCTGGATTAGTCAAATCCTCACCGATGGTTGCAGTTAGCACTTCCACCTAGTTGATGATCGGTTCATCTTCATCTATATTAGCATCTGGCACAAAGTTTTACAGGATATCTTTTACTTTATTCAAAACCATATCTTGTTTTCTTTTAGTGAGATCTTTCAGTTGTCTTGTTGACATTTTGCTGATGTCAACTATTGTATTGATTGTTTTTCTCCTTTTTGCTTCAGATTCTCAGAGGATGTGATCTTTCTTTTAGAGGAGCTAGAAAGAGTTTCTTGATCCTTCTCTCTACTCTGTTCTTGTGCCTTACGATCTTGCTCATGTTCTTTTGCATCCTATTTTTTCTATCTTGTTTCCCTCTTCTGGTCTGGCTCCTAGTTCTTGAATGTGAATCTCAGGAATAGCATCTTCTACTTGATGTGAGGGCTCTTGTGATTGCAGTTGTTCATCAGCTATATGAAGATCATCTGTAGGGATCCCTTCACCTCTTTGATCTGATCCATTAGTAGGAAGATTGATAGAATTTTGTCCCAATTTAACCGGTTCACTAGATGTGAACTTTTCTATGAGGACTTCCTGCTCATCAGATATTGGAGTCTGAGTTGTAGTAAACTGAACAGGTGGATCCACAATTTTAGTGGTGTGATCTTAAGGACCTATTTCTTTAAGGGTATTGAAATCATACAGCTCCCAAAAATCCAAGGTCTCTTTAAAGACTTCATTCTCATAATGATTGAGAATCTTGGTGACTCTATAATTTGTGTCTAGATTCATAGATGCATCTCCTAAAAGAAGCATGATACTTTTATCACTCAAGCCAGGTCTAGCTTTCTCTAGTTCTTCTTTATTGATTTGTGAGTTTCTTTCTAGACCGGTTCTCCATTTTTCTTGAAGCTTGCCATTCAATTCGAGAGGAAACTTGCCTCTATAATCCTCGGGTGTTTTCATGAAGTATAAAAGACTTTCAACAAGAGCTTCTTCTATTGCATGTTTGTCTTCCTCTACTAGCATGCTATACCATTTGGCTAATTATCTACTTCTCCAAAATTTGTAATTTTAGCTACGATGTCATTGACAGTCATGGTATGAGCCTTACCTTTTTCTGGAGATACAAGAAGGGTAGGATTTTTTGGTTCATCGGTTATGTCGATGATGACCAATTTGTCTACTCCGAGTACTCCTTTTCCTTTTACAAGATCACAAACCGGTGGAGCTGTTGCCTTTTGGCCTGCTTCCTCTACTTTTTGTTGTGTCTAAAGTAGGTTGCCCCAGATGGCTACTCCTTTAGTGTGGACTTTGTCAATTTCTCCAATCAGCAAGAGGTGTGTTCTTTTCTTTATCAGGAAGTTATGCTAGTGTAGTTCAGCTTATTGGCTTGCTTCTTCTAGAGTGAGATGATTTTGCACTTCTAGCAGAGCTTGAATCCTTAGCTCTTTTTCCTTTTTCATTGAAGCTTTCCACCTGCCTTGAAGAATATTTAGTAGATCCTTAGGTAGTACCTTTTGTAGCTCTGTAGGACTTAGATTGAACTTATGCAGGCATTCAATGATAGCATCTTTAATTTTTCTTTGGTCTTCATCATTTGCCAAAGTGTATCTTCTACTAACATTAGCCATTCCTCCAATTTCTTTCAGTCCTGTTATGAATTCATCTATCATTGGTTTACCTTTTCTTGGTGGATCCACCTTTTCTTTCTTGTCAGTCCTCTTCTTTCTTTTGGTGAGAGGAACTGTATCCTCCAAATCGGTTTCTTCTGCTTCTTGCTCCTGTGTGCTTGGCTCCAGTTGAGCTTTTCTCTTTTGTGCTATTGGTGGTGTAGCTTCTGGTTTCTTCTTTGGTGCGGGTGATCTTTTGACATAGATATTATTGATTGGTGCCTTCTTTAAATTCTTCTCTATTTCCTCATAGGTTCCAAACCGTTGAACACCGGGATCCAAATGTGCTTTTTCTAGGGCCTCTACATACATCATTGCAAATTTTGCTATGATTTCGTATCCAAACTCAAGTGCATACTTGTTTCTTGTTTCTACTGCTTGAATGATGTAGAAGTTTGTAGACACCAGAAAATATGCCTCCTTTTTGTATTTTTCAACAGTTGACGAGATTCTTTCTCTAGCATGCATTTTTAATTGAAATATATTGAAGTGATTAGTCATTTCCTTGTCAAACTGGACTCGTAGTTTGTTAGCTATATCACTGATTTGCATCATGACCGGTTGATCTATTGCCCACATTACTTTTCCTTTCCCAGGAAAGAAATTAGAATAGTAGAAGTAAAGACATACCAAGAGTGTTCCAAATTTCAATGATTTCTTCTTGACGATGCCCAGCTTCTTCATATTTTCAAAGATTTGTCCTCTTAGCATTTCACATAAATCATATTGTCCATCATCATGAACAATTATGGAGCCTGCATGTATGCCTCCACTTGGTATGCTATTGAGGTTACTTGATTGATATAATTTGTAACCGATTACAACTGATGTGAACCGAACAACTGGATCCTCAATGTCAGTTACGATCATCAATTGCTTATCAGATTTTGATTTTGTCAGGTTAGCCACCACTGCATTAGATATGGTTCTCAGAGTAAGTGTTTCTCCCTGATTGTAGAACCCAGTTACCCTGCAAATATCATCTTTCATGATTGAAGTGCAGATTTCTCTCATAAGACAAAATCTTGGATCATGCACCCGACTGACTACCATTAGAATCCACTCAAGTTTGAAGATAACTAGATATGAGACTCCATTTATGATTCCCAATGATACCAGATTTGCATAGCGATTAGGATGATTACCATCAGGGCACAACGAGCGATACTCATTCTATATGTACATTTCTCCTAGCTCTTCTTGCTTAGCGTGAATAAACATAGTTACATCTTCTGTCAGGAGCACTCCTTTAGGTATTTAGGAGAGCACACCAGCCATGTCAATCTCCCTATCTTCATTTGGAAAGATGTGAAAAGGGCTACATTTTGTTTGATTTGCAAGAACAAGCTTTGCCTCACATGATGAGGATGCCATTTCTCTCACTTGGTTGCTAGAGATGATTAGATCAGTTTGACAGATAATCTGACTTAATGATCGAGTTGCAAGAATATTGCTTGAGCAGAGATTAGATAACATAAAATTGCAAGGTAAAAAGGAAAGAATTATCCTTCTTTTCTTTTATAGGATTAGGGCATAACGGTAACTATTTGTTAAATGACTATAGTAATAAATGCCTCACCTAACCTTTCTTGACACCTTTTCTAATTGGTAGTCTAACTTTTTCTCAATTAGGCATGTCTCGGTTGATCACCTCATGTCCTTCTGGTTTGTTTTGTAGCCTGAGTGAGATAGGACTCACCAGTTCTACCAAGAACACTAATTGTACTACCGGTTCCCTCTAGGCCTTGAAGACTTAATTAGCAGAAGAAACATCACCACCTTGTGATGATGATTTTTCTTCCATTGCCTCCTTGTCATAGTTCTTTGATTCCTTGAAAACATATATTTTCTTCACTACTTTCTTGTTTTCTTTGTCTTTGTTGTTCCTTTTATCAGAACTCAAGATCTTCACCACCGGTCTATCTGATCCTTTATTTCTATTCCTAATCTGGCTCCAACAATCTTAAGCTAGGTGACCAAACTTGTTGTAGTAATGGCAGACTATATCAATTTCTTTCCATGGATTCATCCCTCTTGGAATAGGTGGTTCCCTCCATGATTCTCTATTGTAATGCATCTCTTTGTTTGGATGAGTAGTTGCATTTCGGTTTCTACCTTTTTTTGAGAATACTAGTCTGGGTGATTTGAATGCCATAGTTTTTTATTTGCATTCTTCAGCTTTTTGTCCAAATTTTTGTAGGCATAGCAGTATCCCTTGAAGCTTCCCCTACTTGTGTTGGACATAGATATGGGACTAGACCAACACTCATTGGTCTTGTGGCCATTTTTGCAATAGTTTTTATAGTAACTCTTGTTGGTTCTCACTGGTGCATTTCTACAGTCATTAGTATCATGACCTAGCTTTCCACTAAGCTTACAAGAGGTGTAAAATTTTTTCCTACCTCTTTGTGCTAGCGCCTTCCTTTTGTTGACTCCACCTGTAAATCTAAGACTGGTGTGATCGTTGTGCCTTTTTTGAGAATGAAGTTTCTCATCGAGCTTGACCAAGCTCTCATTGTATCTTCTCAGCAATTCATTCCTTCTTTCAAGGACTTTCATTTGTCCCTTGAGTTGATATATCTTGATTGCTAGCTTGTTGCATGCTTCATCTCTAACCTACCATGCTTTATGCATACTGGCATTTTCATGGGTGGCAATCAACAAGTCCTCTTGGAGTTGCACAATGAGGAGTTCATTGGCTCTTGCAGCTTCCTCTACTCAGTTCATTTCTTTTTTAGAGGTTGTTGATGTCTTGACTATTGTGTTCCTTTTGCTTTTAGTTTTTCATTTCTACTCAATCAGTTCAGTCATTCTTAGAGCATTCACATTTTTCTCCCTTTTGAGATCAACAATTTGACCAATTAGGATCTGATTATTTTCTGTAAGCTCGGAGATTGCTTCCTCGGCCTCATTAGACCCACTTTTCCCAGAGAGTTCATTGATGGTTTCATTGCTCTAATTTAATTACAGAGCCAACTCCTTTCTCTTTGCAAGTGACTTCCTCAGTCTATTTTCTAGCGAGGCAATAATGTCATTGGCTTCCTCTAGTTGTTTCTGGTACCAGTAACCTTCCATGATCTTTTTATCAAGTTGTTAAATTTTTATTGTATAGAGAACTTAGCTCTGATACCAATTATTGTTACCTTACCAATTACTGAGAGGGGGGGGGGGGGGTGAATTAGAAAATACTAAAACTTATTTTTTAAAACTTGTAAACATATTCTTAAATGCAAAGTAGAAATTCAACAGTCATTCACAAGCATAAACTGAATCACACAGATCTACACAAGTATTTGTACATGGAAACCCTCGGTTAGAGAGAAAAAACCAAGGTGAGACAGAGCTCACAACTTCACTAGTTCTAAATGAAGGTGCCCTATTAAGAGCATACAAAGCACTGGCTAAGGCGCTAGCCAGTTAAGGGATTTTTACAAAAGATCATTTAGGATCTAAGCCCTATTAGGATCTGCCTGGTTACAGGACTTTGAACATCAACAAGATATTACCTTGTTAAGGGATTTTTACAATGAACAAATTAGGTTCACCCTTTTAGAGGGATTTTTATATGATGATATACCTTTCAAAAATAGTGATCTATAATGACACTGATTGTCTGATTAGATCATACCTATAGATTTCTTCCCCTATTTGCCTAGCTGTTGATCTTCTTTTCTTCCTTCACCTTTGTGCTTGTAGCACTCCTCTAAAGATATCTTTCCTCTGCTATCTGCAATTTCCACTTCTCAACAACAGCAACATACTTTACATCCTATATCTAATATTTATACAAGAGTGATCCTCTTGACTCATAGAACCGTTGGGGAATAAACTTGACCATAAAATATGCAATGCAAGAAAGTTGTGCGTTGTGATCTAGATTTTATCTTGAGATCATTTGTAGAACTTAAAGCTAACTCTTGCTAAAAGGTTAACTTCACATTAGAGTAATGGATGTTTCACATAATCAGGCTCCTAATTCAAACTGTAACTCAAACTGTTCCACAAAAATTGGACGGGATTTTTCTATCAGTTAGATTGGTACTAGTTTATCGTTGGATGCTAAATAAGACCGATACTGATTACTTGGTTTAGTCTACCAGTTTATCTAACTACTTAGTTGACTGGTGCATATACTATGTGCTTTATCTACCAGTGTCATCTAAGTAATGTGAGAAATCGATGATCTTCAATCGGTGTGAATGGGTTTGATGAAATACACTAATGACAACTTATATTGCTAATAGGATACACATAAGATAATAAGCAATTTATATTTCATATCATAAGATTAAGACACTTATCATAATTTGTGTTATCATATGTCTCACCATGGCCTATATTTAACCAAGGGTCTTTGATACATTTAACATTTAGTATAAGCATTCATTAATAGATTTACGATTTATTCTTTTCATATTAAAATTTTGAGTGTCTTATGCATTCTATGTTATATTTATATATCTTGAATGTTTATCTCCATAGCCTTATCCTAAATTATTTTTGAATCTACTTGAATCCCATATAAATTCTCTTTTATCCTTATTATCATTTAGTCTACCTTCCCGCTTTTCATTTTTTGGTTCACTTAAAATCTACTTATTTCTTTATTTATATCTCTTATGCCAAATCTCTTTTAAATTATGCTATATTTTTTTTCTTGATTCTATATGACTTATTTTCTTGGTCCCTTAATATCATCTTTTTTCATTGCATTTTCTTGTTCTCTCCTCCACTGCTTTTTACAATTTTACATATTATGTTTTCAATCACATAATAGCATGACATAGATCTACTTCTTATTATTAATTTTAATATCATTTTTAATATGGATCATTTTTTATAATACCATAATAGTGTGCCTACTTGCAACTTTGTGTGCATTGCAGCTTTCAAAATCCTAGCTTGAAAGTATCATTGTACCTATTGGAGGTTTTGAAAATATCTTTGCATGGTCAGGCTAAGGATCAAGAGTTGATGGTCTAGAAAATTATGTTACTCTTGTCAACCCATGAAAAAGGATAGGACAAATATTCTAGCAAATTGTGTTATGATAGATAACTAATCTTGAAAAGGGTGAGTAACCGGCCCTAGCAAATTGTGTTATACTAGTGTACTCTTTTTTCCATGATCTAAAGTGAAAAAAGTGTATGCAATAAGGAGGCCATCTATGCCTCCTCCCCAAAACCCTACCCTTAGGATGGCAATATAAGTACTATTTTGTCATTTTAAGGAAATGATGAATATGGATAAAGTAATTTTAATAGTAAGATAGTGTATCGTCTTAAAATGGAAGCACTTCCATGTTAAGAGTGTTTATCCCTTTGAGTAAGTGGTTTAGGGTCATGATTGGCATCTTTGCATTCTCCCTTGTCTTCCACTTCTTCTCTGCACTTGATTTCTTCATTCTAGGTGAAATTAGGGTTAAGGTCTTAAGGACTTTCCTGATTTTCCCTCTTCCATGGCTCTATTTTCTAGGTAGGATTAAGAAATGAGACCTCCTAGTCCATCATCACATCATTCTAAGGATTTTATGTTTGTTCTTGACACTGGGTCCTGTTCAGACATCAATTTCTAAGTTTCTAGCATCTCTGGGATCTCTGTTGCAGAACCTGACAAAAGTTAGGGTTTGAGGTCAAGGTCGACCTCAACCCTAACTAGGTCAGGGTCAACCTTGACCCTGACTAGGTTAGGGTTGACCTCGACCTTGACCCCTTCCCACCAGGATTTCAAACTATCATTTGCCGGTAATTTAGCTTTCGGGAAAATTATTTCTCCACCTCTGAATCGGCTGTTTTAGGCTCTGAAATGGTAAATCCTTTAATTGTATTTAATCAAGGTATATTTTCTAAAGGTGAGGACCTAATTGGGATTTAATTATTCAAGGTGGCCCATCTAGAGGAGTGTGCCCTAGATCACTATAAAAGGAGGCCTTCCTCTCTCATTTTCACATCACTCAAACATCAAGTTTTCATATCTTATCACATCCACAATCAAGCAATCCATCGTTCACATCTCAAGCACTCAAGCTCTCAAGGTGATCAAGCAAGCATTTCATTCAAGCATTCAATTCTTCTTCTTCATCCAAGTTCTCCATTGAAGATCAAGGATTCAAGAATTCAATCTATTGAAGGGATTTGGCTCAAGCATTCAAGATCTATCATTCAAACCCTAGATCTAGCCACCATGGTGGTGTGATCTGCCGATCCTTTGTTTATCTTCAAAATCCATATCATTATTTTCTCAAGGTGGATTTCAAGCATACAATCATGGAGATTTGATAATGTTATGTTCAAGCTTTCATATCAATGTATTTGATTACATTCCAAATACATTAGCATATCTATTGAATTGGATAGCTTCATTGTTACATTCATTTCTATTACTTGCTAGCATTCTCGTATTTCAATTTCAATATTAAGGTTGATTCCAAACCGGGGTTTGACCAAGGCAAACCCCCCCAAACAAAAAAAAAAAACCATTTTTCCTGCAGGTATTGGTGTGGAATCTCGGATCTAAGGGTGTATTCGGATACCCTTTTTGGCAATCTTTTAGGATCTACGAACATAATCGAAATTAGACTTCAAATAAATAATGTGGTCTTTGACCTTTTAAAAGGTCAAAGTTGACTTGTGTGAATTTGGAGAAAATATTTCTAGGTTTAGTCCACCTCGACATTTCCAGTCCAAAATAGGTGATGGAATCTTCAAAAAGTTCATACAGAAGCTAGAATTCAGCATTTTCCAGATTTGCCCTAATTCAAGGTTACTATTTGCACTTCAATTATTTCAGATTTCAAACTTAATCCAACTATAGGGAAGTATAGGGTTTCTCTCTCTCTTTCATATTCTTCATAGATTGATTCGATTGTGTATTAGCCCTTTGGTTGATCAAATTGGATCTCTCCTTTGGGAATTTGGATTTAGGAGTGAATCTTACATTTTCCCCACACACATACACAAATAGTGGTGATTCCAAATTGCCATTGTTCATTTTGGTGAACCCTACTAGCTTACTCTCTTTCTTTTTTGGTGTTAGATTTACATTTTTATCTTGCATCTATACTTCAAAAAATTCAAAAAAATCTATATATTGAATAAAATCCAAAAACATATTTCTTGCATTTTTATTTATCATGAAGATTGTTAAGATATTTTGGTGCATAATCATGTTTGTTATTACTCTTCTTCTATCATCTATTTATAATGCATATGATGTTTATGAGGGTATTATTCATTTCATAACATTGACGACCCTTCACTTTGCTCTTGCTTATGCTTTTGTGAAGTTGACTAATACTAGTCTACCTACATTTAAAACTTTTCTTAGGGATTTATGTGGTAGCCTTATTCATCTTTTGGATTATGTAAATAATTTGGTAGATGATACACCATCTCCTAATCTTCCTAATCTTCATCCTAATCCTATCAATCCTAATCCTAATCTTCATCCTATTAATCCTGCTCTTCATCCTAATCTTCCTATTCCGATACCTGATTCTCCATCTGTTAATCCTCGCTCTTCCCGTACTTATGATGGGATTCAAGCTATAGTGCAGGATGCAGATGTGCAAGATTTCTTTGATTTACCTCCTCCTCTTATTCAGGATGATATTAAAGGAAAGGGTAAAGAAACTTCTTCAAAACCTATTATCCTGCCTTATACGACCTTTACTCATGAACATGATAAACACTCACCTCCTATAGAAGCTTTACATGATATGTACAGTACTGGATATAATATGGTGAATAAACAAGGCTATAAAGGTTTAGGGTTAGGAGTTAATGAACATGGTATTAAGTTTCCCATTAATATACCTCCAAAACTAGATATGTGTGGTGTTGGAACATCTAAATCTCAAGTCAATTTAAGCGGCGTGGATCTTTGTCCTCCCCTTAATGCTCATCTCTCTACACCTCTAATGGATAATCCTAACACTTGTCAAGAAATTTCTAAAATAGTATATGTGGAGCTAATGAATTCTAAGAAGGAAATATTTAGACCTATGCCTGTTGATGCTTTGTATAAATTTAAATGTCCTTTCCAATATCGTAATACTCATTTTCTTGCCGATTGTAACAACTTCAAATTATATGTTAGGGATAGGGCTACATGCAGTATTATACCTTTTTCTCATGTCGTCTTACAACTTCTTCATAATTTTGATATAGGGGATTCCCTCCATTAGAACTAGAGTAAATGTTCCTATCCTCTTGTCTAATGACTAGGGGGCAAGAGGCATAATTTTATCGAGCCTTTTAGGATCCATTAGGTCTTTTTATTAAGATTTAATTAGTATTCTTCATGTTTCCTTCTTCCATAATCTTGCATGATGTTTTTATCTATTCCTAGGAATTATATTTTCTTCTTAGGAAATATTTTCTAGGACATTTGTTTTGTAAAAATATCCCTTGTCTTTCATCCCTCAGGGGGCAAGGTTCTTCCTTCCTTCTCTTTTTCTAAGGGAACTTCTTTCCTTAGCTTAAGTGGTATTTGTTTATATTGCAATATTATTTCATCATATTGATAGATATTTTGACTATGGATAACCATCTTACATGAGAAGTTGTTGTCCTAGGTCATCACTTCTTCTCTATGTTGAAAATTATGTTCTTTATAAACTCTCACCCTTGCTTTAGTGTTAGAATTGTTTTCCTTCATTCCTAAGATTCCTCTTGCTCTTCTTCACAGGGGGCTTGATGATTGAATCTTTGTTCCCACCTTTTGAAAGATGATATCTTATCTAAACACACTCTTCTTTGGTGGAGGTCTTGGTGATAAGATCTTTTTCCTTGAGGATGCTTTTCCATAAGTGACATATCTTTCTCACAATTATCTATACTCTTGGATGTAGGGGTCAATATCTCTCACTAAGGATATACTATACATTGTTGTAAATAGGATATCTCCTTGCTTTTTGAAGTAGGTATCCTCTTCCATCTTTGTTCCTATACTTGGGGGGCAAGGATGCCTTATCCTTCTTTTCCATCTTCAAACATTCAAACATGGAGTCACAAAGACAGATTGTGAGTTTGGTAGAAGTACTTTAGCCTTGGAGGCTTGGTATGATTTTCTATCTTATTCAAACATATGCATTGTTATTTCATTCAGCATTCTCTTCTTTTCTAGGGATTCACCTCTTTCCTTGGTTAAGCAGTATCTATCTATTATGTGATATCCAATCACACATCAAAATTATAGTTTGCATTTGTAGACCTATGTCCTTTATGCAAACCTTATTTTCTATTTGACATTAGGTTTCCATGGTTGATACATCTCTCACCTTGGAAATTGAATAGTGTGCTATCCTTCATTAAGGGTTACTTTTTTTTCACTTCTGGCATGATATCTCTTTTCATTCATCCCTTCCATGGCCTCATAGGAGCTATGACCTTCTTGGCTTGGAATGGGTGTTGTCTATGGATATTGTCTTGATGCTGAAGAAGGCTTTATCCTTGTTCTTTCTTTCCTTAACATGCCAAAATAGTATGTTTTTGCCATCTTAAGGAGGGGGGCATATATAGGGCCTCTCTTGTACTATAGTTTTTTTTTTTAAAAATTATATGCTAAATCTTGGAAGGTAATGCACATAAGTTGGTAAATCCTGAAAAGACACACATCCATATGCTAAATCTTTCGAAGGTAATGCACATAAGTTGCTAAATCCTGAGGAGACAGGCATTTTTCAAATTTTTTAATATGCTAAATCCTCTGAAGGTAATGCACATAAGTTGCTAAATCCTGAAGGGACACACATTTCCAGTTTCAAATATGCTAAATCTTGGAAGGTAATGCACATAAGTTGCTAAATCTTGAAAAGAAACACACCTATATGCTAAATATTCCAAAGGTAACGTACATAAGTTGCTAAATCCTAAGGAGACATGCATTTCATATTCATAGTGATACAAGAAGGTGGATCTATGGATGTTCCAGAAGCTGTCAGAAGATGCATTACAATTGCAAGCATAGTTTATGGGTGAACCTATTGGGCTCTCCCTCCAGGGTGATTCACGGTAAGGTAGGCATCTTATTGGGTGAGGTAATCACTTTATCTTTTCCTTCTTTTTTCTTTCATGCTAGTAGGATTGGATCATGAAGCTATGTTGTCTATAGTGTTGCTCTTGTCTTTCTTATGTAATCATTTATGCTGTTATGATAGCTTTCCAAATATGATATTGGTATGAGAAATATTTCTTAGCAAGGTCTCTTATGCTAATTGATTTGGGTTGTTTAGTACTAACCCTTGTTCTTTTGTATACTCTCATGTATGTATTTTGAGTTAGAATCCTTGGTCTGGGGGCTTGTGTCTTCAGCTAAGTGTTATTTTATGTCATTTTGAATCTACTAGGATCTCTTCTCTCTTCTCCTTTACCAAGAGTTTGCATTGAATCCATACTCTTGCTAAAGTGGGGGCTTAATGTATCATCTTAAAATGGAAGAACTTCCATGTTAAGAGCATTTAGCCCTCTGAGTAAGTGGTTTAGGGTCATGATTGGCATCTTTTCATTCTCCCTTGTCTTCCACTTCTTCTCTGCACTTGATTTCTTCATTCTAGGTGAAATTAGGGTTAAGGTCTTAAGAACTTTCCTAATTTTCCCTCTTCCATGGCTCTATTTTCTAGGTAGGATTTAGAAATGAGACCTCCTAGTCCATCATCACATCATTCCAAGGATTTTCTATCTATTCCTGACACTGGGTCATGTTCAAACATCAATTTCTAAGTTTCTAGCATCTCTGGGATCTCTGTTGCAGAACCTAACAAAAGTTAGGGTCTGAGGTCAAGGTCAACCTCAACCCTAACTAGGTCAGGGTCAACCTCGATCTTGACCCCTTCGCGCTAGGATTTCAAATTTTTATTTGCCAATAATTTAGCTTTTGGGAAAATTGTTTCTCCACCTCCGGGTCGGCTGTTTCGGGCTCCGAAATGGTAAATCCTTTAATTGTATTTAATCAAGGTATATTTTCTAAAGGTGAGGACCTAATTGGGATTTAATTCTTCAAGGTGGCCCATCTAGAGGAGTGTGCCCTAGATCACTATAAAAGGAGGCCTTCCTCTCTCATTTTCACATCACTCAAACATCAAGTTTTCATATCTCATCACATCCACAATCAAGAAACCCATTGTTCACATCTCAAGCACTCAAGCTCTCAAGTTGATCAAGAAAGCATTTCATTCAAGCATTCAAGTCTTCTTCTTCATCCAAGTTATCCATTGAAGATCAAGGATTCAAGCATTCAATCTATTGAAGGGATTTGGCTCAAGCATTCAAGATCTATCTTTCAAACCCTAGATCTAGCCACCATGGTGGTGTGATCTTCCTTCAATATCCTTTGTTTATCTTCAAGATCCATATCATTGTTTTCTCAAGGTGGATTTCAAGCATACAATCATGGAGGTTTGATAATGTTATGTTCAAGCTTTCATATCAATATATTTGATTACATTCCAAATACATTAGCATATCTATTGAATTGCATAGCTTCATTGTTAGATTCATTTCTACTACTTGCTAGCATTCTCCTATTTCAATTTCAATATTAAGGTTGATTCCAAACTAGGGTTTGACCAAGGCAAACCCCCCCAAACAAAAAAAACACCATTTTTCTTGTAGGTATAGGTGTGGAATCTCAGATCTAAGAGCGAATTTGGATACCCTTTTCGGCAATCTTTCAGGATCTGTGAATAGAATTGGAATTGGAATTCAAATAAATAATGTGGTCTTTGACCTTTTAAAAGGTCAAAGTCGACTTGTGTGAATTTGGAGAAAATATTTCTGGGTTTTGTCCACCTCGACATTTCTAGTCCAAAATAGGTGATGGAATCTTCAGAAAGTTCATACAGAAGCCAGAATTCAGCATTTTCCATATTCTCCCTAGTTCAAGGTTAGTATTTGCACTTCAATTATTTCAGATTTCAAGCTTAGTCCAACTATTCGGAAGTATAGGGTTTCTCTCTCTCTTTCATATTCTTCATAAATTGATTTGATTGTGTATTAGCCTTTTGGTTGATCAAATTGGATCTCTCCTTTGGGAATTTGGATTTAGGAGTGAATCTTACATTTTCCCCACACACATACACAAATAGTGGTGATTCCAAATTGCCACTATTTAGATAGTATGCACAAGAAATGCCAAGTCCAAACCAAAGAGGTCAGAACTCCTATGAGGTCATGGAACGGACAAATACAAATAGACAACATGCATGAAATGTAAAAGGGTTCATTTTGAAGGATGACACACTATTTAGTCTCCAAGGTAAGGGATTTGTCTACCATGGAAACCCAATTTTAAACAATGAAAATTTTTATTATCAAGGATGTATATCCATGATACAAACTAACAATTTGGTGTAATATTGGATGTCATGTATGATAAATGGATACCACTTAACATAAGGAAATGTGGATCCCTGAAGAGGATGAGAGAGATTGAAATAATAGCCTTGTCCCCAAGTACGGAGAGAAGGATATGGAGAAAAAGGACCTATTGTGGTACTCGCAAAGAATGTTGCATCATGCATAAAAATGAGAAAAAAGGGAATGGGCTAACAATATTACATAGTGTGGACAAACATAATAGGGACTTAGATGTTATTTAGTGGAATTAGTACTGAAAAATAACTCATTATGACATGATATTTGAATAATAGAATTATAAATGAGTTTTTTTAGTTTTTAATGTAAAACATGACATTCATTATTAAAATGATCGAGATATTGGTGATACATGCAAAAAGGAAGATTCATAAGATATTGACTACATTTATTTTCTCGTTTAGGTGTAGTAATCATCTTAGCTCGAAGAAGGTTAGGAAAAATTATTTCTTGATTAAATTTTTTTGTAGAAGAAATGTTAGATGATGAAGGAGAGGATGTGTAAAAAGGAGACTCTAAACTACATGCTTCAATAGGTTTCATACTATTCTCAACAATTTGTTGCACACATCCTAGACCATGTTGGGATTTATGATTGATGATGGTGTTAAAAATAACATTTTGTAGCTTCTTGTAAGGATTAAATCTTAGTCCATAATAATGTTCACGCCTCTCATTTCCTAAGGGAACTTGAATTCCTTGTTCATTTTTTCCACATCCATTTCCATTAAATTCATGTTTAGCTAATAAATGTTAACCAAGACCATAACGAGAAGTCATATCAGACAAAGTTAATATAGCTTCATTAGTCACTATGTCATCACAATCAGGTTTGATAGATTCTAAAGATTCGTTAGGAGTAGAAGGAGCGAAAATATTGTTAGTAATCTCCTTAGAAAGAGGAGTTGTGTTGGTTTATTTGGTAGGCTTAGATTGTTTCAGGTTTAATGTTGAAACTTTAGATCAAAAATACTTATTTCTTTTATTCTTCACTAGCTATACATGTCATCTAAAACATATTTTGAAACTAGAGGAAAAACCATGTCATCTTTTTGGTCATATCTTTGAAACTAGAGGAAAATACATGTCATCAATCTAGAGGAAAATACTTATCATCTTTTTGGTCATATCTTTTGGTGGTTTCATCAACCCCTAATTCTTCCAACACCTTCTTTGAGGCCTCCAGGACCCCTCTTCGGGACCCACCCTAGGAATAGGTTGACTTTGTCAACCTATTATAGAATAGGTCAATCAAGTTGACCTATTCCAGAAAGAGTTCAACCCAAGTCAACCTCTTCCCTAAGGAAATTTAATTATGGGGCCTGAACTACCTCATATTTGTCGATTGATTTCTTTTTCTCTTGAGTCAAACTACATTATTTTTGATCCCCAAAAATAGTATATAAGGAGGATTGGGATTTTAATTTTCATCCCCATAAAGCTACATCATCATTCTACAAGAAATCAAGAGAATTCATACACGCATGCATGAGATTTCAAGAAAGCATCTTCAAGCATTCATCAAATTCAAGTATTTTCTTCTTGCATGAAGATTCTTCCTTCAAGGTGGTAGTGGATTTTGGCTTCTAAGGAGGAGATCCATGATTCCAAATCATTTAATTTATTCCATCCTTAATCATGAAATGTCACATACATTCTTATACATGAGGTTTTGACTTGTTTAATTTTTTTTTGGTTTCTTTGAGTCAAGGTTCTTACATGTCCATACTTGATCACATATAAAATTCAATTGCATCTATAAAGGTAATTATATCTTTCATTTGATAAATTGAATCCAACTAAATTTTAGCATTTCATTTATCATTACATTTACATCTCAATTTCAAGGTTGATTCCTCAATCTAGGGCTTGACCAAGGCAAGACCTCATCCACCTAAACCCCAAAACAAGATTTCCTATATGTAGCAGCAGGATATTATAATTGCAACTCCAGATTTAGGAGTAGGATATTATAATTGCAACTCTAGATTTGCATACTTATTTAGATATTTATGAAGAAGTTAGGTTGACCTTTCTACAGTATCTCAAGAACATGGTGACTTCGTGGAAAAGTGTCTAGAATATGTTGCACTAGGTCGACTTGTTCCTGGAGGTCTAAGAAAAAACAAAATTTTCTTATCATGTGATATTCTTTTCCTATCACATTAGTATTGGAATGGTTAATTAGAGAACTCATGTCACATAGTTTATATTGTTAGATTCATTAGTATCCATGTCACTCCTAAACATTTACATTCACAAATCATTACAACTTTATACTCATCTCACCAACTTATTCTATAAGGTTGGCCAACACCATCTTCATTACAAATATTAAATGAATTACATAATACTTAAGGATCCAATCCAAAACATGCCACTAGGGAAATAGTTAGGATGAAAACAAATATCCTTGAACATGTCATGATCCATAGACCACACCATAATTCTTCACAACATGCTATGTCACAAAGTCAGCCAAGAATAATAGGAAATACCAAAACATTACACCAAATCACAAAATACGATTTCATAACCCAATGTGATCCAACAACACAAATAGGAAATGATTTAGAAACATAAAAAAGAAACCTAAAATATCATGATACTAATAAAAACATCGCTAAATCAACATCCATGAACATATTTGTACTGTTCACTAGTCACACTGAACAACAACCTCTATCAATCAAGAAGAATAGATTTCTAGCAACTAAATCACAAACCACTTGAGATAAGGACACATATCCATGTCCTAAACATACTACTAGGTTAGCAACCAAAGATATTACAAATTCTGGCCACACCAAATGAAAAGCAACAACATTGTCTCACCTAGAGCACTAAAAAATTGGCTCTAATAAATCCTCTATTACTCCTTCCAAATATTTAGCTATCCTTCACAGCTTAATTGATATTAAGTACATACACACCTCAACATCTATAAAATATTGCAACGTCTGAAAGTCACCACATCTCTTTAAATGATCACAACACTTTATTGTATAAACCAACAACATTATCCAAACTGATGTAAAATGTTGACATCAATGACAAAACATCAATTTTAGTACATATGTGAAATATATCCCTAAAATCACCCCCTTTGACATTGATTGCAACATATGAATGTGAAAACCCAATCAATGCAAAAAGAAAAAATATTACCAAGAGTATCCTCAATACCTCAACTTCAACAACTCTCCCTAAGTCTTATATTAAATCTTTACCACATCTATCACTGCAACATGTATTTTTCACATTTTTACCTCTCCCCCTTTGACATCAATGACAAAGGAAAATGATACACTAATTTTTAGAGGCTAAAACCAATGAATCGTAAACTAAACTACAAAAATATTTAAGACTAACTACCCCTCCTGAGTAGTAAACACCAATAGATCAATGCAGAATAAAAGTTATTTTTGTTAAAGTACTAGACTGATGCAATTCCATGCATCTCTATCTCTGATCAGGAGTGGGAATAACCCCAATTTTACCGAAGAGATATTCAAAACTATCCTTCAGTAAAGGATTTATAAAAATATCTACAATCTTTTATTTAGTAGAAACATAGTCAAACTTAAATTCCTTCTCACTCACCTTGTCTCTTAGAAAATGATATCTGATAGATATATTCTTTGTCTTTGAATGCAACACATCATTTGATGAAATACTAATAGTAATAGAGTTATCATAGTAAATGGTAATAGGCTCATCAATACTTACTCTTATGTCTTTCAACATTTTCTCCATCTAAACCACTTGAGTATAGTTAACAATAGTAGCTACATATTCAGCTTCAATAGTAGATTGAGATATATATTTTTTCTTCTTTCTTTCCCATGCAACTAATCTCTTACCCATAAAGAATGCTCCACCACTAGTAATTTTTCTATCATCCACATTTACTACCCAAATTACATCAATGAAATTACGAAGTGTAAAATCAACATAATTTCCATATAATAAACAATAGTCAATTGTTCCCTTAAGGTATTTGACTATCCATTTCATTGCAACAACATGGGATTCGTTTGGTTTACTCTAAAATCTAGCAACTGTACACACTACATTAGTTATATCAGCTTTAGTTTGTGTTAGGTACATAAATCCACTGATTATTGATCTGTATCATGTTTAATTTGTATTATGTTAATCATCTTTCTTTTTCATGTTACAAAAATTAACCATAGGGGTTCCAATACATTTGGAATCCTCCATCCAAAATTTCTTCAATAGCTCATTTACATATTTTAACTGTGATATGAAAATCCTTGTAATTGATTGTGTAATTTGAAGTCTAAGAAATAATTTTATCTCACCTATCATAGACATCTCAAACTCTTTCTCCATCTCATCTATAAATTTTCTCCTCATCTTTTCATTTCTACCAAAAATGATACCATCCATAATACTTGAAGAATCAAAAGATTATCATTGTCAACTTTGAAATATAAGTTACTATCTATAGTACCTTTTTCAAATCCAAGTGTCAACAATGATTTATACAACCTTGTGTATGCACCAAAAATGGTCACCTAGACTTTGGGCCCCATTTATTTGATTTATCAACCATGAATTAGTTTTATCAATAATCAATATTTTCAACATTATCAATTTCTTGATCAAGTCTTAATTTTGATCATATATTGGATTTTTATCCTATGGGCTAACCATTTATCCTAAGTTTTTATTTAATTAAAAGGAATATTTCCTCCCCTTTTAATTAAATAAAAAAGCCCCCACTTTTCTTCTTATCCTAAGTTGCACAAATAAAGTATTATTCTTATTTTATAAAAAGGAAAAAAACACTTTTTGTCTCATATGGACACAAAAGTCAACTCCTATTTTCCTATTGGAGGATATTTGTGCACAAGGATCAAGCTTCCATTTTTCTCCACTGTTGATTAAGTCTTTTGCCTCTTAATCTCAATGGTCCATTCCTCTTCACTTCTTATAAAAGGAGAGCTCTCTCCTTCATTTAAAAAATTCCATCTCTTTTATGCCAATGTTATGCTGCAGGTTTTCTAGGTTATTTGTAGCTTATTGAAGACATTCTACATCAAGCTTTGAAGACTTTCTTTTCATTGTTGCATCTCATTTAGTTGCATATTTCCTTTGTTTAGTTGCATAATCATGGCATATTAGCTTAGTTCCCTTTTATGCAATAGATTAGCTTCACATAGCTTAATTAGGGGATTTGTAATCCATTGCTATTTCCTTTCATAGTTACATTGTACTTTCATTTTGGTAGATTAATCTTGCATATTCATATTAGCTTGCATTGCATTTTCATACCTTGATTCCATTTGGGGATATTGGCATTGTTGCCCTTGTCTTCATTGTGAATCTCTCATTGTGTGGTTGACTAGCAAGGTCACTAGTTTGTAGCTCTAGCTGAGAGAAAATTCATCATAGTTCCTTGCAACTCCATGCATAGAGAGCTATGAGCCACTTTGTGAGGCCTCATTGTTAAGTAACTTTGCATGTAATGGTTCATAGAAGTGTGGTCACTTTTACACCATACATTTCTAGCACCCACCGTGGGGCTTGAACCCACAATCGCAAGGTTTCCCTTGTCTTCATTGTGAATCTCTCATTGTGTGGTTGACTAGCAAGGTCACTAGTTTGTAGCTCTAGCTGAGAGCAAATTCATCATAGTCCCTTGCAACTCCATGCATAGAGAGCTATGAGCCACTTTGTGAGGCCTCATTATTGAGTAACCTTGCATGTAATGGTTCATAGAAGTGTGGTCACTTTTACACCATACATTTTTGGTGCCCACCGTGGGCCAGAGTAGATAAACTTTGTCCTTTAGTTTCTTGCATTTTCGTCATTTTTTCGGATTAATTTGCAGAAATTCTACATTCTCTGCTTTTCTATCTCAGAGTATCACATGATATACCTTATAATACTAGTGCGACACTTCACATCTCAAAAGAATCACATGCATGTATTGAGGTTTATTGCCTAGTGTCGTGCGAAGTATCACCCGCCTATTGTGCAGTATATCACCCAGACTGAGGTATATCACCCGGATATAGGAAACTGTGTCGCATGATACTCGTGAAGTCTAAGGTATATTGCTTGATACAGCAGAGAGCTAGATTTTGAGTTTTATTAGCCGAATTTGATCACATTTAGTTTCTTGGCTTACTTTGATGCATTTAAATAGGGTTAATTTACATTTCTTAGTCTAAATTGATCAGGTTTTTACATTGCTTTCACTTAGATTTTGGTTTTCCTAACCCTAGTTGTCTAACAAGTTGTGGTTGTAGGAGCTTTGCTTGAAAGGAAATCTCTATAAATCGCATGTCAAAGAGGGCTACTAACATTTTTGCAGGGCTGCCCAAAGCATAAACAAAAGCAAAAAGAAATTTTTTTAAAGTGTTTGTGATTTATTTCCTTTCAAGTGTGGCATTTACTAATTGTATTAGGAACTTTAATACCTTGTGAAAGATATTTTGAGGTGGTAGGAGAAGTATGCTCTTCACCTTTAGGTGAGCTAGAAAATCTTGACCCATCTTACGGTTTTGGAAGTAAGGGGGTAATTAAATTTGTTTGGTGTGTTTGGGAGAATTTTTTGAGATAGGGGAGTATGCTCTTCACCCTTGTGGTGAACCAAAAACCTTGAACCTCAAAAATCATCCACTTTTTTTTTAGTTTAGGATCCTTTAGTGGGCCTGCTCTTGAGCAATTAAGAGGAATGACCCAAGTGGGGACAAGCTAATACCGATCTATTCCAACCCACTATAAACTCAAGGCTATCAAGGACACAAAACCTTGGTAGACATAACACTTGTCTTCTCTTGATGTGAGTAGCTCATGGGATTGTGACCATGGGGAAAACATTGAGCAAGAATGCTTAAGGTACTCTTGAGGCCGTGAGGTCCGAGTCCTCTTTGAGGAGCAAGAGGGGTGTTATGAATAGAAGCCCTTACTAAGAACCATAGGTTAGAAGCCACCATTATTTAGCCACTTATCTTCTTAGTGCAAGGATTGATCCAAGTGGACTAACCCAGATCACCCCAAGGTACTCACCATATGTGTCCCTTTGGTTGTGTTATTTGACACTTCCATGATAAAGCCAATATCTCTTGTGGGCAACCACTTGGTGTGAGGCAAGGGGACATCAAGTTGTGGGCTAAGTTGGTAAGTATTGAGCCTTTTCTTGTAGGTAGATATTCCTTGAAGTGTCCTCAAATGTGTTAAACTAGTGTAAATGTTCTCAACATACAAACAATCGGTAGCTTCCATAGGGTGCAATTTTATTTTTGATATCACAAGTGTTTGTCTTGGCAAGGTTTCTTTTTCCCTTTTTTCAAGTGTTTGAAGACATGTTTGATCCCCTACTATTTGCAAACCTATCTAAATGCTATTAAATTTGTGATTGAAATCAGAGATTTTCACCCTCAGATCCAAACATTTGAAATTAGACCTTAAAAACTCAAAATTTTGCACACATTTGGTCAAAAATTGCATCAGTATCACCTGCTTAAGAGAGAAATATCGTACGAAAATTCACACTAGACTATGTCACCTGATAGTTATTAGGTCTGTCACCTACCAGTTTTGAGGTCTATCACCTAGCATCATGTGAAGTATCGCCTAGTCCTAGGTATATCACCTGGTTTGCCTAGAGTTTGTCACCTAGAAGTTTTCAATAGTATTTTTAGTTTTAGTCATTGAGTTGCTTTTAGTATGACTTGGCCTTTGATTAGGTTATCTGACCTTGTTGTTAGAGACCTGTTTTGACTGCAAATTTATGATTTTAATCTTCTAGGGATCATTTCAATTGATTTATAAGGTTACCTTGAAAATAATTTGTCAACTTAGAGAGTTATTCCTAGTGAAAAATTTGTCTTTAGAATTGTTGATTACACCCTTGGAGAATTCTGATCCTATTATTGTCCAAATCATTTTTCATATATCCTAATTTCAATTTGAATTTTGGCTAAGTCCAACCTCCTGATTCAAAAGTGCAAGGGTATTCACCCTTTGATTTGAAGCACCTCTTTGACAGTGTTGGTGACGTCTTTTATTTTCTATCTTTTCATTTTCTCTTTGCACAATAGAGAATCTTAATTATCCTAGGTTGGCATTGGCACTTTGAGAGATTGACTTATCACCTAGAGTTTCTTTCTTTCATATCAGTTACAACAAGATACCAAGTTAGTCAAAGGAAACAACCTCCAATTGTCAGTTCCTAGGTGCTATCATGTTGCTCAACATCTCAATGAACGTTATGGTATCAATTGCATAAGATGACTCTTAGTCTTATTCTTCCTTCTCCATCTCCCATGTTCTTCTAAAGTCTTCTATTCCCATGGGAAATTCTTCTTCTTCTTCTTCTTTTCCTCTTATTTTCTAGTCTACCTTCTTCTATTCATCTATTCATTTCTTCTATGCTTGATTCCTCCTCTTCTAGAACCATGAATTTCAACTATCTTGTTAAGGAACCTCTCTTGAGAATAGATGATCTTGAACTCATTGCTCAATTTGAAGAATATCTTTATTCCTCCAATAGTCCTTCCAAATATCTCATGGGTGATAAAATTATGGCAAAAATAAGGGAAAGATGATTAAATCAGATGCCTTTGCTAGGATCATAGACATGATCATATCACAACCTCCTTCTTCTAAACGTTCTTCATCATCTAAGTTTTCTTATTCTTCCTCATCTTCCAAATCTTACCATGACTCTTCTAAATATTATTAGCATTCTTCATTATCCAAGTCTTCTTCTTCCACTAAGTCTTCAATTTCCTCTTCTTCATGATCTCGTTCTTCTTCTACTTCTCCCAAGAGTCTTACTTCTCTTCAGAAGACATACCATAAAGAGCAACGTGATAGTCCTTGTGATGTCTCTTCCACAAAGAGTGGTACACCCACCTATGATGACTATGATGACTATGATGATGGACAATGTAGTAATGCCCATGAAAATTCTATTCCTAAGCATCATCCTCGTGGTACACTTGTGATTTCTAAGGGGGAGTCGTATTGGGTAGACTATGATGGTGATCCATATGACTCTAAATTTGAATAATTCTTTGATGATTTTTGCAAACAATACAATATTCCTACTGAGGAAGAGAAAATCCACCGTGCTGATTTCAAACATCAAAAGAATCTCTCCTCTAAAAGTTCTCATACTAAAAATAAAGGTTGCACTCTCAAGCAAGATCATATTAATGTTTAACCTTTGTCTTGTGATGGTTCCCTTCCATCCTCTACTTCTTCCAATACCCACACACTTCCTAAAGCTTCTGAGTCTTCCAAATCTTTCATAAATCCTTCATCCAAAAAAGATTCTAAGGCTTTCCATGTGGTTCCCTATAGTTATTCTCAAGGGCCACCTCTTAAAGATATTCAAGCTAACCTTCACTTAGCTTCAAATACTTTCAATAATGCTAAACCTAAAGATCCTAAGCCTTTAAATGCTATAATGCCTATTTCAGCTAGTCTTTCAGCATCTCCTCCAAAGTCTTCCATATGATTCCAACATGCTTCCTTGTCCTTAGAAGTGGCTCCATGTCAAGAGGACCCTAAAAATAATAAAGAAAAAAATATAAATAAAGATCAAGATCAGGAACCCTCCATATCATCCAATTCTCTTCATGATGTATCTCCTCCATTTCATGGTTCTTTTGATCCTCTACACTCTTCCACATTCATTCCACCATCTCCTAAGCAAGATCAAGCTACTACTTACACTGTTGAGCTTATTGATAATCAAAATAACCTTACCACACTTGCGCTCTCCAAAGATGAGACTTCCATTAAGGTTATTGAAAATGATGTTACTTCCAATGATAAGCCTATTGAAAATCAAGACAAAAATTCTACGCTTGTGCTATCCAAAGATCCTTGTCAAGATCAAAGCCTTCCATCTTCTTGTTCTACCACTCCATGTTCACTTCCTCTTTCTACTCTTCCTAAATCTTTTCAAGCTATGAACAATCCTATCAAAGAAGGTGCTGCTATTCAAGATGTGCATGATCTTGTTGAAAATTCTAATGCTCACTCTAAGGATGCTGATATCCTTGGTTGTCATATAGATGTTGATGAACTTATTGATTATCCTTTTGCATCTTCCACGTCCATCCTTGGACCTCCTCCACCAATACTAAGGGCTTCATGTCTTCCTTCCATATTAGGTCCTTATGTCCCTTCACTTTCCCCTCCTAATTCTCCTAATTTGTCATCCATCTTGCATCCTTACATCCCTCCATCTCCTATCTTTCCTCAAGATCAACATAGATGCATACCCTTGAATCATTTTCATCCACCCACCCATCTAAACCAGTCATATTTTCCTTCTTCTTCCACAAGTCCCAAGTCTTTTGGAAGTAACTTGAATGTTCAATACAAGAAAAAGAAGCAATACAAGAATCCATAAAAAAAAGAAGATCAGCATGTCTCCTCTAATCGACATGGAGGCATAAAGTCAAAAGAGATATCTAAGAAGAAAACTACAAGAAAAGTATGGGTTCCAAAATCCATCGTTGAAGATATTCTCTCTAACACATCAAAAGAAAATAGAAAGCTTAAAGCTATATGGATTCTAAAGTCTCTCTTGAAAAATTCTCATGTTGAGCAAAAAGTGAAGTTGACATTCAAGCTTCCAAAGGCTTCCACTTCATCTTCTTCCAAAAACATTCTTCCATTCCATGCGCCTAAACCGCAACCTCTGTTAAACATTTGCCATAGTCCTTCTCGTATTCCATCATTCATGTTTCCTCCATCTTCTCCCCACCCTTCAAGGTGTGTGTTGATGTTGATGTTGATCTTGCCTTCCTTTCCTTCATTATCCTTCTACCTTCTATCCTTTTTTGTCATTTTCTTATTCTTCCTATCTTCCAACCTCACTCGCTTTACATAAAACCTTATCCTCCATTTTTCTCTTCCATTTTCCTTTCCCTATCAGCATCTTTGAGCATATCAGTTTGAATCCTTGGCATATCATGGTTTATCCTTTCAAGGAGCACTATCTAAAAAGCTCCCCTTCTTCCAAATAAAAATAATAAAATTCAAAAAAATAGAAAAAATTCAAAAAGAAAAGAAAAAAAAAGAAAAAATTGAAAATGTGCCATGGTGAAAACCTGTAAACAAGCACCTTGGTAGCAAAAGTAAAGAGAAATAAATTCATCCTATGGTGAAAACCACTCCTTTGTGGTGCCTTGGATAAGTACCATGATAAAAACTTGGCAATCAGGCATCATGCGTAGTTCTTCTACATATTTCATCCATTCCATCTTCTCATCTTTGATCTTGACAATCTTGGCTTATACACAGATATTTGGCTATCTTGTGAGCTATCTTATGATGATCTTGCTTTCATTCCATTCATGTTTAGCCTTCATATTTATTTTCCTCCATTCATTCTAGCCTTTCACTATCCTTTTCCCCCTTGGTCTTGATCTAATAAAAAGAGTAAAATACGATGCTATGAAGTCTCTTGACATGTCTACTCCTTTAGACTACATCCTTTCCTTCTTTTGCAGTGCGCTTTTGTGACTTATCCTATGCTAACCTTTCATTGCTTCTCCAAATGTGCTTTACATGACAAATTTTCCCTAGCTTGGGTACTCTTGAGGATTTTGACCTTGAGGATTTCTTCCCTTCATTCTCCTTCATTCTCTTATCTTCCATCTCTTCCACCAACTTGCTAACCCCTCTTGTTCTCCACCTTGCTTGACATTGGGACTACACAATGTGATCTTGCTCATGAGTTTAATGCTCATTCTTTCTGGGGGCATCCTTTGTATATATCTTATTGGTCCTGAAAAAATACCAAAAAAATTGATATATGATGCTGAAAAAATCCTAAAAAGCATATAAAATCTTGAAAAAATACAAAAAAAAATCAAAAAATGAAAAAAGATTCCAAGTGGTGAAAACTTGGAAACAGGTGCTACTTGAGGCCTTTGCACTCCTATTTGTTAGCATGTGTCCTCGACACTGAACCTTTCTCCATCATGTCTTGACCTTATTTGGCATAGTCTGGAATTGGTCTTTGTCTTTGTCTAGGGGGCATACCTGTTCGCATAGGTCCTTTAGGTGCATTTGTCTCTTGGGGCATTTCACAACAGGTGTTTTTCAACACCACCCCAAATAGTGTTTTTCAACACTACCCTTGCATCGAGTGTTTCTTAACACTTATCAGATGTCTTACTCAATAGTCTAAGTTTGATGCGATATTTCTCACTTGCAGATGCGATTATTAGAGTCTGACTCTATGACCAGCACACACACACTTAAACAATCAACTTGTTGAGATATGTTGACTTTATTTTTCTTTGTGTGCTGTTTATGAGGATTTCTTTGATGAGTGGTCTCTCCCTGAGAAGTTTTCAATGATGCATAGCTAGAAGACTGAGGGTATGAGGACATATTTTATTTCTTTATCTACTTATGGGTATAGTTTGTTGATCCTAACTGTCATGAGCATTTATTCTGGTCCTACTTGACACTATGAATTGACAAAGTATTATCCTTGACTATTTTATGCGAGTGCATGCTTCTATCTATCTTGACTTTCATGTGTCTTGATACAAGCATAATCTTGCCATAACAAACTTAGGTGATCTCACTGCACTAGTCATCTTGACCTACATATCTTTGATGTCTAGGTGAGATTCCCACATTTCTATCTGATATAGATCATATTAAGATTCACATAGTGATACTAGTGTGCATTGTATGATCTTACGGTGCTACATAACACTAGATGATGATAATTAGATGTCTATAAGTGTTATGACCTTGCAAGTCAACTATTTTTCATAGTAGCTTGTATTTTAGGTTCATGTTAGTCTATTTTTGCACTTTGCATATGGAGAGAGCTCTCCTTTTTATCTCACATGGACCTGTCAGTCGACTACGCTCATCTTTCCTTCTTCTTGATCACATCTTCCACTCCTTGTCTTTTTCATCTCAAACCTATTCTTGTCATCAAAAAGGGGTTAATCATATCATCATTCTATCTATCTCAAAATGTCATTTTCAGAAACATGAGTCTATATCATATATATGAGAATCAAGCATACATCTATGAGAGATAACATACATAAGCACATACATAAACATTTTGAGCGAAGCAAGACAAGATAATACATATGAAAATTGATACACATCCAAGTGAGACAATCAAATATGATACATCAAACATCCAGTATATCTCATATATAAAAGCAAAGTCATGGTACAATGTCATCACTGATATAAAACCATACAAATGAGAGCCCAACTGGATCAAAAGTCTCAATAGCATCATCTGACATAAATCTAAACCTAAGCCCTAACCCTAGGTCTGACTCTCCCCATCACGTAGTGGTGGTGGAGGTGGTGTTTCTGCCCTATCTGGCACCATGTCTGATGCCCCTGCCCTCTGAGAGTAGGATGGTGCTCTCTGACCCTCTGGCACTGCCTAGAGATAGAGTCTGTGATAATATGCAGCTCTGGCTGTCTCCCATTGGATCTCTAGTGTAGCTACTTGTATGGCCATCTTGCGGCATGCTATCTCTGCCCTGAAATCTCTCATCTATTGATCTCTCTCTGATCTCAGATTTGCTAGCTGCTACTCCCGTACTACTATAGTGACCCTTAGCTGCTAAATCTCCACCTCAAGAATCTGAATGTGGGCTCTCAAATCATCCCCTGTAGCTGGATCCACCTATCCCTGTACCTGCTCCTGAGAAGGTCTCTATACCTCCTCACTCCTTGAGCCCTGACCTCATGGCTATTTCTAGCCACCAGCTCTAGATCCCTCTCCCACCTCTCTGACCTGGCCTCCTCCTCTACCCTCATCATCTCCTCTGTCTCCTCCTCCCAGGGAAACTTGTGCTACATCTGGTATAGTAAATCAAGGGAATGGTACCCTCCATCACTCTGCCCTATATGCTACATCAGCTCCCACATCAACCATGTCTGGGAGATAATCCTAGGGCTCCCTCCTGATCCCAGCTGTCTCCTTGATAGCCCGCTGATAGTCTAACATGGGTAGCCACCCATGTCCCTCCTCATCTCTGGCCCTCACATATGTAGTGGTCTCTGTAGAGACTCACTGCTACCTCCCAACCTATCACCATACCTGTGTGACACAGAACCTCTCAATAATCTTTGAGTGTTAGCCTACCAGTGGTCGAGTACATAGCATGTAGCTCAGCTCATCCTCTGCATCACCCCATGCCTCAACATCTCTGTATGGCCTCCATGTGAATGAGGTCATCTCATCAAGGATCCACCTGTAATGTGTCACATCCCCTGTATGGGCATGTGATATAAAACCTACATATCTATATATATATATGGGTATCTCCTCTCTCTTAGCTGAACTCTGGGGTGCATCACAGCAATGTACTCCCATGCCCACACCTGTGCCAGGATGGCCTCACACATCCATGTCCGACCGTCCCTGTAGACGACCTCGTGCAGCTCATGATACATCTCTGCCAATATGGCAAGACCCCATGCCATACGTCATGGTCTCCCTACCAAGTCCACCAATAACCTGCCCCAACTGAGAGGAAATCCCTTCTGACTACGGTCAATCATCAAGATCTATGAAATGAATGATGCCACAATGCATGGCACTAGGAAGTCTCTACCAAAATCATCTATCAGCCTCTCCCAGCTGACATGCCTATCCAAAATAGTGACATCCTGGAACATCTCCTGTATCAACCGTCACCCCTCAGTGGCATCCTAGTCATAATACACCTGTGCCAACACACAAATCATGTTAGTTTTAATCATATGAAAACTTTACACTTACACAATTATATCTCAAAACATGATTTTACTTACAGGCTCGCCATGGCATGGTACCCACAGGATCCTGTAGACATCCTCTAATGTGATGGATGCCTCCCCTGTCGGCAAGTGAAATGTGTTGTGCTCACTATGCCATTGATCAACCAAGGCCGTCAATAGCCCATGATCAGCTTTGATGTAGGGGAACCTCAGCAGGTACCGAAATCCCATCGCTCTGATGTTGTCCTCACCTGGATCATCTAGGTTTTGGACACATCTCAATCCCACCACCTTCGGTGCTCTGATGATCAACATTAGAAAGACCTCCTACAAATCATTCAACCAAGCCATATGTCAGTGCATACTATGATGAAAATCAATACAACACACTTAAAGCACAACTATTGTCTAGACCCATGTCTTACTTTGCTCAAAATGATCTAAATTTTAAATTTTATGGAGAAGTATCATGCGATACTTCTCTCTATATCAGTGTGATACACCTTTGGCTATGCGATACTTCACTCGATATCATGCAATATTTCACCAATTATCATGTGATACTGGTGTCTATATGCGCGCGATACTTTGGGGACCCGTGAAGTATCGCGTGATGTTTCTTCCCAAAGGGCATGATACTTCTAAAGTATCGCGCGATAGTTCACCTAAAACTAGAAATTTCAAATTTTCAAAATTTTAAAATGTGCTAAATTTGCATTAAATGCTATAAATGACCTAAAACAATGGCTAGTTTTCGGATACATACCGGGGCACCATAATGTGGAGGCCGGTTATGCAACCGGGAGCGCTCAAATTAGTGTTTGTGGATGGGAACTCTTGTTGGTTGAGCCATCACTATCTCTCAGAGCTCTAGATTCTCAAATAGTTAAAAGTCAAATGATTTTGAAAATGACATTTTTACCCCTTATATAGCATTTTGACTTTTTGACCAATTTTCAAAACTCCTCAGAATTGCACAAAAATTGCACCCCTAGCTAATTTTGACATCCTGGATCCATTTTCAGACTCGAAATCAAAATCTGAGGTTATCTTGCTAGTTAAAATCATGTTTCAAATCTTCTCCCTCTTCTGCGTAGTTGACTGACCTTTTGAGGCATAATTTGATTTTCGATGGACTTTCTTCCTTCCATGTCTCTCAAATTTTCTAGTCTTTCATTCACTCTATTTCTAGTATTATATTTCTATTCTTCTACTTCCTCACTGGGGCATGTTTCATGACCTAATGGTTATCATGTTATCATTTATCTTTGATTATGATTTCATTATGATTTGATCAAATCTTTATCAATTTTTTGTTCTCCTCTATCTGATTTCGATTTTGATTCTGAGGGGGTATTATTTATGGGATTCTCATCCCTGATTCCTTGATTTTCTTGATTCAGACATATTTTGTGAGCTTTTGCTCAAATTTGAGATTCTTATCTCTTACTTTGAATGTGATCCCGAATCGACCTCATGTTCAAAGGCCTTTGTTTATGTTTGTCCGGGTGTGATCCTAAATCGACCTCACATCTGAGTTGTTTTCTGATCCCAGATCAATCTCACATTTCAACTTCATTCTTTGACTACATGTGTTCCCAAATCGATCACACATTAGTCAAAGAGGGGAAAATGTATGCACCCAAAATGGTCGCCTAGACTTTGGGGCCCCATTTATTTGATTTATCAACCATGAATTAGTTTTATCAATAATCAATATTTTCAACATTATCAATTTCTTGATCAAGTCTTAATTTCGATCATATATTGGATTTTTATCCTATGGGCTAACCATTTATCCTAAGTTTTTATTTAATTAAAAGGAATATTTCCTCCCCTTTTAATTAAATAAAAAAGCCCCCACTTTTCTTCTTATTCTAAGTTGCACAAATAAAGTATTATTCTTATTTTATAAAAAGAGAAAAAGCACTTTTTGTCTCATATGGACACAAAAGTCAACTCCTATTTTCCTATTGGAGGATATTTGTGCACAAGGATCAAGCTTCCATTTTTCTCCACTGTTGATTAAGTCTTTTGCCTCTTAATCTCAATGGTCCATTCCTCTTCACTTCTTATAAAAGGAGAGCTCTCTCCTTCATTTAAAAAATTCCATCTCTTTTATGCCAATGTTATGCTGCAGGTTTTCTAGGTTATTTGGAGCTTATTGAAGACATTCTACATCAAGCTTTGAAGACTTGCTTTTAATTGTTGCATCTCATTTAGTTGCATATTTCCTTTGTTTAGTTGCATAATCATGGCATATTAGCTTAGTTCCCTTTTATGCAATAGATTAGCTTCACATAGCTTAATTAGGGGATTTGCAATCCATTGCTATTTCCTTGAATAGTTGCATTGTACTTTCATTTTGGTAGATTAATCTTGCATATTCATATTAGCTTGCATTGCATTTTCATACCTTGATTCCATTTGGGGATATTGGCATTGTTTCCCTTGTCTTCATTGTGAATCTCTCATTGTGTGTTGACTAGCAAGGTCACTAGTTTGTAGCTCTAGCTGAGAGCAAATTCATCATAGTCCCTTGCAACTCCATGCATAGAGAGCTATGAGCTACTTTGTGAGTCCTCATTGTCGAGTAACTTGCATGTAATGGTTCATAGAAGTGTGGTCACTTTTACACCATACACCTTGCATACCGGCTCTTGATGCTTTCTTCAATCCATACAAACCTTTCTTCAATCAGGATACCATATCACTCTGGTATGTTAAAGGAAACTGTCAAGGTTTATCAACATAGACTTCCTCTTCTAATTATCTATTCAACAACGCTAACTTGACATCCATCTGATATACCTTAAAGTTTTTGTAAGTATCATATGCAAGAAACATTTTGACTACTTCAATTATAGAAAAAAGGAAAAAGGTCTCCTCAAAATCAATACCTTCTACTTGTGAATATCATTTGCAAACAAGTCTAGCTTTATTTTTTATCACAACACCATCTCCATTTAATTTTGTTTTTGAATAACCATTTAGCTCCAATTACATTCTTATCTTTAGGTCTAGGAACTAAAATCCATGTATTCTTCTTTCCTATTTGTTCCAACTCTTCCTTCATAGCATTAATCCAACTTTCATCTTTACGAGGTTCATCAGCATTTTAGGCTCAACTTACAAAATTAAACAAATATCATTTCTACCATGTCTCCTCTAGTCATAAAACCTGAATTCTTAGCACCAATAATCTGATTATCTAAATGATTTAGCTTTACATACCTCAGATATTTTGAAACTTCTCTTATAGTAGACTCTTGTGATTAAAATTCATCACCAACTACATCATCTTCAACCTGCTCAACAGATCCATTCTGATTCTTATTTTGGATATCTACAAACATAATCTAATTCTCATGCTCATCATTTGACTCATAACTATAATATTTCTAGACTATTTCTAAAAATATTTCATCCACTTTGAGATTAGCACTTTCATCAATCTTCGTCAACCTATTGTTATAACGCTTATATGCCTTGTTCTTCTTAGAATATCTAAGTAAGATTACTTCATCACATCTAAGATCTAAATTCTCTAGGTCTTCATCACTCTTAATGTAGTATTTACTTCCAAAGATTCTAAAATACTTCATAGTAGGAGTATGACCATACCAAAGTTCATAAAGTGTCTTACCAATTCCATTCTTAATTTGAACTTGATTCAAAGTATAGACTATAGTACTTACCACTTCTCTCCAAAACATATGTGGAATTTTTCCTTTCATCATGTTATGGTCCTTGCAGTGTTGAGAATTATTTGTTTTCTTTGCTCTGCAATCCCATTCCATTGAGGGATTCAAGTAGTAGGCATTTTCCTCTTTATTCTATTCTCTTTTAGTATCCATTGAGCTCTCCTAATGTAAATTATCCTCCTCTATTTGATCTCTGACACTTTATCTTCAATCTAGTCTTAGTCTCAAGCATAGCTCTAAAGATCTTGAATTTGTCAAAAGCTTCAGATTGCTTCTTCAAAAAATGTATATCATATTAATCTAGAATAGCCATCAATGATTAAAATAAAATACTTATCTCCATAGTATCTCTTAGTCCTACTAGGATCACATAAATCTATATCTACCAAATATAGTAATCAACTAGGAGAATAAATCTTTCTCTTTAAATTAGATTTTGTTACCTTTTTTCAATTGACTTTCCTTACACATCACATTAGAAGGTTTTGAAAACTTAGACAAATCTATCACAATATTAGAAGAACAAATCTTTACAATGTTACCAAATTTACATGACAAAACCTCTTATGTGACAACCAACTATCATCAATTTTAGCAGTCAAACACCAATTCTCTGAACTATTGAAATGAAAAATATCACCTTTGGGATTTTTATCTAATGCAATCTCTTTCCTTGTACTTCCCAAAATTATGCACTTTCCATCTTTAAATTGTAAGTTGTATCCTTTGATAACAAGATGTCCTACACCCAAAAGATTATGCTTCAAACCTTCAAGATACAAGAAACCATCAATATGTTTCTTACCATCAAGAGTAATTGATCCTCTCGCTTTGATAAAGAAAGGAGTATTGTCACCAAATCTAACAACACTACCATCATAGTTCTCCATTCAGAAACTTGTTCTTATCTCCTGTAATGTGGTGTGAACATCCAGTGCATATTACCCATTCATCCTTATGTTCAACATGTATAGGTGAAAGCCACAATAGTGGGTTACACTTTTCTAGAGGAATGAATTTGTCCCAAAAAGCGTGATCCATGAAAATTACCCATCATACTTTCGATCATAAGTAGCATATACTTTTGATTGCAACTAAGTAACTTCCGATTAAAAATATGAAAACTCCGTACATTTGATCAAAAGTTACTTTCAATCGAAAGTACTTCCTTACTTTCGATCTAAAGTAACTTGCTTACTTTCGATCGAAAGTAACCTACTTACTCTCAATCGAAAGTAACTTGCTTACTTTTGCTCGAAAGTTAGAGGGCAAAAGTTTTGGTACGATTTTTAACCCATTGAAACTA